>VXAC01000779.1:327778-425931 GCA_013399225.1 Rhipidura dahli | reverse complement strand
TTTTTTTTTTTTTTCCAGTTTGAACAAGGGTAAATATGTAAAGTCTTTATTTGTGGGTAGAAGTTGATCAGGAATATATGACTCTGATGTCTCTGCCATGCTTTTGAATAACCTAGGATAATTAGTTGGTTAAATGGTTAGTTATTAAAGCTTTGGTCCCAACCAAGCCTTTTTTTTTCTTTTTTTTTTTTTTTTGGAACAAGATTGCCTGGTGCCAAATGCTGGTTAATGTCCTTAATGTCTAAAATGAGATGAACTAGCCTAAACCTAGGTTCTCTGTATAGAATAAGGAATTAATACAGTATTGGGGCTCAGAACTCATATGAACCACAGAGCTCAAGAGGTGTTAATAATTACTTTAAACTGTGGAAGGTGCAGGTTGAAACTGTTCACTAGAATCCCTGTTCACTAGGATGCTGTAGGAGACCATTTTCAGTCTCTTGGTGTTCCTTTCAAAGTAAAACTGCTTTGGCTTTCTGTCATCCTGTACCTGCCCTCTTAATCTGTGTTTTCTGATTGTGAGGCTGCAAATTGAACTGTTGGAAATTATCACGGTATCAAATGTTTAAATTGAGGTAATTTTCACTGTTTTTTATCTGTATCTACTGATTCAGCACCACACTTTGAGTATTCAGACAAATTAGTGAGCCCTAATCTCCCTTTGATAAATTTCTAATGACAGCCTCTTCATAAATAATACATTCCTAAATGTTTTTTATGCATCTGCTATATCAGTGTCCAATAGCTTCCTCAGAAGTGAAGCCAGATTTGCTGTTGATCTTTCTGTTTTCTTTTATTTCTTATCAGAATCATGTCTAGGTCCTTGTTCTCTAGCAATAAACACTTGCTGGTTAGCTGCCACAGACCTTCAAATGCTTTAATATTTCCCTTGCTACTGTTCTCAAGCAACATAAACAGAAAGGATTTTTTTACTAGCATCCTGAATGGTTGAACTAATGGAATCACATTACACTTAAGTGACCTTTTTGATCTCTCTTTGAAGAGCCCTTTAATCTTTCAGGCAGACAGTTTGTGAGTTATTAGATAGTAACAAGACAGACAGATCTGGAGGAATTGTAACCAAAAGCTCTAAACACTGATTTTTCTTTGTTTGCATAATATACTATAATCCAGTACTAGCTAGGTTCTAAAACTTAGTGTTGACTTGGTTCTGAACTTGCAAATGCATGAAAACCACTGTGTAGTATGAAATATAAATGAATGCCTAGATTGCAATGAACCTCTTGCAATATGTGAAATGGCCTCAAGAGCGTGCATAATAAATTCAGCCATTTGGAGGAAAACCCTACCAGCAGCTGAATTTTCAGGAGTGATAATTCCACTGAAAAGTATTCCCTGCTACTCAGGCACCCTGCTTCCTAAGACCCATACAGGAGAATATAGCATTAATCCTCAAACCAGCAGACTCCCAAGGCAGTTAATTATGGTGAGCTCTGTGTATCAGATGAAAATGGTAAAATAACTGCCTACTGTTGGGGAAGAGGCAATATTTGAAACAATCAGCAGGAAAACCAATAAATCTGTGGAGGTTTGAGCTTGTCGTCTCCAACAGCCATACTGTTGATGAAGTAGGGAGCAGTTGAAGGTAGTTATTTTTTATAGACTGAGTTTTGGACTACATAAAAAATATTTCACTTTTAACTTATTAAAAATATTTTTCATTTTCTCAGAGGTTATAATTTTTCTCTTTTTTTGGTGACAGTAATTTTGTGCCTGAATAATGCTTCCCTTTCCTCATATCTGAATTTCAGGATTACAATATGCAATAGCTTTGCAAACTACTGAACCTAAGCATGAGTTCATGAGCTATTTCTGAGGTTGCCCATCCATTCTTTGCAAAATGGAAAAGCAGATGAATCATTATTCTTTTGAGAGCACCCCAGAAATATCGTCTCAAGCTTTAGATTCTGCTTGTGTCTGTGTTTATGCCAGATGGCTCTGGCTTAGTTGGCTGGGTGGGCATTGTACTGGAAATAGTTTAACTGTATTTCATATAGCTTTATTTACTGTCTCATTAATTTTAACTTTTCCAGAAGTTTTTCCTTCTTCAGAAGCCATTAGGGTTAAGTTTCATGCTGTGTTAAGAATTTTAAGTAACTAGAGAGAGAGCTTTGTCACATCACAGGAGCAAATCAGCTATTAGAGACTGCCTGAAGTATGGTTACTCTCTTATATTTGTAAGATCTTGAAGGTGGCCTTTTTTTGTTCTGTTACCTTATATCAATCACTCATTTAAAAACTATAATTTATGTGGTTGGGCAAAATTGTCATATAGCAAAGAGTAATTTGTATTATATACATGCCAAAGCCTCTAGTTATGTGGAATTTTTTATTTATTCCATCTGCAATTAGCAGCCTGTGTTGTGTATATTTATATGCTGGGTTTGACCTTTTATCCTATTGCATGTTCTGCAAATGCAGAGACTTATTTGTCAGAATGGCACAACCATTTGTCAGTGAGCAAAACCTGCAAGAGAACCTGGAATGATTTGTGGTGTGCAGGTTGATTATATGTCCTTCAGAAGCCTTCTGAAGAAAGCAAACGGCACCTCATTTATTGTTGTAAACAACAAAAAGCCCCTTGTGCTAATGCTGACTGCTGCTAATGTTTGAAGAGAGCTTTTGCTCCAAGACATGATTTGAAGTATATTTACCTGAGGTTACTGCTGGAAAGGATTTTCCCATCACCACTTAATTTTTTCTTGTTCATCTTTCTTCTTCTGACGTTTATAGGTGCATGGCCAAAACATATTGAGAAACATTCTGCAAAATAAAGTTGAATATAGTATATACAGGTCTTGTAGAAACAGTGAATTCCCAACAGGATTTTAATTATCAATTAGTGCTTCTTGTGGGCAAACTAATCTATGAATTTCACAAGTACATACAACATCCAAGGCATGACTTCAGAGTACTTCAAAGAAAAATGGTTTTGTCAATAGGAACTGCAGTATACTTAACTTAGAGATAGGGTGTAAAGGAGACTCAGAGATATATATTTTACAGTGCTCTTCATGTTTCCAAATAATTTAAGTACCTGGAGAAAACAATTCCTGCCTCTCTAGAAAGTCCTAGTGTGAAACTCTTTTTCACTTTAGGGAGAGTGTTACTGTATTAAATTGACTTTGTTCACCAACTTGCAATACAAGAATTGTTGGGACTGCAGGGCAGGAAAAGGTGGTGAGAAAGGAATGGTTATTTTCCTCCCTGTTGTTTGCAGATGTAACTGGGTTCACCTGCATTTAGAAACTTTAGTCTCATTTGTCATATTTAAGCCAAATTAGAACTTTGCATGTGAACTGTACTAGGAGTTGTTTTAGTAAATTATTTTCTATTATTTAGTTATTAATAAATTATTTACTAGTGAGTCTTGGCCTATTAAATAATTTTCCTGAATGAAAGGAGCCTAAATCCAATAGCTGGGGGAGATTTTAATCAATATAGCCTAATAGTTCCACTTAAAAGTAATTGGGTTTTTTTCCTTGACTGAAGTGACCAGTAATTCTGAGTAGGGTTGTATTAAAAGACAAGTGAATAAATAAAACTGTGTCCCTGTAGCCTTTTACTGAACACTGTTCTTGGCTTTCTTGAGGAATGATGCCCATTCAAAATACCACTCATTTCTGTTACAGTGTTTAGGTAACAACAACAACAACAAAGTAATTAGCATTAAATCTTTACATATACATTTACATATTGGAAGTTTAATTTTGTTATTTTTACTTGGAAATTTTTAATCTCTTCCCTGATAAGAATCAATCAGCAGGAATGGTCAGGGCTTTTCTAGGCTTCGATACTACTTGTGCTGTCCTTGATGCTGCTCACCCCACTGTTCATTAGAGCACTCGCTGATCATGGGCTGCTCTTTGCAAATGCAGTAATAATACCTTTGCCAGTAACTGCCTGAGGGCAGCTGGAAGGTTTTGCTCTTGAGGAGGAGAGGGGAATAGCCCAGCAGCTCACTTTCTTCCCTTAGTTGTTCCACAGCTGTACAGCATTAAATTAAAAAGGCTGCCCCTTGTGAAGACACAAGTGCACTTGAAGCTTGTATTTTTGTAAATTTTATTTAGGTGAAGTTAGAAATCTTTGGATTTAGGACCCAATGCCTATCTGGTTTTGTAGCACTGTATTCATTTCAGTGAAGCCAGCTAACACTAGCTAGAGATTTTTTTTTTTTTTCAGGTATGTTTTACAGAGATTTGGGTGAGCCAGAGCTGAGCCGCTCTTGAGTGCATGATTGTATTTTACATATTTTTGAGACATTAAAAAATCAAAGAATAAAGCTATTCTATCCTGGCTTCAGGAGCTATGAGGCTGAATGTTCCTTTTTGCCTACATATGAGGTTCTAAGTATTAATTGTAATGGAAAGCATTACATATATTTGCATGTATTTTATCAGGTAGGAGGTGCTGCAATAAAACTGACTTTAAGATTGTGGAAGTGAATTGTGTGGTTCAAATAAAAACTTTGTAATGGCTAGAATAAAGATTATGAAGCTTAGAAATGGAAAGACTTTGTATTATAGTGCCTGTAGTTGAGTTCATTTAACTGTGAAAGTCAGTTTTTTTCTTTACAAAAAGTGTTCTCAAAATGTACCTTATGTTTGCTTTTAAGTCCCATTTTTAGTTTCAAGCACCCTTTCATCTCCAGTTAAGTTTATTACAAGTGTATAAAAAAAATCCTTGATGCCATTTTAATTGTATAAGAAAATGAGACCCACAGAAAATTGATTTGCATTTAACAGTGGTAGATTGGCCTAATTGTTTACTTCTCTAAATTCCCTTGGTAGGTACTGTATTTCCCCTGTGAGGTGAACTTCTCTTATTACACAGTGGATCATGCGTGATCAGGCACAGTGGGAGTGAAAATGTTGTCAGCACAATGTTAGAACATGGAGGAAGCAGAAACCTAAGTTTGTAGCAGTAGGACATTGAATGTGCAAATGTTTGGTGTGTATCTTCTACCATATGAACTGTGTAGAGAGAGTTATTTAAGGCCAGCATCTACTTTCTTGCTGCTTTCCTTTATGATACTCACCTATCAGTGTACTAAGAAATGTCTGCTACTAAATACCTGTTCATTTCCTTTATACGGTTTTGTTTAAACAGCTCTGCCAGGTGTGAAATATTTATGTCATGCTCATATCCTGTTCATGACATCTTGTGCTCATACATCAGTCTTGAACAAAGGCCCTTTATGATTTGGTCTGAGTTAGTTCAGGATCTATGACTGTGCAAAGTTGGGGAGCCAGTTCAGTAAACATACAAAGCTGAAAGCAGCCATACATTTTTTTTTTTTTTTGGTCAAGATTAATGGTAGCAGTATTGTTAAAACAGACCAATTAAAAATGTAACTTAGGTGTTTTGATAGAAAAAGCATTTATTAATTTCCTGCATTCTTCTCTGTTTTCAAAGAGTAAATTGTTTCCTCCCTGCTATTTCTGTTACAGGATAGAGCCTCCTTTTCTGGGTGCTCAGGCTCTGTTCATCCAGCTTTTTCATCAATTATTTATTGCTGTTACTTCACTAATCTTGATCGTGTTTGCTAAGAGAGTAGTTTGGAGATCAGCTCTTTTTATATCACTCTCATATTTATGTTTTAACTTTTTTTTTCCCTGCTGGTGAGCTGTAACATTTCACCAAAGGTCTGTGTTAGTGTTAATGCCAGCCCAAAAAAGGGACAGAAGCACATGCATAAAGTCAGTTAGAGGGGACAGTGAGCTCAGCCTCCTGCTAGAAACTTGTGCAGATTGTGACCCTGGCTATAGCAGAAACATGGTATAAATCATGCCAGTTATCCCCTTATCCTTGCCTGTGTGATTCTCCCATCTTCCTTGCACTTGCATTTGTGTGATTGTTAATCATTTATGGAACTCAGCTGAATCATTTTAGACTCAACTGAAAATTAGTAGGTTTTTTTTTCTGTCATTTGGTTTTCAGGCAGATTTTCCCCCTGAATCAGTTCCCACAGTCACAAAATATCAGTGACTGCAAAAGAAAGGAAGCAGGATTTATGGCAGTCCATCTTCCCCCTGAAACAACAGCTAAAGAGTGATTAAATGATTCAAGTGGTAATTTACAGACATGTATGTATGTAGAATTAAGTAAGAGGTACAACAAAAGGCTTCATGTCAAGTTGAATGCAATTTCTGTAAATCATATTTTTTGTCTTTCTTTTACAGTTGCTGCTAACTTACAAAAGATAGTAGATGATCCAAAGGCCTTGAAAACATTGACTTTTAAGTTGGTAAGTAAAAGCATCAATGGAAGAAACAAATAAATTTTCACAATATTCACATAGAGTCTGGGTTCTATCTCATTTACAGATATTTTGTTGAATAAATGTGTTGACACATAAGGTGACTGAAATTGCTGTGTATTAGAGAAAAAGATTAAACCCTGTTTTGAAAGGACAGCTCCATAAGTGCATGGGGAAGGAGATTCAGTCACATAGGTTCTGAGGCAGTCTGAGGTTTAGGTGAGAAACTGCAGCAGAAAACCCCTGGGAAGAATTGCAGAAACAAGTAAATCAGAGAAAACTGTAATTGCTAGGCTAACACTCCTTCACCCCATCCCCTTAGCTCTACCCTGGCTGAAGTGTCCTCTGCTAATGGACATATTGTTCCAATCCCATTTTTTACAACACCTGCTACCATTTTTCTTGCATGCAGGTCACCTTCTCCACTGCTTGCTTCTCCTTAGTTCTTCTTTTCAACCTTCTTTCAGTTCACCATTCACACCTGCAAGCTGATCTTTCTCCCACTGTATTTCATTGCTGTTTCTCCCTTCCCACCTCTTTCTGTCTTCTGTGTGCATGTCATCAGACCCTGGGTTTGGATGTGGGACTCTTTTTTGTGCTGCATTTTGTGCCCTGGACCATGGGTCCTGAATTTTGGTCAACTTTGATTGTAGCGTGATAGATTTAATTTAGTATTAATAAATTCACATTGCAAAACCTTGAGTCAGAATTGATGGGCTGTGTTTGTTTTTATTTCTTGCTAAAATTAGGTTGAAAAATTTATATACCTGAAGCAACTGAATTATTAGGTATGTAAATAGCAATTAGCTTTCAGCACCTTTTGCTGAGAGTGACTCAGTCACACATGAGAGAGCAGACTGAATGTCTGTTAGATAAGCAGGTCTCCAGAATTACAGCTTTGTTTATAAAAGCAGCTGCTTCAGATGGGCTGTAGAGAGCCATTTTTAGATGTAGTTGATAATGATGTATTAATTCAGGACTCTTCTTCCCATGTCATTTATCATTCTTCATACAGATCTGAGGAGTTTTAGCTGACTCATTTGAACTCATTTTTCCTCTACAGTCCAGTGAAATCCCCAGAACTTTCACATTCCTTGTGAGAAGGGACTGGGGTAGGGGAATAAAGACATGTAACTCAAATCCTTTTGTTTCTCTGGCCTTTGCTATAAATATAGCTTAAAGGCTGATGCTTTTTTTTTTGCAGCTGATCTGTCCTCTTGCTGCCTAAACATCTGACTTGGCTTTATTGTGTAGTAAATGGCATCTCACCAAGAGCATTTAGTTAGCAGATACTCCAGAGGCTTTGCAGAAGTCTGGGTTTCTCATTCCCACACTTAAAATGGAGGCTTGTCATTCCAAAATGTAATTTCCCTTAGTATCTAGGTTATATATGTTGAAAACACATCCACTTGAAAATTTAGGTTGGGATATTTTTTTCTATTTTTTGGTGATTCAGTTGGATTTATTGCTGGGGTCCAGTCAATGTCACATAGTATTTCAGATTCCAGTGAGTGAATGCTGCCATCATCCTGCTCCTTACCATAATCAGAATTAGTAGACAATCCAAAATCAATGTCCCTGCTGTAGGTAAGTTCCACTGGATAGGTAACTGGAAGTTGAATTTTAACCTTAGTTTCTTCCTGATACTTTTGACCTAGGTTTCCTGCACTAGTTCCTATTTTACGGGGAAGGACCATAGCAAGAAGTATCCTGAATGTTTTTCTCCTTGGATTAATTTGATACATGTTCTGTTCTGCCTATTTCTGTATTGTGTAGTGAAGCTCCTGAATGAATTGTTGCCTATGAGCACACTCCTATATCTTTGTATGCACTACAGGGCCTTGATACCTCTTAGCAAGATCTCATTGAATCTGAGAGTGCTTGTAAACAACTCGATTAAAACACATTTTGTTGGTAAATACTTAATGAGGATTAAAGGTCTAAATGTAGCTAATCCTATAGCCATTCAGAAAGTTCAATTGAAATGTATTCCTTAGTCTAGGATTAGTTGGTAGTATTTCTGGACATGGAGTCTGGTTCACTGCTTAAAGGCTGCTATTGCTGATATTTTGCTGGTGTATCGTATTTCTATTCACACAACAAGAATGTTCATATTGGGGCGGGGGGGGAAGGAACAGTTTATGTCTTAACTATTTTTGTATTTAATTATTATTGAAATAGTAAAGAAAAATTTTAAGGTGAGGTGCCTGGATGGCAGGGGTTGGATTCCCCCTCTTGCATATTTGTTAAACAGTGTATCTTTGATCTTACAACGAGGTCATTCTGCAGAAACATAGAGTGTTAAATATCCCCTAGTTGTCTTGGCCAACACAGAATGAAAAGTTCCCTGTAGGATCCAGCTGTCCACACTTTGGGAAGGAGGTTGCTTTAATACACAAATACTCTTGGCAGCACTCAAGGAATCACATAATTATTGCAGAGCATAATTTGCATTTTGTGTAAGGATTTGCTTATCAAAAAGGGTGGGAAAAAAAACATTAATGAGAGAGTGTGTTCAGTCTCTACTAAATACTTTTATGTTGCAGTTTGTTTATAGTATTTGTATTTATGCTAAGCACAAAATCTAAGTTAATAGATTCCAGGTGCATTAAATAGATAAAATATAATATTGATAAGGAAGGCATTTAAAAATCCATATGCATCTAGATAGGTTACTTAGCATGGCTTTGAAGAGATTGATAGCTAGCTAGAGTATAGAACGGTGTTAGTAGTATTAGCACTTCTTAGCATTAAAATTTAAGTGCAAAATTCAAAATCTTGTTTATTTAGTAAATTCCCAATCCAAGAACCATTCAGATATCTGAACAGTTATCAAGAGTGATCATCTCAGACCTTTAACTTGCTACTTCTGTGGAATAAGAGCTGTGAAATACTGTCTGAAGAGAGAACTTCTGTTGTCTGTGTCTGCTCAAAGTAAATTTGAAGGAGTAGCCTGATGTAATAATTCCACAAGTGTCAACACAGTTTATTTCTGGTCATGAAAATTCAATGGATTATGTCACTTGGTGCACCTTGTATGCACAGTCTGAAAGCTCTTTACCTTACAGTGCATGTCCATGAACCAGTTCTATTAAAGGGTTCAGCTGCTACTAATGCAGAAAAGGATCAAAAGCATTTTTCTAGGGTGAACAATTGTTTTGTTGGGGATATTTTGTGATATGCAAAAGAATCTGAAGGCATCTGTCATAAGTAAGTTAGTGTTACACACTTTTAATCCAGTTCTATTAATATTTTGTCTTAGCTAACATACAGAGAAAAATGTATAAACACCTTTATTTAAAATGCAGTCACTTTGTCCTACAGACACAAATTTTGTGTTTAAAAATTAAAACATAAAAATATTTTGCCTCCAGCATATTTTTTCTAAAATAGACCTAAAGTAATAATTTAGTCCTGAGCAAAGTGGTTTTATATTTTTACATACATGAAAAAGGAACTGATCACTTGTGCCAGTTTGTATCGTGATAGGCCTTACTGAAGAATCTAAACTGTATATTTTTAAGTACTAAATTGTACTGACAGGAGGGAGCTGTCCTTTTGCAAATATTAGTATTTACTCTTCGTAGACTGCCTCAATTTCTTGTTTAAAAATTCAGCTGATTCAGCTGATTCCAAACTAGCTTGCTGGCTGGATTCATGAGACATTTGGTGTGTATAGCACAGTGGTAAAAAGTGGATTCTATACATGTATATTAGTTGCTCTTCATGAATGAAAACCATTTACTCCCATGAGAAAGCAAATTTGGCTCCAGTCTGGAAAGTTTGGTTTAAAGAATTTGGGTATTTCAGTGTCCTTTTTCCAGTATTCATTTCTGTAATTTTTAATGCTGACTACAAGAGTTCGCTAAAATTAAGGATGCAATTGGTTGACACTGCCAGAGGCTACATGAAGCAGTCTGAAAGCTTTCCTTCCACCAAGCTGTTTGCTGACTGGGCGATATGGGGAAACTTTATATCCTGGCTGTCAAATGCTTCTTTGTAGCGTGATATACTAAACATTTCTGTTTGTACTTGCAGGCCTCTGGCTGTGATGGCACTGAGATTCCCGATGAAGTGAAACTGATTGGTTTTGCTCAGTTAAGTGTCAGCTGATGTCTGTCCCTTGACCCCAAGCCGAATTCTGAGATTGCGAAAAAGCCAGCTTAGATGCAAAGGAAAATTAATGCACCACACACTGAGTTCTGCTTCATTATCTAGCAATTCACAAAGTCAGAACAAGCAAAGCCCACAGCTACACCGCTGCTGTTAACTTTCAAAATGCTCCTAAATGTCTCTTAGCAGTTGATTTGGATTCCCCCTAAATGAAAAGCCTGTGGAAATGCACTCAGGTGGCTGTATTTATTGGTTACAAAAGGAATTTTCTATCAAGCTTACTTCTTTCATAGACTTTGAGTGATACTATTTTACCTGTACTTGTGGTTGATAATACTGCCTCTGTTGTTACATTTAGAAATTAACATACATATAAAAGTTTAGAATTATTAGCCAAACTTGAATTCTAGTTTTAAAAATGACTGTGAATTTTATTTTTCATATATTTATGCATTACACATATTAGTAATAAGAAAATTATTTGACTTGATTATGTGCTATTTGCAGTTAATCTCCCACTATTTAAAAAAGTTTCAGGTATGTCTTCGAAGTATTTGGTAACTTCTAGGGGGTTTTTGAAATTATTTTATTCGGCATGAGCAAGCTTTTGTTGATTGTGTGTAAAAAAACAGTCCACAAACTGATTGTCAAGAGAGTGGGAGGTGCCTTGCAGATATTAATGTTCTAAAAATGTGCCTGAGGCTGCTTATATAAATAATCTCCATTTTCTAGAAGTACCATACCTATGGTACAGTATATATAAGTATATCTAGTTATCTGAGCAAGGAGGGGATATACAGTAGCAAAGGTGTTAGAGTATTTTGACTATGCTTTATTGGGGCGTCTATGAGCTAGAGCTCCTGTGAACTGTTGTTGTTAAGGTAGAACGCCTACTGTGTCCATCTCTGATCTGATGTACCCTTGATGAGAGAAACCAGTTTCACACAGGTGAATAAAAACTTGAAGAATGGAACTGAACCTTTATTTGCAGTTCTGCAAAATACCAAGGTGGAGTGAAAATAATAGGGCTTTGTGCAATGATCAAGTAAAACTCTGTTACAAAGAAAACACTTCGACCCAAGTAGTCCTCTGCTTAACCTGTGACGTAGATGTTATGGAGCTAGGGAACCTTAGGAAGACTTCCACATGTGGAGATGTGTTTCTCAGAGGTTACAATTTAAACTACTTCCTAGTTAATCCTAGATAAGTGGCAGCTCTTTAATGTACTGAAAATGGCAAATATATATTATTAAGAGAAGTTATTTATAATGCCTTGTCATAATCATTGAGGTGTTCTAGAACTATTTGCATACAACTCAATGTAATCCCATCCCATCCTACTGTTTACATGATGATTACTCTAAGATGACTGCAAAGGTTAAAAAAATAAAATTAAAATAAAGATGTATTGCACAAACTGATTTGTATTTTGAATTTCCATGCTCTGAGTGGATTACGGTGTTGTTATTACAAAAGGCTGCTGCCCTTAGTTTGGGAGCAGCAGTCTGGGGAGGACGAGAGGAAATGCTGCTTGCTCCCTCGGGACAGCGGGTTGCTTTGGCTCCTTGCTCTCTAGGGCTTTGCAGAAGGCATTTTTAAGGCTCCCAGGGTGTTACTTCAAGCAAACAATGGTTTTCCCGCGGCGGGCCCTGTGCGCTGCTGGTTTGCGGGGGGCCCGGGCTGGGTCCGCGGCTCAGGTGCGGCTCCTTGGGGCCGCTCAGGCCTCCTGAGGTGATTGGTGCCCGCAGCGATCTCGGTGGGCGAGCGCTGGCTCTGGGCTGGGTTTTGGCAGCCGTGCGGCTGGTGAGCAACAGCGGTAAGTGAGCCTTTCCCCGGGTCTCTGGGCACCGTGTCTCTGGGCACCGGGTCTCTGGGCAGGGGCTGGCCCGGCCCGGCGGGCTCAGAACGGCCCGCGGGGCACGGCAGCTGCTCATCCACCTTTGTCCGAGTGTGAGCAAATGAACAAAGGTACCTTGAACACGCACCTAGCAGCTGATAACCTGCGCTGCTGCCACGGGGTGGCTGCTGAGCAGGACTGGGAGGAGTTAAATTCTAAACGTTTCTATTGGATAATTTTTATATGTTTTAATGTATTGCACTGTTATTAACTAAACCATCTGCAAAGTAGTTAGCTGCGGCTATACTTTCTCTGGCAAAGAAGCGAATGATCAGGGAAACTTTTTATTTTCACTGATCTAGAAAAAGAAGTGGAAGATATATAGAACATATAATTGGATGAAAATCTTGTTTGACTCGCTATACATCTCCCCAGAAGCTGGTGAAGAAGTGTTGGGATATGAGTAGCATCTGTCAAAAGTGCTCATCTGCTGTGCTGGTTGGGGCTGCAGGAGGTATCTAAATAAAGAATGTAATGCTTTAGTTGAGGCACTCAGCAGTATTGTACCAAGATAAAGTGGGAACAGTTGTTGCTCTCTTGTGGTCTGATGCAGAAACATGGTGATGCTTTCTGGGGTTCAGTGAGGCAGCAAATTTTTGTGGCACTGTTACTTACCACAGCTGTGTTGGGTTTTAAAACTTTTTTTCTTGTTGTTCTTACTGCTAAGATATTGTGAATAAATACAGTGTGAGCAAAATGCATTGTTTAAAAGGTAGAAAGAAAGGGTAATTAAAGCCTCAGTGTGTTAAAATGAAGTTTATAAGTAGGTTATACTCAGTACATAGCAGTTAAAAATGGTGAAAATGTACAGTAGACTGCAGTAGAAAGCAGTGAGCAAGCTATGATAGAGTAGAATTAAATGCAAATATAATAGCAGATTGCTTCCTTTATGTTATATATACATCCTCTGTTGAATAATAAGAGAGAAGAGAAATCTAGCAGCTATTCATTTGTTCATATTCACATGGAAAGTGTTGAGGAGCTGGGTAAGGTTCTTATTTGTGTGACGTGACTTGATCCAGAACAGTTGTGCTGCTGTAGCTGGCTACAGCATCTGCCTTGTTTGAAAGAAAAGTTCTCTAATTAATGAGGTGAAGCTGGAACAGGTGAGCTACCATATAGCTATCTCTAAGGCCAGGAAAATAGGGCTTAATTAGATGGTGCTAAAAATATAATTATCTGTATGATGATTATATGCCAGTGCCTGCATCTGGGCACTCACAGGCTCTGTGGGCTGATTAATGGCAGTGTCCATGGAGCCAGCCATGCCAGCTTGCTGTGCTTTAGCGTGCTGGAAGGAGCTCTGTGGACTGAAATGAAAGTCAGTCAAAACACAGTTCTGCATTTATTAGTTTCAAAGTGTTAGGATGAATTTAAACATAGAATTTAGCTCAGCACAGAACCAGATCTGGAGACTAGCTGCATGTGTAAAGGAGTGGGAGAGAAGGGACATTTCCAGCCTTTTATCTCGTGAGACTCCAGTGTGGGCTTTAAGCCAGGAAAGCTGTTTCCCATGCTGGCAACATATGCTTTTTGTGCCAAGAGAACAGGAGCACATGTCTCTTTCTTCTGACAAGTGCTGACCTCAAACGTTCCCATCAACATGTGCAGAGTTGTGCATTCAAACTGCAGTTCAGCTAGCTAGCTAGGTATCTTTGTTTTCTAAAATATTATCCTGTGTACTGTTACAATTTCCACTGTTGCCCTAGAACACAGGGAGTGGAGTGGGAGTGGAAGGGGG
Source organism: Rhipidura dahli (assembly GCA_013399225.1). Classification (NCBI taxonomy): domain Eukaryota; kingdom Metazoa; phylum Chordata; class Aves; order Passeriformes; family Rhipiduridae; genus Rhipidura; species Rhipidura dahli. The sequence goes on along the minus strand of VXAC01000779.1, from coordinate 411,900 downwards.
AGCAGGGAAATAAGTCGGGAAACATAACTGAATTTTCTCTCGCCCGTGTTCTCTCCTGACGTAGAAGATGTGTGCCTTTTCACAAAGCTTGGTCCAATGTCACATCTCCAATTTTGGGGCTTTGAGAGCAGTCCTATGAAATTTGATTGTGAGGCATCCCTTCAGAATGTTTTTAAACACTGTTATTTCTCTAAGAGGGAATGCTGTGTGCAGCTTGTAAATCGTGTGCCTCCCCCTCATGCTTTTCTTTAATCAGAGATTTGTTTTCTTTTTCACCACCTACCCCTGCATAATGATGTTGGATGGTGAGATTGGCCTGTGCCTGAAATCAATTAGCTCTGATGAGTAATCTGACACAGGCCTAAAACACTGCTAATTGAGTGCGTTGAAAATGCTGATTTCTGTTTAGCAGGGAGTAGAGGATGTTGCTGCCTGTTCCCACCTTATCCTCCCTCATTTTATCAAAGCAGCAAAAAACAAGAGACCTTGTTGATAAGAAATAGCAGTTGGTCTGTTTTTTCTCTGAATCAATTGTGATAGAACTTAATATTCAGTCAATTGGTGTCAGTTTTCCTGCTGCATCAAGTGGGCAGCCTTTCTGCTCTCTTGCAATGTACTCATGCCTGTGCATGCACAAAGAATGCTAATTATTTTAAAATGGGAAGCTGGAAAAGCATCAGGAGCCTACATCTTTGAGTTCCTTGTGCATGAGCTCTGCTAATGAAACAGCTAGGTTTATTCGAACCATGAACATTCCAACAGAGTCTGGTTTCCGTGCATTTTATTGCACAGTGGCCCAGCTGATGAAATATCCAGGCATGTTAGGTGAGCATTGTGACATTTTAGTTATTCATTTTCCCTCAATGACTAAGAGTAACATTGCACTGCACATAAAAATGTGGTTTTATAGCTGCTTTATGATTGTTAGACTGATGCTCATCAAACTGCTTTCATAGTTGTGTTCATCTGAGATGTTGAATCAAACTCAGTAGTTGTGAAGTTGTCTGCTGCTAATAACATTCAGAATATGGGCAGTGGTGGCTCAGTGAGCAATTACAGGGACATGGAAGAGTATGTGGTAAGTAGGAGAAATATAATTTTCACTGCATAAACCAATAGAGAGGCAGTCTTGTCCTTTTTGGGACATGCGTATTTTGCCATCAAATTTTCAAGTGTGAATTTGAAAGGCTGTGCTTGTTTATTGTCTCAGTAGGGTGTAGAAAATCACTTATGCAAGTGAATGTATTTATGTAGAGGAACAGCTATACAAAATAGAATTGGAGTAGGTGGGAAATACATGCCTTTACTCATTTTTTTCCCCATAGGTACATTTTAAAAATTAATAAAAAACAGCTATCTTTCAAATAGGGAGATTTTAAAATTTATTTATTCTTATGGAAAGAAACCAAATTGTTACCTGGTTCTTTTTCATCCATGTAATAATTCAGAATCATCGAGGAAAGATGCTGCCCATGAATAAGAGTACTGGGGTTCATTAGATTTATTTTGAGCAAAAAGGCTTTTCGAGTTGTGTCATGTTTACTCTGTAGACGCCATCGATCCAGCTTGTTTTCTTTTGAAGACAATTGAGTTATGACATCTCAAAATGTATAGGAATGTGTGATTATTTGTACAATTGTCTTTTCACATAAAAAACAGTGTGCATAGCTGTTTATCATCAACAGGAAATGATAAACAATGAAGCAGAAGAACCAGAGTGTGTCTAGAGGGTTTGAGTACGTGGACTTTGTTCTACTCATGTCCTATAAAAATGAGTCAATAGGAAAAAAGATTTAACCTCGCAGTAGTAGAACTGCTGTGTTCTGGAAGATGGACTGTGTTGCACGTCTTTAGGGGAAAGGCCTGCATTTCTGCCTGCACTTCTGCCTGCATCTCTGTTTTTGAAAGCTTGGAACTGGTTTTATAAAGCATTCTGGTATTGGGGGTGGGGGGGAACACCAAATTGTGTGCCTCAACCCCCACCTGTACTGTAGCTGTGATGTTTTGTAATGTCAAGGGCAAAGAAAGCTTTTGAAGAGTGCTACTTTAACCTGCTGGTATTTGTATAAAGGTTGCTGAAAGTTTTGTTGTTTCGTTCTGGCAAATGAGTACCTTTTGCCAATGCCCTGCATTGCACTAGTACTCTATTGTTGACCAAGAAAGAGCAAAGTATAAATCAAATGGCCAGCAAACAGGAGTTTTTCAGAGCAAAGCAGGAGTGGGTGTAAATGCTACCTCTTCTCCCAGGCTTTCCTGTGGTTTAATGGGTCCTGCTTCCCACTGCTCCCCTCATGTGCTGTCTGGTGGGAAGCAGCTCTTGTGCCCCGTTGCAGCAGCCAGGTCCCAACCTTGCTAAGCCTGCTCGTTGCTCTCGCAGTGAGAATTGAGCTGAGGCCTGTGGCTCTGAATATGGCTCGAGCAAGAAGTTAGCAGTGCTCCATTCTGATCTAAAAAGTACCTTCACTGAGGTAAATTTACTATGCCTTTTTTGTGGGACTTTGTACTTAGGCAAAGTACAAAGAAATGTACTTTATGATTTTCAGGGTTGCTTCTGAAGCTGCTGCTTTCTGACAGTGCAAGATGGGCAATTTGTGAAATTAAGTAAAATTCCTAAACCATTTTTTTCAGCTCTGTGGGAAGGTTTTTGTGAAGTAAGTGCTTTCATTAAGGAAAAGTGCAATAGTTATCTGGTTGAGATTGTTAAACCTGAAACTATCCCCATCATCTCATAGAATCAGCTAAGAATCTTGTTGCATTCAGGGTCTTTTTCTTTCTCTCTTTTCTCTCCTTGTTAGATCACCTCTGATTAAAGTAAAGCACTGGAGCATTTACTCTGTATTATGAGAAATAGGAAGAGGGTGGAGAAATCCACCTTGAATTAGAACAGAGAATCCAGAGGGAAGGACCATTATTGAAGTCTCGGCCCCATGAATTAATAATACTTCACAACAGCTTCAGTGGGACTAAAATTTCACTCCCAATCTGTGTTGATTATGAGCTCCTCAGTTTACTCCTGGGGCTATAAAATGGAAAAGGATCCAGTTGTGATTAAAGAGTAGGTGTGATTTGAATGGAAGGTGATTACTAAAATCTCTCTGAAGTCTTCTTCCCTGCTTGTGCTGCAAGCTTTTCCTATTTATAATAGCATAGCAGAGCTATCCAAGCAGAAAATGACACCAGAGAGAAAGAGTTTTCTGATTGTCTCTGATTAGGTTCAGTGCTAACCTTGTAAATTTGCCTGTCAGATGGGGCACAGCCAAGTCACCCATAAAGCTGATGTTTTACGAAAGATGGAAAGGATGAGGAAACCCCTGCACTTGTGTATTGCTTGGTACTTTCTTTTCTATTCTTTTTTCCTCCAAAAGGATTTTTGCAAAGATTAATCTAGACTCTTGGATGAGAGCTACTGAGCTACTGTTTAGTGTCACAAAAATTACTCATTTTAAAGTACGTTGTGCTCATGGATTTCTGTGTATTTGTGTGTATTTGGATTTATCAGGCCAGCAAAGGTCTGAATCTCTGAGGTCTGTCCTGTTTGAAGGTAGTATAGCTTGGATTGCTCTGTGGAAATCAAAGCAGGGCTGTGTTTAAGCATATAAGTGAGTGTTACTCTTTTCTCTTTTTTATCATCTTCATATTCTGTTGTCAGCTTAGCTGAGCTTTTTCATAGCCAAAGATTTTAATTTTTAATAAAGTAATTGTAGATGAAATCTTACCGTAAAGCTACATGTATTTAAATCCAAATAGGGATTGTTTGGGGGGGGGAATACTGTTATATTTGCATATGCCCTATAAAATGTTTAGGCAACTTTAGTTGCTAAAAGTAACAGTACTTAAGTAACTTTAATATTCTTTCCCTTTTCTGGTATAAGCTGAAGGCATAAAAATACCCTTTGCAAGAGTACTCCAGTGACCTTGTGTCCCAAATTGGTCAGTTTAAACTGAAGACAGCTGTTGGATACAAACAATTACAGCCAAGTAAATCAAACATTCTGTTTCAGTTTGGGAGAATAAACAGGTGTGGTAGATGTGTGTCGTCTTTAGTGTTACAGAAAAGTGACAGTGTTTTACTTGCCATGAAATTGTCATTTTGAAAATGTTTGGTACCATTTTGGTTCATTGAGTGATGCATTTTGACATACTGAAACATGCAGATAATATGGTCTCCAATTGATTTGAGGCAAAGTGTGTTCTTTAGCCAAAGTTTGAATTTTGACTGGTTAATAATTGTATAAGGCCTGTTTTATTGCATAGGTGAGGTATTGGTGGGGCTAACACTTACCAAGTATACCTCCTTATGTATTTATTTATGTTAATTACTGCCAAGGCAATGCACAGAAGAAATTATTATAACCATAATGTTTGTAACTATAACTTTTATTTTGTATTTTTGCAGCTTTTGTAAGCCTTCTCCAGAGCTGCTCCAGCTGGGTCTGCTCTGATTTCTGGAGGTGGTTGAGCTCCTACACTGCAGGTGGCCCAGAGGGTGCCCAGCAGGGCCACTTCTCTCTCCATGCCGTGGGGCTGTGGATTGTGGAGCTTTGTGTGAACAGAGTGCCGGTGTGAGGAGCCTGGGTGCAACTCCAGAACATTGCTTGGATGCAGTCTTGCTGCTCAGCCTGTGCTTGTTATTTATTCAAAAAGGAGAGGAGAAAATTCTGTGGAGCAGGGTGGCAAGTGCAGCATTGCCAGTAGATAACAGGGTATTTTGTTACCTCCTAGCTTATATTTAGACTGTAAGTGCCTGAAAATAAGTACCTGGGCTCTGGTTCTCTCACCCTGCACCAGCACATTTGTCTTGTACAATTCTTTATTTTCACTCAGTGGTTTCAGCACTCACTTTGTAGAGATGTACATGACTATAAAAACCTCAGGGTGAGGATGAAGTTCCTGATAAAGTATTTAATACTTCTTTGAAGAGGCACACCTTTTTATGCTGCTTTTGCTTGTTTATATGCTGTCCTTGCTTCCTGTCTAGAAAGTACATGGCAGCAATTTCTTAAACAAACAAAACTGTACTACTTCATGTACCAATTTAATAAGTGTCATTTGATTTTTCCAAAAATCACATCAGTAATTGTTCAGCTCTCCACAGTATTTTTTTCTGTCCCAATTTATAGATACATCAAAATGTTGTGAACCTTGCAAGTTCACAAAATGCTTTTTCTTTTTCCTCTGTTCTGAAACGTTATTTTTTATAAGTGGATTTATCTTTTTGTCTGGGTTCCAGCATCACAGCACCTGACATGACAGAAATGTGAGGCACTGGGACCCTTGTTCAGTTTCCCTAGCCCTCCCTTGCCTTTGCCTTTCCATGGACAACCAGCTGTCTAATGAGGAAGTCTCTGGGACCCACAGATGTTGTGTTGTGGTTCATGCAGAGGTCTATGCGCAGACTCTTTTCAGAACTTAAAACTACTGTTGCTTGGAAACTGCCACTTCTAGAAAACCATTTCAGAGCTTGCTCACAGCTTTACATGGTTTAGTTCTTGATAGTCAGCTTTGGAGCCCAAGGTGCAGCTGCATTACCTGTTAAGCAATTCCTAAATGTTCTGTACAACAAACTCCCCCAGGAGTTTAGTTTAGTTACTCCAGCAGTCATTTGTGGGTTTTAAAGCTACCACTGTAACTGTGAAAAAAATCTAGCAAGTCTTTGATATCTGAAGAGCTATGTGGTGGAAATCTAAACCTGTTCTGTTAGCTGTAAACCTGACTGGTTCTCTCAGAATATCAAGCTTTTGCTGTCTGTGCTGTATTTATCTTGGATTGTTACCTCTGAACTTGTGTTTTTCTTACTAGACCTCAGTTCTGTTTGTCTGTCAACACAAATTAAGCTAATGGAGCATTACTAATGCTTGACAAAATAAATTTATGCAATTTATGCAATTATTTATGCAATTTATTACAATTGGTTACTATTTTTAAAGGCATTTGAAAAAACAAACCAAAGCCATTTCAATCCTGTATATGTTCAGATCTCAATGAGACCCTTTCAAAAGCTTCTGCTGGAGATAAATATGCTTGCATGTTAACATTAGCTAATATAAATAGGTAACAAACTGAAAATTAGGGCTTCTACTGCTTATCTAACAATGATCACAATCCTTGCCTTAGTCACAAAAGAAATCTCTTAGTTCTGAAAGTAATTTTCTTATACTTAAATGCGAACTTATTGCCTTCTGGATAGATTTTCAAAGATGGTTTGTTCTTGTAGAACTGAATCATATTACTGTCTGAATTTATGGTAAGTTAACACTGAGATTATTTGTATATAATGTGGAGATATTGACAAATCTAGGAACCAGGATATAAATGCACTTTGCAAGATACAAAATGGTATATATATAAATTCCATTGTAATAGTCAGGCAGGTGAAGCTAAGTCATTGGTGTATGTCATTTACATTTCTATTACTTCTTTCTGTTGTGGATGTTCTTTTAAGCTAGCATGGAAGAAGTTTTTCTAGGAAAAAAAATGAAGTAACCTTTAGTAATTTTACCTATTGGTGACTTACTACTTGAGGAAATATAATGTAGTTTATGGTTAAATTAGGTTTGTGTTATAATTTAAATTTGATATATCAAACATGCGATTTTGGCCTAAATGCAGTGAACTGAATCTATTGGAAAGAATGTTAGAAAGAGTTGTAGGAAGAAGGCAGAGTGTGTACTACTCCTCTTGAAAATGCTGCTTTTCATCATGGTGTGGGTCCTGATATGATTAAAACTGCAGTTTCACAAATACATACTTTCAGAACTGTTAAGATAAATCTGTTACCAAATTTTTGATGTGTTCCAGGCAGCTGAAAATCGCACAGATGATGTTGCCTCACCCATTGTGTATTACTGCTTAAAGCAAATCCACGTCCTGGCATTACAGCAAACAGAGAATAAACATGCAAATTAGAAGCACTGGTGTACATGAAATTTCAGAACATGTTTATTTTGCTACAGCTTTGTTATCTGACATAGGCTTCAGAGAAATGAATATTTTTTGTCATCTGTAGTGTATCACTTCCACTAAAATTTCTTCAGTTCCCAAATTTTTTGTGCCTAGTCCTTGTATATAAGGTTCCTTTGTTCCTTCTCCTGTCCAGAGTTTCTTCACCTGTGGGTGGTGATGATGTGATGTTCTTTTTGGTTCCTATCATAGAATGGTGTGGGTTGCAGGGGACCTTTAAAAGGTCATCTAGTCCAACCCCCTGCGAGGAGCAGTAACACAGAACCATAGACTAGTTTGGATTGGAAGGGACCTTTAAAGGTCTTCTGATCCAACACTCAGTCTTTGATTAGATCAGGTTTTCTTGCTCTCAAACAACAGCACAACTAGTAAAAGTAATAGCTGGGAAAGGGCAGTGCTGTTTGCCCTTATCTCTCCCCACGAGCTGTCAGCCATCCTCACAGTATTTGCTGATGAAAAAGCAAATGTTTCTCATTTTATTTCTGTATTTCATGTTGCTAGCCAGCCATGTGCATGCAAGTACAATTTTCCAGATGCATTTTTTTCTGGTTTTTCTTTTAAAAGTTTGCATTACATTAAACATTTTTTTTCCACTTGAACAAGCAGCTTTATGGAAATTGTGATGCATTAAAAAATAGTAAATTGTTAGGTGCCATTGAAATAAAAGGCATAAAAAAGAAAAGAATGAAATTATTGATGATCAGAGCTGGAAAGGGAAGACATGGTCAGGTGGTAATACTGACACTGACAATTCATATGATTTTAAGTTTACTTACTGATATGTCTGTTCCAGCATTCAAATAAAACATAATGTACTCCTCTGAAGTGGTATATCTCTGGTGTTCAGCAGAAGATTAAAGTGCAAGCTTGTTTTCAATGACATTTCCAGCACAGCAATTTCAAAACCATGAAAAAAAATTCAAAAGCATTTCAGGAATGTTCAGGAAATAGAGGATTTGTCACAAATGAGGTAACTTTGTCTGCTAAAGGTTCACTCTCCTTAGTTTCTAGAAATCCTAAAATGTAACACTGGGCCACCATGACCTTTTCTCCAAGGTAAAATTTGCTCTTCCCCAGTGTAAATTTTATGCCAAAGTGTAACCAAAGATCTTCCAAGTTTTTTCCTGGTTGTACTAGAAAGCTTTCCTAATGCTACAGGGTTAGATGACCATTCTTGCCCTACAGATTTTGTTTGGCTGTCTGATACAGGTGTACTTTTCTGTGGTACTGAACAGGCTAGACATTCTTCTACTTGTTGCCTTTAGGGGATTTTGGAAATGCCTGGAGTTCAAGACAAGAAGTAACAGCTGGAGCTTAAACCTTAAATTGACTAGAGTAGAGGCCTAGATATTTCAAAAGCTATTACCTGTGCTTGTGGACCTTCTTCCCAGTGTCTCATGGTCTGAGAAATGACTTTGTCCTAAAGAGGGACGACAGTAATCATCCCACACTAGATAAACTGCACACAACTAGTGGGGTTTTGGGGGGGAAAGTAGGGAAAACCCATTTACATTTACTTAGTCTGATCATTCCTTTAGGCATATGGCTGGATATATTGTCTTCAACATTCACCTGACTGATATACAATTACACATTGATATCTATCATGTTAGGCACATTGTCTTGTGTGAATGGTGGGCTTTTTTGATCTCGTTTACACACTGATAAAACAAACAGCCAGTAACTATTTTGTCAAATAATGACTTGAAAGGCTCAGTTTATTTTCCTACAGGTACTACATGTTCAAAGTCCTTTTTAATGGAATCTGTGAACCATTGTGTAATTTACTGCACCAATTAACACAAGCCAATACCTTTGCAAGTAATTAAATCAGTTTTAGAATGTTGCAAAACTCACCCATCTGTTTGAAGTAACAGCTAAATTGCAGTATAATACAAATTAAAATGTGTATTTCCATAACCTCTACTTCTGTGAAAGCACCTGCACTGTGTGCATGTATGTTCCCCTATTAAAATATGTAATTTTAATAACATGCTGTATATATTCTTTATTCTAGCCCATTAGTTTTATCCCCATGTGTAGAAATGCCGAATCCAAGAAAAAAGGCAGTAAATAATACTGCCTTTTAATGACCAATTAAAGCAGCCTATCATCAACCTTGGCATCAGCTGCTTTACTAATTCAAAGTACAGCTATGCCTAGAATAAAACGGTGCTTGGGCAGTACAGTGAGCCTCATCCATACGGGATACTGCTCTCCAGAGACAGCAGCACCTCATTTCATAACCCATCCTGCCAAAGTGATGGTAAACATTATATAAAGCCTCAGTGCACCTTGAGGAGTTTGTCCTGAATGATCTGGACCTTTTTGAGGCCTGTGTGAGGGGAAGTGGTGTTCTGTATAAAACTCATTAGCTGCATACTTTTAAAGACTGTGCCTATGTGTAGACAGCTGCTGCGGAATGCTCTGGTGCAAGTAGTTGGGTTGAAGCTGCAGGTTGAGCTCTGGGTGGGGGACAAGAGGCTGTGAGCTGCCAGCCCTGCATGACAGAGGACAGGAGGGCAGTGATGGCGGCTGGGGAACAGACATGGGGACACAGCGGGAGCCGAGACTTTCCCATGCTGGGGCTGTGAGGGGATCAGAGCCCTGCGGTTCCTCTGCTGAGGGACGCTCCTGGGAGGCACCAGCTCGAGCTGTTCCTGTGTTACCCTGGACCAGATGTGGAAGTGTGAGCCTTGGGAGTGTGACTGCCAGAGCCTCGGGCATGGGCAGCCTGGGAAGTTGCCTTTACAACACCTGCCATGTCTACAGCTGCTGTAGCCCTCTAGACTTACTGTCTGTTCCACGTGCTCGCAGAAGTTCATTTTCTGCTTTAAATGTGATAGTAGTAAGATAAGCTGTCCTATGTGGTGAAACTTATCCAATAATGCAGTTTTTGATACCTCAAAGACAGCGACAGAGAAAAGTACTGCTGCGTTCAGCCTTCATGCAAATACTCTTGTAATAGGTTCAATACCAGGTGTCTGACTATTAGGAAGATATGAAGAAAGGGGAGGCAACACAGAGAGCAGAAGCAGCTAAAAAGGTTAAAACATAGAGATTATGGAATAAAATATACTTGATTAAGTGGGAGTTAAAGGGAAACATGAAAAAATGCTGTTTTGAATTCTGATGAACTATCCAAGGTTATGTGAGGAAAGGTAAAAGGAATAAGGAAAAAAAGCCAAACAACCTTAGACTTGTGATAGTGATCTCTGCAGGCAGAGGCAAGATGAAGGATGACAGATCTCTTTTTTTCCATATACCTAAAAGGGGCAGTATCAAAGAAAAGATTCTTGAAGGAACTACTTCAAGTGCTGCTTGTCCCCTGAAACTTGCTGAATGCAGTTTGCCAGGTATGAGACAGTGTAGGACTGTAAACTCTTCAGGTGAGGACCCTCTCTTCATGAAAACACTGGGTTCTTATTTTTGTGGCTGGTAGGAATGGTTACTTCTTTTAGATAGGAGAATGCTGAGCTTTGTAAAATCACATAAGGAAAATGGAAAGAGTGTTGAAAACAACAGGGAAATGTACCAGATTGTAGCAGATTAAAAGTACCGAAGAACAGAGTGAGGCTATGTGATTTTTGTAAATCAAGGAAAAGGCTTGTAATGATGCTGTAGGGTGCTCTCTGCTTCCCCCCTTGCTTTTATTGCTATCCTAAGGTACCTAGAGGTCCCATTTTTCTTTGAAGAAAGAGGTCATGTAAGAAAATGGGCCAGAGAAAGGGACTCTTAAAGAAAAAAGGGATGCTTGATAGATGCAGATATGGTAGCTGTTAGCCAGCACACCTCAAGTTTGGGGTGTTTGCTTCTCCCAAATAAAAGTTGTCTGCATTACAAAATGCAGACACTGCATTAATTCAGTCCAATTTGTTATGTAATGCTGCCTTTGCAGAATAAGTGCTCAAGGATAAATCTTGCATGACAAATAAATGTGTCTTGCTCTTGGCGCTTTCAGGTGAGGCAGAGGTATAATGTAGAGTCAGCTAATATGCAGACCTAGCAGAAAAATGGATTTTTTTCCTGTGTTAGGCAAGTCATCAGAGGAGAGATTTGACACAGGTGTGGTTAAATAAATAAGGTACATTCTTTCTTTTTTTTCTCCCCAGATGACTCCTCTTCTTCCATTTCATAAATTCATATTTTTAACAAGAGAAAAGGAAGTAGATGCTATTCAGTACAATGTTCCGTGTCATATAGATCTCCTTTTTTTAGTGTGTTGCTGCTTTAATAGGCCAGCGTCAGCAGTTTTAAGAAGGTTTTTACATACTTTTTCACTTAGGGCAGTGCAAATTTCTCTGGAAATCTATGACAATCAATTAAGTAAATGAGAAAATAGAATGCTTGTAATTAATAATCAAGCTACATGAAATCTACCCCCTACTAGTGTTAATATCTGTATATCTCCAAGCTGTCTATTAATTAAACACCATGTAAGTGTTGCAATTAGGCTGCTTTGGTGGAAACAAGGGAGATGAAAATGATTGGAGGGGTTTTATTGTATGTGAAACTCTTGGTTGGTTTAAAGCATCTCATTACAGTTTGTAAGGTGGCTGTGTTGCTGCAAACGCTCCTGGGATGTCTGAGGAGTCTGTTGCAGGCTTCAGCTACTTCTGGAACAGGTGACCCAAAGGAAATACACTTTGGTATGCAAAAGCTACCTTTCTTCTCAGGGGTGGGGTTTTTCCCCCCTCCGTTTCATGAATGAATTTTATATATTGAGCTCTAAAGCCAGTGGAAAAGAGGTTAGGTATTTTGTTCTATATAGGAAACTGCAAAGGGAAGAATGGGAAGAGAGGAATTTTTCTGACTAGTTCCTACAAGAAAAGGGACTTTTTCCTACTTTTATGTTATTTTGTTTTGTGCTTCTGTTTTGATATGAGGACCCTAGAGTTGAGCAGATCTTCCTGAGAGACAAAACAGTGTCTTAATATTTTGTGTTAGGAGACAAACACTACATGAGACTTACTGGGTTATCTAGGTGTATTCAGATTGTGATTCATCATTGATTTTCTGGTGCTTTGCTGTTAGGGGAGAAGCAAAAGGCTCTGTCAGGGTAGTGTGTGTTTATGAGAGACTAGGGAGGACCCCTTCCCTCTGTATGTGTGACCCTGGTGGTCACACAGCAACCTCAAACAAGTTTATTGTGGTTTTATGGGATGTGAGGTTTGGGGCATTTCTCCTTTTCTCCTGTGTGCAGCTTTTGGTGGTTGCAAGCCCACACATTAAGACACCATGCAAATAGCAGAAGAGCCATGCTGAGGGTGTGAAAAAGCTTTGCCACCTTCGAACAGCCAAACTGGGTCTTGCTGGCTGGGGAACAATGCCAAAGCAGCTGAACAGGACAGAGCAGAGGATGAACCCATCTGTTATATTGCCAGACATTGCCATGGCTGCACTAATATTACAACTTTGGCTTCAGAGGAAGTAGTACACCTGATTCGTGTGGACATCAGCTTGATGAAGTTGTTGCACAAATAATGAATAAAAGTAGTATTTTGTTTTGTTTGTTTTTTCAATTTTTTATTAATTTGCTTTTACAGCACAATATTCTTTCTCATGACAAATGAGCCGATTCACTGATACTGTGTTTTCAGGTAATATAATTTACATTTCTAGAAAGAAGGGAAGAAGAAAACTTACAGGACATCTTCAATTTTTCACTTTTTTTTTTATTATTATTATTTGACATTGATACAAAAAAATAGTATCTTGATTAGCAGCTTTGCTGGCAATCCCACAAAACTGTAAATTATACATTAATCTAAAAGATTGCACTCCTACAGACACTATAGGTAAAACAATATATACAGTTTAGACAAATAAATACATAAGTACAGCCAGTCATATATAATGATACACCTAAATTTCGGTTACTGTTGACAAGCTTTTCTAGTTAATTACACTCTTCATTTACAAATTGCCATTGCCGTCTACATTATAAAGACAAAAGAATTTCAAAGAATCAAAATTGATACTTAACATTATTATTAGGAAATGTGGAAAATGAACCTTGAGACTTCTGTTTAAATACTCTCATGGTTTTAACAAAATAAAAAAGGAAAAACAGTTTTGTGAAAAAATTCCTCCTAAAGAGAGGCACTTCCTCCCCAGCTGCTTTGCTTAATGTGCTTTGTTCATATGCATTTTGGAAACAAAATATGATTACAGTCACTTTTGAAGTGACTAGAAGCCAGCGTGTTTAACCAAGTTGTCATTTGTCCCATGCCCAATGAAACAAAATGACCTTTAAGTAATGTAAATATTTTTTTTGAGTAAAGGAAGTCTATTGAAAACATTTGTTTCTTAACAGTATCCCACATGGCACAAATACTACTGAGTGGAAGGGACAGCTGTCTGTATGAGTAGATGTATTGCTACCTTTCCATATCCAGGTTCCAATACTGAAATTTCTGAGCAAAGAGAAAACAATAAATCTAATGAGCTAGTATGTCTGATATCAGAAAATTAATAGAAGTAGAAAATTAGGCTTTTGTTGTGTTGTTTTAAATTCACTTGACAGCAAAAAAAAGTATCTTGTACATTCAAAAGTTAGGGCACACATGCTTAAGGCTCTTGAAACACTGGACAAATATAATGCCTCACTCAGCTCCATGCATAACAGAATGCTACATAGCAAGCAGACTTACACATATATACAGCTGAATACAGAAGAAAATGCCTTAGAAATATGTACATCAGTTTCAAGATGAACATTTACATTTCTTTTGAAGGTCTATCTATTTATAAATGGCAGGAAATACACTTTTCAGATACTATTTTCAAGGTGTACCTTGCAATTATTAATGCAGTCTACTTGTACTAGGAGAAATTCAAGGCTACCATGCTATTTGAGCCCTGAGGTATCTGGATTGGGAGCCCTGCTGTCCTCCTGATTACTAACCAAAGGCCACAGAAGCATCAGCAGAAGTAAGGCAACCAAATCCATTTGCTTGTGATTCAGAACCCCCAAATTACTGCACAGTGCAGAGGGATAGCAGAAGTGATTGCAGGCTGTGGGTTCAAATTACTACAAAGTGTGTTCTGGGTGGGATGGCATCTGTGCTGTCTGATTTACCCAAGGGCTGGGGATGAATTCCACTCTCATTTCCATTCATAAGCAAGAATATTGTGGGACTTGTGTAACGAAATCTGAACTTCACCCAATCAGCATGTTATATATTCACTTAAACAGTCAGTTGTACCTTGGGAGTTCTGAGTTTGACAGGACATAGCAGCTTTAACAAGGACTAGATTGACTAGGGAAGGATAACTCTTACTTATGCTGCAAGAGATTTAGCATTTTTATAAAAATTACTGGGGCTTTTTTTTGGGTTATTTTTATTTATGAAGGGTACACAAGCTCCTGTTAACAGTAACTCCTCGGCTGCCTGTTGTGTAACTTCACCTTTAGATCTGACATAGATTTGCTTGAGATGGCTCCTGCTAGTGGCTTAGAAGCCAGGTACACTTTGCCTTATTTACAAGTAGTTTCTTTTGAAATGATAGTGCTGCATCTGTGAACAAGACTAACAATTCACCATGAAACTGCAAACCTTTTAGGGTAGCATCTTCATTCCTCTGTTACTGTTTTAAAGTGCTGTGTACATCTATAGCAAAATCAGGTCAAAGTTGCCCTTTAAATTCTTTTTCAGTTGATTTCCAACAACTTTACAGACATCCTGAATAACATACAGACTTAACAGTTTTGCATATGTTACACATAATGCCAGCTGCAATGAATGAGACTTTGTGTGTGCTGAGGACGGAGTGAGTAATCTACAGCTAATAATATATTTGGTGAGATTTGGTTTTTTGTAACTTGTGTGTGAGTTCTTCATTCCAAATTACTTGCTGAGCAGTATCATATTTCACCTCTTTGTTTTAAGGTGGTACTGAATAGAGATGGCCTGAATTTATCAAAGAGTTTCCAGGACATTCCATAAACATTCATATTCAAAATACATATAAGCACATTATGAAACTTGAATAAATCGTGTGGACTTGATTTCTGTTTCATGTCCAGGGGATCCACCGAGTGGGACCTCAGTGTACGTTGACTGTGATGAGTAAACTGAGAGCTTTAAAAGGTTTTTAAAAAGGCTAGATTTTGGGGGGTTTTAATAGATTTTTCTTTAAAAGCCTTCTATTTGCTGTGGAATTTGTACATAACTGTTATGTACTCTGTTGTCCAATCAACGGAAAATTGATTGCATTCTTTTATTAGACTAAATTCTTATTTTCTATCCCATTAAAATTCTGTTAGAATCTTTTCCCTATATATTCTGCAGCGAAAAGTAAAGCTTCCCCTTAAAAAGCTGCTTTTGTGTTACTTGTTTTTAGGTAAGTAGTGCACTGACTGATGTTGAAGAAATATGCTGCTTATTGACAATTTTTGCATTCAATATAATTATATATTGCTATGGAGAATCCATTGATACTAATGAGAGACAGTGCCTTGCTTTGAAATTAAAAGTTAAGATATTCATGCTTTTCTCATATATTTTTAAGGTAGTTTTTCATACATCTGTCTTATTTCACCTACAGGTTCTACTTCATTTTTTAATTGTGTTACATATTTCATGGGCTATTTTAGGAAGTGTAAAGAAATGGGTTATTCTGAAATAATTTAAAGAAATACCATTTGGTGGATGAACGTATATTTCCATATGTGGGTTTGTTTCTAAGGCCAGTGAAAGTTTGATGTTCTCACCTGTCTAAATTCTGCTATTACACCATTAGTAAGCTATTTGGGAATTGCACACGTACTATAAAATACACATGTCAAAGTAGGTATATAAGTTCAGTGCAAATGTATACTGCTTAATTTATTGACAATGCTTCAAATAGAGACGGTTGTAGGGTGTCAAAAAAAGACTATGTTTGTAATTCTTCATTTCTTAGAGCCTGAGTCTTATCTCAGAGGCTGGGGTGTGAACTGTTAAGCAGCTCATAATAGTTTATTATTGTCCTTTTACACACTGATGCAAGAACAGATATGTGCAATAGATAATATACAAAATCTGAGATTTGACTCTAGATCCTTTCAGTTGGCATAATGTCCTTATGAAAAAGAGCCTGAAGTTTGTAAACCAGTAGTCAAAGCGAGAATGAAAAATCAGTCATTAAAAATCCTCTCACAGTTAATATCCCACAGTTTAACCTGTAAATCAGCAGATCACTTTGTCAAAAAATAACCAAACTCAACCAAAATTTAAAAAAAAGGTATTTACATTTGTAAAAATCTTAACATCTGAGATGTTTCTTGCTGGACATGTCATTCCAAATTCTGTGCATTTCTTCTGGTGTTATCTGGTGCACTGTGATCACCCTGCGGTACCTGCACAAGCTGTAGGCCATTTTCCAGTGATTGAAGCCACTGTTTTGGAAGGGGTGAATGCCCAGCTTCCGAAGGCAGAGTCCAACGTACACATCTTCAAGATGAAGAAGTCTGGTATGAAGGGAGGTTTTATAAATCAGTTCTGCTACATCAGCTGAAAAAATGTAGCCAGTGCCTGAACAGAAGGGTGGGTAATTGCTGTCGGGATACAAATCTCTGGGCATGTACCACTTACTGCGAACATCTCTTATTGGTCCTCCATTTATAACGTAACCAGTGAAGTACCTTCTCCTTGGCTTGGTGTTAGGTTTGAGCAGCTTATAAATAAGATTGTCCATATTTACAAAAATATCACTGTCTGTCTTCATAACGTACTTTGCTTTTGAACAAAACGTTGCTATCCACCTCATCCCCATCAATGTTTTCAGAGTGAGGTTATGGTAAGAGTCGATAAAATCCTCCACAATAATGTCATGAAAAATTTGGCTTTCTTGCTCTACCATTTGATTTAACACAGGATCTGTGTTTTTTCCAAGAAGAAATAGTGTGGCGATTTTAATTCCTTTAAAATTGTTTTCATCTCCCCATGTTTCTCGAATGGCTTGCCTTGCATCAAACTCTTTGTGAGTTGTACTGATAAGAATGACCAAGAATGGGGCGCTCTTCTCACATTTGTTAGGTTCATTGATAAGGAATTCAAAGGAATGTGGATTTATTGGTCGAGTTCTTATGTTGCCAAAGGAAACATTTTTTCTGGCTATGGATATGCTACTGACCTGTCTGTGGCCCGTGTAGGAAGAAGTAGGACGAGTTATACTTAAGTACCAAAGAGCACTTGCCCAGCAAACTACTGTCAAAATGTATAAACATGAGACCTTTGAAGCCATTGTTCCTCTAGCTCTTCTATTCTGTGTGTTGAACAAATAGCCTTTGTACGGTGAGTGCACCTGTATCCTGGAGAGGCAGCATATTATTAATGAAACTTGAAAGTTCGATATAGAAAAGTAACTCTGTAATCATTCATGGATCTCAAATAGGAGCTATTAACCCTGATGATACTCAGCTTTTCTTCTTTCACTAGCAGCAACTTCCATTTCTTGGAATTTTCTGTTATTTCTGAAAAATATGAAGAAAAATTTTCCATTGCGAGATCATAAAAGCCTAGGGCAAGAAAAATGAACTTGTACCTGGTTGGCCATTAATAAGCTAAGTGTGTTAATGCATTTCTCAGATATTCTTTTTTTTCTCATGAGGTATCAAAATGCGAGATAGTGTACTGGAATAGAGCAGTGCAACTGAAGTAATGCCTTTATGATTGGTAATTCCTCAGAGATGGTTTTACATAGAAGAAGATAAGTGTGCATAGCATGTTGACCATTTAGGTAATTTTAAAGGTATATGAAAATAATTTTATAGTTTCAAGCATTTTCTTGCTTCCTAGAATTTCTTCTGGCCAATCTTTCAAAATGTGCTGTGGAACATTTTAAAATTATTTAAAGAATGAAAAATAGTGTACTTTATTCTAGGATTGACAATATATATGGCATCTATGCACACAAATTCCTACAAATCTAATTTGGTCTAAATCTTAATGTCTGTCCTGCTAACAAGAACACACTTTGGTGGAAATCAGACAGAATGGAACTGATTGGGAAAGGTAGAGAAGAGAGAGAGATATGTAAGCTGTCTTACCCATGTAAAGATCAGCGCTCGAGTAGACTCCATAAAAGTCTAAAAATAAATTAACACAGTTCAGTTATTCTCGTTGGCTTCCTTCTCCTCTCCCCCCACACCAGGCTTTCAATGAGTAAACATCATTTGTGTACCATGAAAGATAAATCACCATGGCAGCCCAGTAAAGGTGGCACTTCTCTGGCTGGTGTGCAGAGAGTTGCCTGCCTGGACAGGCAGGCTTCCTGCACTGGCAGCCCTGTCCTGTGCTGGTCCAGTCTTGCCTTCAGCATCAGGTAGCTTTAAGACTTTCCTGGATCAAGGGAATGTGCCAGCCCTGAACCTTCCATTACTCTTGGCAAGTTTGCTGGGAGCCAGTTTTGTTTATCATAATTTTGTGGAAATGAGACAAGCTGCCTCAAGCCTGCCAGCTCAGTGCTGACTTCTCTAAGGCACATCAGTAGCTGGAGAGTGCCTGTAGGCTCTGCCTTCCTGAGTTCTACTATTGCATTACTTCAGAGCTAAAGGACAGTAGAAGCATGCAAAAAAAAGGAGCTTTCTGCAAGAGTTTCTGAAATATTTAACATTTACTTTGGACAGAACAAAATATGTATTCAGGTAAAAAATAGAAGCCCTGTCTTAGAAATGCCCTCTCTGATTTCACACCACTGACACATTGCAGTCAGACCTCCCTCTAGGCAGGCCATTGGTGTGAAAGGACAGTCAGGTATCCTGTGTCATCATTTCACTCTGAGGCTTAAGAACAGCAGAGAAACAACCAGAACATTTGCTAAATCTATACAGACTGTAATCTCCTTATAAAGTCTTATAGTTAGCATATCCTGCTAGTCTTCATTACATGCGCTTTTAATTATTTAATGACCAGAACCCACATACTGCTCTTCCCTTCCACAAAATAGGGTAATGTGAATTTTTTGCCGTTTCGAAGCTTCATCACTTTTAATTGGTTTTGCCCTATAACTGGGGCAATTTAATGAGGTAGACGTGGGCTGTGATCTCCTTCATTACTTGTCACAGAACTCAGGGTTTGTGATCTTTTCCCACCAAGCAGTATCAGCAAATGTTTGGGAGCAGTGCATTTGAGTGAGACCTTTAATTGCTCCACAGGGCTGCAGAACCCAATGATCTTGGCAGGGCAGACACATGTACATCCTTGTAAATAAATACGGTTGTGATAAATATATACACAGATGTGACTGTAATTACCGGAGAGGAGACGTATCATGCTTTAACAACCAGCTGTCATACAGTTCTGAGAAAGGCAAAACCCATCCCTGATCTGGTAAGTTGGTTTTGTTTCTGGCTTTGCTGGGAAGCTCTGCTAATGCTCCCACCAGCAGTGCCACTGAGGAAAACCATCAAGTGCAAAAAGCCATAATGTAATGAAGACACTCAAGTGTAAAGTCAAGAAAGCTGCGTTAATAAAGAAAGAAATACAGCAGTCATGGATTGGAGATGCAGAGCAAGAGATATGCAGGTCACTGTGTTTAATGGACTCCAGCATTAAGGTCTTCCAAATAAGTGCAATATTCTGCATATGATGTTATTTTAGGCAACTATATATTGCATTATCTAAAAGTATATGATGTCCTACATCTTTTCTTTTATAAGGGCAGGTGCATTAGTTACTATGAGCACTGTGCAGATACCTGAGGGAAAGGAAAATTGTAACCAATGCTTCTTACAAACTGCAAAATTACATAAAATAGCTGTTCAGTTCAGCAATGTCATGGCTGTGACATCCAATCTTGTGTGCTCTGAAAGGATTAGAAGCAACAAAAGCCTTACTCCATTTTGAGGAAACTTTCCAAGCTTTTGTAGGGAATTTTTTTCTCAGTTATGAAATCTATAGGTAATTGTGCAGGATGAATGCTTCTTATATTGGCCCTTGGACTGCTGTTTCCTGAAACAAGTTTATCTTTTTCTGTTGCATATTTGTTGGGAGGGGGGCGTTTATTCACTTTGCCTTTTTAAAAGAAAAATAGGAGTTAAGATGGTGTGATTTGGTTTGGAGTGTTTTATACTAACCCTGTAGAATTTTTGAGCAAAGTGCAGGTGAAGTGGTTAAGAGTGAACTGGCTGTAGTTTTCCTGATGAGTGAAATTTTCAATTTAATTATATCTTAGGAAGATTGAGGGGAAAAAGCAAAACAAAAGCTCCCTCCTATTCCTCCTCACAGGAAGTCTCTCTGCTTTTCCAACTCTTGTGAGGTGAAGATGTAAAAATTAAAGTTTATATTCCTTCTTGAGCTTTTTGCTACACATGGGGAAGAGATTTGAAAGAAAACAGCATAAGCAAAATTGACAAATAGTGTAAATGCAATGCCAAATTAGCTGAGAAGTCTTGGTCTGTAATTTAGGTGAGATTATTTTTGCCTCCAGGACTGATCTCTTTTCTTCTTTGTAGTATCACAGAGGGGGTTGGATAAGTAGCTATGTTGTGTATTTTTTTGGCCACAGGGAAAATGCTCCTACAAATTATTTCTGGTATCATTGGTTCTGCCCAGTAATTTCAGTAATGTTTAGCTTGCATGAGCAAGACAATAAATAACTTGATTAGGCAGGGAAATATGAACTAAACAGTGAAATACTTTCTTTGTGATGTTTTAGCAGAAGAAGAAGAATTTCAGAGGTTGCCAAATTCTGTTATTAAAGATTATGCTAATTAATCAAGATCCTAAACAAGGACCTAACTCAGCCTTACCTGCAGTTTAGGAATAATTCTAGGAATTTTGCAAAATTATTCACAGTATCAAAGTCTGTAACAGCAGACCTTTTTTTTTGTTATGTGTTGTGACCTAAAACAAATTTACAGCCTTGTGGGACTTGTATATAAGGGATGTGAATTATAAGGAACAAAATGAGAGTCTGATATTAATGGACTGAAATGGTTGAGAATTAAAATTTTGTGTTAATTACTCATTTGGAAAAGAGAAGGAATAAGCTATGTGAACTAAGATCACTATGATCAGAATAACAACTGAAAGCACTTCAATACCCACGTTACTTTACTTCCTTTAGCAGTTTGCCCTGTTGTTCAGAATATTTTTAACTTCATCAGTAGTAAATATTTCAAAAGCTGCCTTCAATATTTGTGTAGCAAATTAATTTATATGTTCTATTTTAGTCCTGATAATGGATCCAGTATATCATCACTATAAGGATGACTTTTTTTTTTGTTGTGCCATGATCTTCTTGAATTTGGTGTTGAAATTCGAAGACCTTCTGACCAGGAGCATGTGGGATGTCACAGGAAGAGTGTAAAGCTTTTATCAGCTTTGGATTTTGCCTGTTTATCACATTTGGGGGAAATTACACAGGCAAAGGAATCTGTCACCCCCTTTCCTTTCTTCTTTGGAGTGAAAGCAAGCTTTCCAGCAGGACAGTTGGTAATGTTTAAGCTCTTGGATCCTTGTTTATAAAATTGTTTTAATTCAATCTGTCCCCTTTTCTAACCTGATAGTCATACTGGAAGTAATAAAAGGCTCAAGCATTGAGGACAGAGGATTGCAAAAAGCAAATGTTTAGCATTGTGTTTCAGTACCATGACACGAAGTTGTGGGCTTAATTGCACTATTAACAGCCCATGCTGTGCAAGCCAGAGAAGCCACCCAGTCAGAGCACAGAAAGCTGTAGTGTGTAACTTCTGTAAGTAATTGTCTTGATGAAGATTGTATTTGCAGCAAACCTTTCATGAGTTGACTGCACATCAAGAATAATCCTCCAGATAATGAGCACAGTTGAGAATCTTGTTAACTGTTCATGGGCAATTTTCAGGCAGACACCAAATGAGTTCAGCAAATGTTACTCATCAACAACAATATTTTGCCAATGTTTTGGAATGCTGCTGTCTCTGCTGAGAGGCTGTTGATCTTTCTTTCAAGAAAGCCTGTCCTGTGTAAATGTAAACTGCATTAAAGTATCTGGATCACAGTGGATACCCATGATAGAAACCACAGCTCTTGAAGCCTGGCTGGTTTTCATAGTTGTAATCCATACCATGTCACTACTGCTGAGGGAGGTGCTGAGTGCAGGCAGTCAGGATGCTGAATCCTGGGGATGATCCTGGGTGAGAAGCTGAGGGAGATCACAGCTGCTCATCCTGACACCCAGGAGTCTGTTATGCAGAGCACAACTAAGTCAAATTAACACTGTGCATCTCTGCCAAAATGTACCTTTTCCGTTCCTGGAAAAAAGAGGGAATGCAGCTGCTAAATTTTTTTAGTAAATGTAGCAAACTATTCTCATTTTCCTTGAAGAGACATTTTTGTAAGTTTTCTGTGATCATGGCTTTCATCTGTATATAGACCAAGACGCTGAAATGTCTTCACCATTTACGAAGTCCTTAAATTACCTAAGGAAAAGTCTGTGATTATTACTGAATCTTGTTGAGAAGATAATTATACTGAACATTAAGAACACATCTACATGGAAATCTGGGGATCTGTTATGTTCTAGGCTGTATGTTTTCATAGTAATTTCTGGAGGAAATTCTGGACAGATGGCACAGGTAATTTAGCAGGAGATTGCAGCCTCCTTTCTGGGAACTTCATTTAAGGTTTCTTAAATATTATTAATGCTTTTTCTGCCTGGCTGTAATGGATCTGAAACCAAATCAGTGCTGCAAAGAGAGACCTTCTTCTTCATAACATTGTGGAAAGTGGCTGTAACAGATGCAGAAGCCACAGTCTTGGACTGAAGGGAGGGAAGTACAGGCATTTATTTCAGGTCCATGATTTTTAGAAAAATAAATTCTCCTATGCAGAGGGTTCATAGCTGTAATATGTTAAAAGAGGCTGGCTTCCCTTTCCTCAAAGACAGTGAGGACAAATACTTTCTGAATTTCTTATTCACAGACTCATTGATGGTAGGCTTTACCCCAGGCAGTATCTGAATGTGAAAGCAAGTATTTGCATAAATGCAAATTTCCTGCTAACAGTTCTCTTTTTGTGAATGTTGATTTGCACATAGTTTTTATTATAGTTCATCATTAAATTGAAGACTTGATCTCTGGAAATAAATGTGGTATTTATAAATTATTTTTCAATATTTATCACCCGCTCCTAATGTGAATAAAAGGTAAAAATGTACTGCCCATTAGGGAATTTTACCAGAAGCTTCTAGAGGGAAAATGAAAGTTACAGAATTTTCAGCAAATGTGCCTATGCTAATGAAAGTTCCCTAATCTTTAAAGACCTACTGTAGTCTTTTAAAAGTTGTCTACATGAAAGTAAATCTACCTGAGTGACTTGTCTGTATTTTCACCTTTAGATTTCTTCAGTGTGACTATCTCTATCGAAACAGGATTTTCTGTTTATTTTCAAGAAGTGGTGAAACAGCCCACGTAAAACAACTAAACTGCAATTTCATCGCTTGCTTTCTCATGTTTAGGAACAAATTATGCAACTATATTGTCTCAGCAAAATAATTTACAATTTAAAAAGTAAACAGTTTCTACCATGACTAAGCCGTCAAGTGCAATTTTCAATTGCAGACAATGAATCTGTTGAAAAAAATACTTAAGAATATTTTGATTAACAAAACCACCAGATTTACTGTGACTGAGGGGAATGGGATACATTAATTATTAGGAAATACGAGCTTGTCATGAAGGACCATTCCTTGGCTGTCATTGAGTAGAGATGGGATCTCTCTGGTTTGGTTTGTGCATCAGGAGCATTACAGCTATAACTTCCCTTCCAAGTTTTGCAGCTCAGGAAGCATTTTCTGTGCTGAAATTTTTTCCCTGCTTTCCCTGAACTAACCAGAAAACAATAAAAAAGGTATCATTTTATAAAATCTGATATTCACTTGACATTGAAACGGGATCTTATCCCATTTGGCACACCTCAACATTACACTTTCAGTAGCCCTCTATCTGTTTGGGTCATGTTTTGAAACCAAGTCTCAGTCACAAGCATACAATGACTATGATCACTTAGTCACCAGTGGTATCACACAGCTGCTTCCATGGGGAAGGAGATGGAAGGACAGACCAGACAGACCCAAGGACTCTGTGCAATGGACGGGTTTCTAAAGTTTTAGCAAATCTGCTATGCTTGGTCAGATACCAATCTAGAATGGTTATAAGCTAGATTTTACTTAACTCAAAACTCAAAAATTAACTCAAAATAATTCTAGAACTCTTGACATGCCAGTCAGGTGTTCTGTCTTGCTGTAGTGCTGATTGCAAGTGTTTTACCTGGAGCCAGTTCATGGGAGTTTTGCCGCTGTCTTTAGTAGAAGGTGTTTTAAGCATATGTCGTTTGCACTAACTAAAAGGGAGAGAAAAGAAATTAAAAACATAAAATGAAAGAGCAAAATATTTTAAACAAGAAATCTTATTATTTTCTTTTTTTATCTTTTCTTTTAAATCACTCATGAGATGTGAAGGGCCAGATCTGTGCATTTTTCCCCATGAATGCTTTTAAGAAACAAATTTAAAAAACACTTTGTGTTTTCATAATGTGGTAGGTGATTTGTGATTACATCAGTCATGTCCTGTTCCATCAGTAATCTGTAAATTATTAAAAGTATGGTTATAAACTGATGCAAATAACGTGTCACTTTGGGTTACCATAGCCACTATTGTTATTTTTTTTAGCTACTGTGCTGTGTTCTAGTGCAAAATCTCACAGCAAGGTTCCTTAGCTCATGTCACCACCAAACTGTTTACATCTTGTGAAAGTTTAGGATAATAAAAAAGAAAAGAAACTTTCAGGTTTTTTGAAAAATTCAAGGGGGAAAACCTTTATAACTGCTTTAATATAGAATCTTTATTACTCATGAAACAATTGCACATAATTTAAGAGTCCATATCTTAAATTACCTTTAAGTAATAGTGTTTGAAATGAAGTGTACTGCTGTTTTTGTCTTAACCTTCTTAAATTTCACTATTATGTTTCCTTTGCATTCACAGCAATGCCTGTGAAACTGTGGTCTGGGTTATGACACCAGGAATAGATGGCAGTGGCCTTGATTATATAAATGCCTGCCCTAGTGGCACTGCTATCCTCAATCTTTGTCAAGAAAGGAGGAGTAATAATTACGTGAAGACTGGAACACCTGAAATCACAATGTCTGTGGTGATGATAACTCATCAAACTGGATAATGAATCTACTTGCCATAATTCGCATGTTACTGGGGGCATTAAAAGAAAAATGCAAACAATTAAAGCTTTTGGATTTACTGGGAAATGTCCTAAAATAGTTTTGAGCCTGCCCATTCAGGTATTAATCATGATGCTTGAGGAACTTGGCTTTTAACTTCATCAAAACTAGGGGTGCTTCAGGCTGGAAACAGCTATATATAAATACATTGGTATAATCTCTTATTAATAGACAGTAACTGGCAGGATTCTGCAATATGTCAGGCATATCTGTATAATACCTATATTTTTTGTAATTGTTATGTATTTTTACATGTGATTCTTGGAGAGTTGTTTCTTTTAAAGGCTGAAAAGTAGCTAGAGTTGGCATTATTTTCCCATTTCTTCCACAGCAATGAGGCTTGAAAATTTTGTAATTTGTGAATTTAGTTGATTCTGCAACAGAATAGATTTAATTTTTCTGTTTAAGGAAAAGGTTTGGTATTATCAGGTGTCCAAGGAAACTGTTGGATACTGTGGCACCGTGTCTATGTGGGCTTTTTTCTTTCTTTTCCCTTAAAATATTCTTCATGTTGAGGAGGTCCCAGAGCCTTGACCTGTCCATGCATGCACAGATTGCAGTACAGTTTTTTTCATGTTTGGATTACAGTAATTAATGTGAAGCTATGTTTTGAAGCATTTGTCCCCATGAGCTGTTTATAAAGTCAAGCTTCAGATTTCTAAATCCTGCTGTGAAGTTGTGATAAATTTAATACAGGCTGTTGCTTTTAAAATTGCATGTCTGTCACATCAACTGTAACTTGAAAAAACGCCACAACCAAACAAATGACTTTTGTTTTCAGCTTGGAAGAAATACTTCAGCCAGAGGACTTATTCTCAAATATGTGAAAAACATTTCCTAGACATACACCTTTTTTTTTTTTTCTTTTTGGCAATTAGTTAGTCATGATTGAGATCCCTCAGTTTATTTGGGTTCTACTTGTCAGGGCTTTCTGAAAGCATTGCCTTACATCTGGCAGAGACAGTTTCAGCTGTACCAGGCAGGCGGTGGCTGCCTGCAGCTGCTCGGGGTTCCTGGGGGCTCCTTCCCACACTGCTCCAGTGCCACACTGAGCACCTGCAGCTCTGCCTGGGCTTCCCAGGCAAGTTACCTTGCAGAGCTAGGCCTGTTGGGAAAGTGGGACTTGCTTGCTCTTTGACTAGAAAGAAGTGGAATTACTGCCTTAGATGTTCACCTTAAATACCAGGAGTGGCACTTTACTGCACAAGTGTTGGTGTGGCTGCCAGCCAGCGTAGGTGCTCACAGGCCCAATGACTTCAGAGCAGCTCAGGGCCAGCACTTCTGGCTCTTAGCTGTGTATAATTGCCTTAGAAAGAAGAAACAGGTTTCTTTTCACTTTGTCATAACTAAATGATAGATGGGGTTTCTCTCAAACTTAAATCAAAGCCTACATTTATTGGGGATTGAACAAGAAAAATTTCTGCTGTAGAAGAGAGGGCATTGTTTTTCCAAAGCTATTAACATCTGAGAGCAGCCTAGCATCAGACTCTTTCAGCTAGCACATAAGAAGCATTTCACAGACATGACATATTTGTCAGCATTTAGTTTCTGAAGCTTGCAGTGGAATAGATGATTGGGCAATGTTACACTTAAACATTCACTCAAGGCAAGAGGCCATCTCTCTTGTGGCATGATTTAAAAATGGGCTCATAATAACTGGAGTCTTTTTGATTAATCAAATGCAGTAGTGCATGCTTAGTTATTTGGTAAGTATATCTCCTGGTGGATCCACAGGAGTAAAACTGTCCTCATTCTTCTATGGTATTTCAAAAGTGCAGCAAATTGTGGCCTCAGCTGAGCCCCAAGTTTGAAAAATACTGTTTGGGTTCATAAGTGGGTTGCTTCCTCCTTAGCTAAACTGAAAACCCATTCTTTGTTATCAGCTATGATATGCACTATGGTGCCTAGTCCACCCTCTTGCTCAAAAAACTGTTTCTTTATTTTTTCACGTATCTCCTGTATGGAAATTGTGAAAACTGTGTGTTAATCTCAGTGGAAGAAACTTGGGTGTCTCTGCAGAAAGCAACAGTTAACAGCTTGTCCATTTGTGCTCAGATTGGAATTTAACCTGATTTCTATGAGAATCATTAAAAGTAAAAATTGAGGAAGTTTTCTTGAAAAGTGTTTTTCGATGAACATTCTGTAAGAACTTATTTGTTAATAACTGTTATCTCTTAGCTGAGCAGAATATGACTGATAATCTTAGGTATCTGATAAAACAGCAAGAAGAATTACATTTTGGTAAAGAGTAAAGCTGAATTCCTGTTTCAACTTAATTTTATCATTTATGTCATTAGAGATATCCTTCATATGTCCTTTTAAAGCTTTCACTAGGGAGCATAAATTTCAAATCCCAAGTATCTGTGTGAGTAGTCAGGAATACTAACTGATTTCTTACATCTTTTGTCGGTGAGTGTTGTTATTAAGGGGTATGTGCAGTGACTGATAACTAGGAATACAGCTAAACAAACTTTTTCCTAATGTTTGTACACATGTGTTTGTCTGTCACTAAATGTAACATGGGCCATTTCTGTAGGTTCATTATACTGATAACACATTTTACTTTTTCCTATTGTGACTATGGAAGTGTAACCAACATTTCTCAGAATAATTGGAAACTCTCCAGTTGGCTTCTCCACCTGTAATTGCATTGGCTGATGTAGGTATAAATGTAGACTCATTTGTCCATATTGAAGGATTTCTCAAAAAAAGGCAAAGAACTGTTATGTAAAGGATGACTTCAAGTATATTCAGAGTTGAAAAGCAGGGAAAACAGTCTTGCTCCTCCATATTGACTCACTGAAACGCTGCTGTGGCACAGGTGAAGTGTGTGATTACAGGGCTGCTCCAGAGAGGATTATGCAGCAACTGGCACACATTGTTGCTTAGTGTTTTCTGTTCCAACTCCTGGCCCTGCACAGGACACCCCAAGAGTCACACCCTGTGCCTGACAGCATTGTCCAAATGTTTCTCTAACTTGGTCAGGCTTGGTGCTGTGAACACTTCCCTGGGGAGTCTATTTGAGTGCTCAACCACCCTTTGGGTAAAAAAACCTTTTCTTGGTATCTAAACTTCTGATTCAGCTTCATGCCATTCCCTTGGGTCCTGTCACTGGTCCTGAGAGTGAAGAGATTCATGTTTGCCCCTCCAGTTCCCCTTGTGAGGATGTTGAAAACCACACTGAGGTTGCTCTGCCTTGGTGACTTGTGCCTTGATTCTGATGCAGCTCAACAGACAAAATTCTCTTTTTATCACCCACTTTTCTCTGGGATGTGTTGGCTCCTGCTTGGATAGGAATGTAGTGTGCTACTGATAGAAATCAACTTTGTGAAGCAATAAACAGTAAATATGTTCTGTCACTGTGCTCAAGGGAATCATATCAAACCTTAGTTATCCATGTGTTCGAGGCCAAGCCTTAAGGAAAAAGCGGGTACATGAATATACAGTGTAAAAATATAGATTGCTTCTCTTCGCTCTCCATCTGTGGACCTTCAAGAGCTCTATAAACACAAGCTCACTGAGCAGCTGTATACCCCAAGGAGGCAGATAATACAGTAATAAAATATGCCAAGCAATTTAAAGATCCAAATCTTGATACATACTTCAAGGTTGTAAGAATTAAATAGAGTAGTTTAAGAGAGAGACATTCTTCTGGGAGACTTTTTTTTAATAGAAGCAGCATAAGATCAAACTCCGCTTTTGATTATTTTCCAGGCTTTGGGGGTGCTTAGTCTTTGGGCAGAATCAGAAGAGATTGCTATATAAATAACGTGAACCTAGACCTCTGGAGGAAGATGTTTGGCTCATAAAGTGGCTGGAAACAACAGGGATTCTCCTGAGCTTGTTTTAACTCTATGTAGGGCTCCCTCAACATCCTAAACCCTTTTCTCGCTTTTAGCAGTCTCCTTTCAGCATTATTTTAATCTGAGAGATCTCTTGAACAAAAGAGAGTTTAAAGCAATCTGCAATCTTTGAATCTTTGGTTCCATTTATTTCCTGGCTGCTCTGATGTCAAAGGCAGCATGACGCACGAGTGGAAAGAAATGCAGGAAAGCAGCTGTCAGGCCAACTGTTGTGGGATCACAGGGCTGTGGAAGGAACCCTCCTTTGCTGTGTGACCGAATGCTCGATGTGGGCCTGCAGTCGATGACACAGCCAGGCTCTGTCTCCACTGGCACCCTGTCCATCAAGGAAGCAGGTGTGCTCAGACTCTTTCTCCTTATGTGGAAAAAAGGCAGGAAGCATGGAAGTTGATGCAAACATCAGTAGTGCTTCCTGCTGCTTGGGAGAAAAGGATTGACTTCCTGGCACTCTCAGGGAGAGAGAGCAGGGCGAGAGCTGCTGGAGAGACAGGTGGTGTCTGGCTAAAGCGTCCTGGGTACACAGAGGAAGACAGGCAATCCTGACTGGGTTGCAGATTGAAGCCTCCCCGTAGGCTAGGCATGGTTCAAGGTGAGAAGACAAATGATCTAAGTGCACAAAATTTCAATTTATTCTCTGTGGGAGGCTCCCCCCGGGACATTGCTGCTGCCCGCTCGGGCTCCACCTCTGAAGAGGAGGATTCCTCCCCAGAGGAGGACCCGGGGGCTGAAACCAGGGTCTAAGATCCATCTCTTGTTCTAGAAAAATAGTGTGCCCAGGGTTCTAATCCTTCCCACCTTTCTGGAAAGTTCTGTTATGTTTGATGTATTATTGGTTGTTGTTTGCTGTACCCATCCCTTCAATAATTTTAATTGGACCCTGTACCCCTGTACCCCTCCCTTACTCCCTGTCCCATTGGCTGTACTCCTTGGCCCCATCCCTGTTTCTGCCCCCCTTAAAACCCATTGCACAGCCTGCTCGGTTCGGAGTTCTCCCTCTGACCCTCTCCTGCCTAGATACCTTCACCCTACCCTCAATAAAAGAGACCACGGGGGAGACCCCTTCCCGCAACCCTTTGCCTCCTGGATTTTATTTACAGCAGTGCCTCGTCCTCCCCTTGCTGTGGGCAGCCCCATGCCTTGGAGAGACCCGCGGCGGCTCTCGGGCTCTGAGGAGCTAGCGCCACAGCCAAGGGTGACCTGGTGTCCAGGCATTTTTAAACACAACAATTCTCGGAAAACCTTTCTTGTTAGATGCATTGAAGAGTAATGCCACAAAACAAAGGGATGTAAATAACTTCTTGATTGTCTTTAGTCTACGTGGTAACAATGTAACCAAAAGCTACCCCAGTACTTCTAATGATTTACTGCTTTGTTATTCTTTCTCACTCTTCCTTTGTCTTTTTATTTGAAAAAAATTATTTCCCTGTCTGTATAGCTCAGAGTGTGTGTACTTTGCAAAGATGCTGCCATCTGCCATTTACTTTCCTTTCTAAGCTGTTATCTTAGACATATATTTCAGAGAAAAGGAATTCAAGTGGTTGAGTTTATTTTCCTTTTGTGTGAACAACAATGCGAATAATTCCAGAGCCAGGCCTGAAATGCCATCTGAAAAGCACCTTTTCAGCGAGGCATTCATTCTGTGAAAAAGAAGCTGGGTAAAAAACTTCATTTCAAATCCTACTCCCGTGCACTGGCTTGATCAATTAAACTCCATGTAGCAAGTTTTTGAGATTAAATCAAATAATTTTTTACTTTTTATAACCCTTATTCCAGATAATTTTCCCCTTCCTCTAAGCCTCTTGCTATACATGGCACTTGCAGCAGACAGGGGAGCAGTGGAGGGTGCTGCAGGGCACAGGGCAGGGCCGGGACTGCCTGTCCTTGGGTCACCCCAGGGCGCCATGAGGTGGCCCCTTACCCTCAACCAGGAAATGGCCCTCCCAGGAGTCAGGAGCCCATCAGTGGGTGAGGGGGATTAACAGTCCCCTCCTTCACAGGAAGAGTGAGAGCAGGAGAAAGGGGGTCATCTTGCTCCTCTTCAATAGCTTGTGCCTTGTCTTTGGAGATGAGTTCTTTAGGAGCTGAGAAAAATACTACCTGAGATCAAGATGGAAAACATTTCTTTGCATCTGGGAAATTAGAGCCAGTGTGTCTGTAAGCTGGCACTGCCACACAAATACCCTTGCACTCATTAATACTTTATGATGATTTTTAGTCTGAGCAGTTCCCCGGTCAGATGTGCCTCATGGTCAAAAGCCTGGATCAGCACAGCCAAGGGTCATCATCAGCTTGAAACAAGAGGATGAGGCAAAACAGGGCAGACCTGTTTTCATGATCACGCTCCTGCCTTAAATGAGTATCAGAGAGCTGAGGGCTCCCCTTATTCCCTTGGGAATTGAAGCAGTAGCCCCAAGATTTCCTTATGCAACAGTAAGACCAAGCACACAGCTCCTTTCCTCCTCTTGCATCAATTGCAAACAAAAATCCAAAAAGCTTTTGTTTGGCCACTAAATATTTAGGTTTAAATTTCAGTGATTACTGGAAAGATTTAGAAAACAATTAAAGGACTTGTTGAGAATTAAGAAAAAATACTTTCCTTTAAAAATGTTTTTTGCTTTCACAATGCCAAATGATCCCTTGCATCCTTCGACTCTCTCAAGATCGCTCTGAAGTTAAACTGGAAATCTAATTGGATTTTAACAGGAAATCTGATCATGAATCCAACAGCTTTAAGGGGCATGAATAGTATAGCATTTGAGAATGTGCTGCTATTTTGAAGATTGATGTGATTTTCTGATTTTGACAGAAAATGAAAACAGCGTGAGGCTGTGACAAGCCTCTGAATCAGCCAGATTCTTCTTAGAAGCCAAAGACAGCTTGGCTCAGGTAGGCTATTCTCCCACACATGCCTTTGCCAAAACAGTGTGTGTGCCGAGGCTTTTTTGCTGTTGTTTTTTTCCTCCAGATGGTATAACGAGGGATAGACTGCTGGTTGCTTGCCAAGGGTTGTACAGTATTGTGGCAAAATGCAATCCCAAGCCTCAGTTTTGAAGGTAGCATATCAATCACTTACTCATCAGGTTCCCGTATTTCTTGCTTGTTGGGTCAAACCTTTGTCGTCAAGCCAAGCCTATTAACAAGTTTCATCCAAATGTTTTGAGAGTAACAAAATTTGGTATGTTTTCTCTCCAAATGTTGACTAAAGTGTCCACTGCTAGGAAGGTAAGAGCCAATATGTAGCTAATCCTTTTAAAAAATTTGTACCTCAAACCAAAATTGCTAAATCACTCAGATTAGCTAAAAACAATAATGCTTTGGCTTTGCCTGTGTTTTTTCTCTATATATATCTAAAGTAAAGGCAAGAAGTTATTTGGTGTCACGAATGATTTACTTTTATGGTTGTGGTTTGAAACAGATTGAGTTTTTTAAGTTTTAAAAAATAATTTCTTGCACTTTAATTATCTTATAATAATAAATAGAGCTAAAGATGAGGATTTTTTACTAAAGGTTGTGTAGTTTTTCACCAGATTGCTATATACATCTTCCTCCTGTTGACATGCATTTTCAAAATAAATCTGATGTTAATTGCACCTTCACTGGGTAACACAATGGCAGAATGATCCACCCTTCTGGCTGTCAGGTGTTTGAGGGGGTTTAAACTCATCTAGGAACAGTTACCCCCTGAGAGTACCACATACACCCTATTTAGTGACTGTACTTGAGAAAACTTCCAGTCTAGATACGGTTAGTGACAAAAGCAGTCAAGGAAGTCGATCCTCCCCATCATCAGGGTGTAACTTTATTTTATGTAAACTGTTCTTGTTCTAGGTGTTTATTTGACCTTGCAGCAACCCAAGATATCCAAAGTGATGGTGACTTAAGTGTGCTGACATGTATTATAATAAAAGCAATTTTAATACAAGATTATGCTGCCATTTTAATAAACTGCTACAAATAATCTCTTTCTTGTAGCAGGAGAGGGCAGGGTTGGTGTTGAATAATATTTTTTAAAGACTTCAGAATGATAGCCTGTATGACAAACACATGTAAAAAGATTGCTTTGCTATGAGTTATAAAACACAGGAAAAAGTTCTCCAAAAAACAAGATTAGCTTTTAAATGTGACTTGACAAGCTAAGTACAAGTAAGTTTGCTCTGCAATTTAGGCTGTTTGGAAGGAGCATGGATGGGATTTTTAGCATCTTAGTG
Organism: Rhipidura dahli; assembly: GCA_013399225.1. NCBI lineage: Eukaryota > Metazoa > Chordata > Aves > Passeriformes > Rhipiduridae > Rhipidura > Rhipidura dahli. Next base: position 378,665 of record VXAC01000779.1, on the reverse strand, counting down.
ATATGACAACAGACATAATCTACAATCACTCTTTAGGTGCCCAATACACTATATTTGGACCACCAAAACTATTTTCTTCTTCAAGCAATAATAGATTATTATCCTGGCTGGCAGGAAATAACCTGTAAGTTATATCTATATCTAGCACATATGTAAGAAAAGTCATCAGATAGTATCATACATGAAAAATTGGTTGCCTTGGTCTAGTAACAAAAAGTTTAGGCATAACATCTTTTAATTTGAGAAATGATGAAACCAGCAGTGGCAAGAATAACATTGCTGGTTTCCAAAAGTAGATCTATTAGACTGAGAGGTAGGTCATTTGTCAGCCACCCCTGTAGATAAAATAAAATGGAAGACAAAAACATTTGCTCAGTATCACAAAGCCAGAGACTGCAGCACAAGATTAAGTATTCTAAGGCATATACCTCTTTCTCTGTATGCCTCTAGAGACAGTGAAGAAAGTCTTAAATTTCAGCATGCTCCAGCATCTCAGGTTCTGGATGGACAGAGAGAGATTGCAGGGAGTTGTCTTTATATAGCTGACATCTGTGGCCTTGAATGTCATTCATAAATTAAGCTCCTATCAAATAACAGCGCCCCTAGGCATCTGCTGCTTAAAAACTGCCCTTCAGAGGGACTGAGCAATCTTCTGTAGGATGGATTAAGCGTTTTACAGTGCTCATAAGAAACCAATCTGAAAAATCTTCACAAACCAATTAAATCATCTTTGTTGGCGGATCTCCTTTAAGTCTTTAAAAATTTGCTGAGAGAAGTGTGAAGTTCCTTTTGCAGTACTTTTTAGAAATCGTTTAGCTGTGACTTTGAGTGATAGATGCAGAAAAGGAATGTAGTGGGCCATTTCAATTCTACCTTTCTTCTTTGTTTGGCAGTTGATCCTGAGTGCCTGCAGAGCCCATTAAACTCATTTTGCTATAGCTTTACTGTTGACATTTGAGATTAAATGCCAGGGTATGAAAGAATTTTTTTTAAGGACTATGATTTTTTTTGTTTCAATACATCATTGTCAGGACCAAAAGACTGTAACAGCCTATTGTGGTGTGTTATTTCAATCATTTCTTCTTGCCTAGAGAAAATATTTCTGATTAGCATAGCTAATTTCCCTTTGTTACAAGTTTAATACAAAATTCAGCAGTGTTACTGCAATTGAACTTAATGGGAGCTGTGAGTGCTTGGCCCTGGATTGTCCCTGTTTGCAGTGCTCACTTATCTTCTCTTGTCCAATAAGCTACAAACAGAATAACTCCTTTACCAGAGCAGTGGTGAATGTCAGTACAGTACTTGGTACAACACTACAGTGAAAGATGTTTCAGTCCTAAAACAGTGCTTTACATGTGGCATTCTCACCCACCCAGTTGCCATCTAGTCTGAAGGAGATGGAGGCTGAAGACCTGGATGCTTTAGAGGCTGGGCCAAGAGTGCCCACCTGGACTGCTCTCCACACAGCTGGCAGTGGGGATGGATCCAAAAGGAGGTCGAAAACCAGTGCCTCGAGGTTTGACCTCTCATGTTGGTTCTGGGGCAGCATCTCAGCATTTCTATGTTAAGGCTTGGGAATCTAATCTTGTATCTTTCTAAAAAACCCATGAGATTCCATGGAAATGGACTTCTGCAGGTGTAGGACACACATGTGTAAGTTAAACCCATTTTCAGTGTTTTTTCCTGCTCTGCAATGATCCTGAATTTTCAAGGGCAATGTGTGGTAAAAGAGGTCTCATAAGGTGTTTGTATAGTTGTGATTGTATGCAGCCTAATAATACACTTTCTGCTCTCCTGCTTGATGGAAGCTTTTCCTTGAAATCCACTGGATATTAAACAATTTAACGACTTGATGAGTAAGAACAAGGTGATTGCAGAAGTTGTCTCAGCCAGCTAAAAGTGAGCATGCATCTCTTTTTGCTGCTCTGCTTTCTGTTTAAATGGTACATTTAATTATAGGCATCGCATTTGGGAAGAGTTCTTTGGTTTGCAGCAGATACTCGATAAAGTCACCTGGAGTCTTCTGTTACAAAAAAGACTTTGCCTGAAGGTTTGCTTGAACAATGTGATATTTTTTAACCCACCCAGTGCATAAGAAGAGACCTTTAGGGAGCAAACCCAGCCCAGGTTCAGCATCTCTTGCTGGTCACCTGGGACTCACAACTTGCTTGGAGGGCAATGCTCTCTCACTGGTCTAAGAGAGGGGTTTTGGCCAAGACTGTAGCTGTCTTTCCTCTTACTTTTGTCGGGTTATTGCAGTCTGCCTGGGCCTCCTGGTGTAAATAGCATTTACACAAACCCTGTTGTCAGCGGTTACATTAGGAGAGATTCTTCCTTTCTGCTGCTCACTCATCCTCTTTGCTCCAAGATTGTGTGTATACAGATACAGCTTCCAGTTACAGTTTTGACTTCTAAATTTATACATGAGTGTCAAGCTTCTCGTGCTACTACCGTTGCTGTCATCTCTAGTGGGATGGCCCTTGTGACATTTGCCAGCTTTTGTTGCTTAGTCTCTTTCTTGAAGGGCACCCAAGATAGTACTAAATACTTCCAAAATGGCTCCACAATGTGTTCCCAGTATGTTTTTAGGCCTGTGGTTTGGGTGACTTTTTCTTTTTTTAGAGCCTAGATCGGTTTGTTAGATACAGTTGGAAGAAAGAGAGTTCTTTACTGTGATCCCTGTCGTGCCCCATGGCAGCCTAGTTAAATACTGATCAGCAGCTACAACTGTAGACTCCAAACATGAGAAATCTAGAATGTGCTCTGAGGAAAAGCTAATTTACTGAGGATCATTTGGAAGTCCTGCTGATGCCTGGTTTTCTGTCTCTGGTGTCTATAAGTGGCCTGGGCAATGCATGGCTATCTGTATCTCACACCCTGCACTGCTTTATTTCTCTGGTAAAGGTTAACTGTTTAACTGATTAATTGTCCGATGCCAACACACTAGATTTAGCAGTGGCAGCTCTTGGATTTCGAGAAGATGCAGCACATTGACTTTATAAATGTAGCATCTGGCTCTTCCTATTTTAACATGTGATAGCATTTAAAGAGCTGGTCAGGCTTCTGGAATTTTAAATACCAGATGGGAATTTTATATTCCCTGTGTACTTTATTACGTCTAGTAAATACTGAAAGAAGTAGTGTCTGTCTCAAAGAGGACCTGTGATTTTCAACTCACAAAGGACTGGGCATTTATTTCTGCTGCTACTTTCAGAATTCTCATTATCACCTCTGTCCCTTCACCAGCCTAAGCCTTTTCCATGTCCAGCATGCCTGCTTATTGCTTCTATAACAGCTTTTTTAGGAGCAAGATGCTGCCTCCTTCTTTTGTTGTTACAGGAGCTAAACTTAAGAGCAAATGACAGATGGGAACTGGGCTGTGCCCAGATCAAGTTTTTAATGCTCTCAAGCATTTCAGTATAAACACAGTTATTTTCAAATTAAATAAAGCATTTAGAGTCTTTACACTGCATTAGAAATATGAGATAGAAACCAAGCAGACTGTGAGGCAAACAAAAATTTGTAAATACCAGTGGACTTTTGATGTTCTTACATATAAGTCAACTGTTTTATGTTCTTTGTTATGCTTCACAAGCAGCACAGAAACAAACATTCTGTAGTTAAGATAAAGTGAGTCTCAGATTCTCCTGAGAGAATCTAAGCTGCAGCAGGTACTGCATCTGCAACTCCTGTGTGTCAACTGCTAGACCTGGTCTGCAGTGGAGAGAAAAAGAATCCATTTCTGATGAAATGGCTCTTTATGATGGGTGGTGTCAGTAGTAGAAATGCTGAGACACATGTAAAAATAAACATGTACAGTCCAGTATAAGAACTCATTAGATGGTTGCAATAGTTGTTGGTCAGTGCCACTGTGACATTTTCTTTAATTTTTTAGCTAGAGATCTGCATCTTCCTTAACAAGGATATTTCTTAAAGTAGAGGGAAAAATAATGATCAGAATTTTGATATAAATGGATCCCCCAATATTATATTAATTTGGATTTGAACGTGTTTAGATGTGGAAAACGTTGGTTTATTTTTTAAAAATAATGATTTTAAAGGCTTTGAAAAGCATAGCTATATCTTTTTTTTTTTTTTTTCTTACCAGAATTAGAAATGTAAACACCACATAACTGGAGACAGAGTGCCTGTTCACTTGAGATTTACAGCTCACTATTGCACGCTCAGAAATAAGTCACTCATCTGAGCTTCAAACCTTTAAATATTTTGTTTTGTCTTCTGACATACAGGAATTCCTCTGAAAATATGGGATCACAAAAAGTGCATAATTAGCACTGAATTCCTTGTATAAAGAACAGCAATCTAGAATTGTCAGACTATAATGCCTGTTCCTCATGATAAATCTGCTGCATAGCCATTAAGTCATTATAGCATTGTACAGTTAAGCAAATAAAATAGGAATGAAACTCGTGTATTCTGAGATTTTCGAACTGTGGTTTTGATGAACAACATGAAAACAGGAATAGTGAAAGAAAAGTTTTATATTCCTTACATTTCACTGACTCTCATCCTTACTTTCAGCTTTTCTGCTAAATATCAAAAGAACTGGCATAATAGAGAATGGCAGGAAGGACATCTGACAAAAATCTCTCCTAAGTCTTGTTGAAAAAAAATTTGGTGGAAATGTTCCTTGGCACCATCAGGTTAGCATTAGAAGTGTAATGGCTTTAAAGCCAGCCTAAACACCCCTTGGCAAGTGACAATTCCAGATTTTAACATTGATTACAGATGCTGCTGAAGATATCTGAAGAAATGTACCCAGCAGTTGTGTAGTTGCACTTGCTCATGACAATACTATTTGTCTGTCAGAAGATCACCTGCCTCGGTGATCTAACACTACATTATGAAAAGTAGAAGCCTTGATCATTTTGTCAATCACACAGCCAATGTTCTTGCCTTTCTCTTTTATACAAAAAGCTAGATTTCTATAGCATAGTTGGAGGGACCAGTTTGTCTGAGTTCTGAATTAACAAATTGATTTTATTTATTTGAAAAGCAAATCAGAAAAAAACCAGCCTATAAAAACTATTTTATTTTACTTACTTGTTTTCAATAACAACCATGCTAAGTACTACATATATGTTATGAAAGATTTAATCCTGGACAGAATTCTCAAAACTACACCGGGTTGAACCTAGATGATTTTTAAGGAGCTTCTAACCCAAACAACTCTATGTTTCTATGTCAAAGCCTAATATAAGAGAGTAAATTCCACGCAATTATTTGGGCTTAGCTGCACATGTTTCTCTCATGGGTTTTGTGTATGGTTTGAAGAACCAGAGACATGGCACATGCTGAAGTCAGTGTGTTTGCACGAGTTTTCTAGCATTCTCCAGCCTCCCCAAAGCCCCACCACCAGGAAGGAAACATGGTGTCCTTCAACCCCTGATGCTGTTAGAAGAGCCAGTTCACCATGGGTAATTATGAAGGCAGAATTATTTTTCCATGTGTTTATGTAATATTTTCAGTCATCTTGAATTACTATTAGTATTTTTCCAAACTGAATTGAGGAATACAGGGGGTTTTTGTAGCTATATCCAGACACTCAAAATGAAAGACTCCTAATGTAGCCTCCTTTGCGCTGGTTGTTGCTTGGGAGGCATTCAAGGAGGATCAGAGTCACCGGAGTTGGAATGAAGGTCTTGATATCACTCATTTTACATTTCTCTTGGAAAAGTTATCTTTCTGGGAATGATTTTTCCTCCACTTTTCAAAAAAGAATATCAATAACACTTTGAAATTTGAGTGTAGATTTCAAAGATTTGTATTTAAAAATGTAAAATGAAGTTAATCAGGCAATTCTGACCAAAAATGTCTTTTGTTTGGTTTCTTGATAACAGAGCTTGGAGATAAAATTAGCAGAACATTGCTTAAGTTGATAGATACAGTTTTTGGATTTAGAATTCTTTTAAAACATCAAAAGAAAATACCTTATTTTGCTCTTAAAAGCTCTGGTATCAGGCAATTATTTAAAAGTAGGGGTATTTCTCATTCAAAGACAGTTATGGTCTCATTTCCCTTACTAGACACAATTCTCACTGGAATCATGTTGAACTTTGCTTCTGTGACTGGTATGGGTTTGAATAAGACACTGACATTTTCAGAAGGCTTATTGCTACACTTCTGCTTTGCTGTGTCTTCCATTCCGCTCCTTTATTGTGGCAAACCTATTGCCCAGTTTACTTCTGTTCCAAAAATCTATTCATTTTTTAAGAGAACAAAAATAGGGGGGGAAAAAAATCTCTTTATTAAAGGAAATGAATATTTTTGTCTTGGGGAATACTTGCTTTTAAAAGTTCCTTGAAAAACTTCAATAAAATAAAACCTGAGCTATACTCTCAGTGCACTGTGGTGTATAAATATCTGTATTTTGACCCAATCTGTTTCAGGCAAGTCCATAATGTATTTGACTTTTACATTGGTATAAAACAGCAATCAAATTAACTAGATGCTGAGTACATTTAAACTATAATTTCTCCTTCCAGTAGGTCATATGGTGAGATAATTTTTCCAGAGATCCCTCTTCCTGCCTTCTAAGAACCTTCTGTTTCTTGCTACTGTTGACATGAGAAAGTTCTTACAGAAGAGAATGTGAGAATATCCCATCATCCTTTTATGTAAGAAGAGCTTGGAAAAGAAATTTCTCAGCACTCTTGGATACAAATCATACATTCAGTAGATACTTTTTTAATGATACTCAGTGTTCCAAGGATAATAATTAATTGGTTATCTGTCAAGCTTATCCCACAGGACCTAATCATCTCTATTTTTGCTAATACTACCTTCTTCTCCAAAGGTGCTTTTTCTTTCAAATTTAATAAATGATTACCGTAATTAATTTAAACATGGAAATTTGTTTGCAAGCTGCCCTTAGGCTGAAGTGTGTGGCTTTTTCAGGCCTTGCCAGTGTTGCATACCTAAAATTATGTCTGTTCTTTTGTCTGCTATATAATATCATCTCACAAACAGTGCTACCTCTCCCTACAAACTTAGTCTTACTTAGAAAATACACTAATTAATTTCCATTATCCTTCTACTTTGCATATTTTTCTCTCAAGTTACAGTTTTATGTAATTTGCTTTGCTTGGCTTTGGTCTTTTTCATTACACTGTGAGCTTTTAAGTTTGGGGGTATGACTTAATAGGATCTGATTTAATAAGATGCCGGCAGGTAGTACAGGACATAAATAGTTGGAATAATTGTTCATAAATGCTTTTTAATGGTTCATAATGCTTTTAATTTAATAAATATATCTCCAGTACTTACTATAGAGCATTTCATTTCAAATTTTCTATTTTAATCTAAAAGTTCCCTTTGTGTTAGACTCCTGCTCATACAGCCTGTGAAGTTAAGCACTGAAAGTTCTGCTGCTGCCAGGGGGTCAAGGGGAAATGTCACTAACTAAAAGTCTAAGTGTATTTAATTGCTATGTGCTACTAATTTGATGAACTGCCGCATAGGACAGGTGTAATAGGACGTTTATTCAATGTTCCCTAGCTTTCAAATGTCCTTGTCATGTCTAAACAAAGTACTGACATTTCTGTCATCAAGTTTTGGGTTAGAATCTCAGACTTAAGGTAGTTTGAAACAAACAATTTTGTGAACTTTATGATGATGATTAAAGAGAAAAGAAGTTCTTCCCTCTCCATAACAATAATGACAGACCAGATAATACCTTTTCTGGCCTCAAAATGAGGTTAAGAACTTTGAAAGCCGAGGCAAATCTACAGAAGTGAAATTGAGCTTTTCAGAGTAGACTATCCAATCATCTCACATAGCAAGCAAATCACTCTGCTCAGTGATTTTATAATGTAGTATGTTTTTAAAGTGCTATTGCAAACTTCGTATCATCCAGAAGCATAAGCCACCATAGGCCTGCTATGGAAATGACCCTATTAGGGACAGCTGAACAAGTGACAAATCTGCACACAGATTGCTAGGTAAAGTAGTATGAAGACTATAAGTAGCTGTGCTATTTAACCCTTCCAGTTTTGTGAAATACGCTTCTCCAATGATGCTCATGTTGTTATTCCAATCATAAATTACATCCAGTCACTTAAGGATTTTACAGCTAGTCCAGGAAAACATCAGAAAACATAATTTATTATGCATTTGCAGTCAGCTGTAGTGACTGAATTGACATGCATTTCCTTCTTCTAGAATTTTTTGGATCACTTTTACAATTTGGCCATGAATTTGGGAAGAGCGATGCCCAGCCATTCTGCATTTTCCCCATAATTGTGCTGGTGATGCTTGCTATCTTTGTCAAAGGGAGATAGATTTTCCCAAAACTGTAGATCCACTTTAACAAATTACAACCTGTTTTTGCACCTCAAACCAATCAGAGCTATGCTGGAGCAAAATTCAGTGAGCACCAAATGTTCTTCCAAGGCCACTAAACCACTGGATACTCGTCTTTTTTAAACCTTCTGATAAAGAAATAATAACATTTCAGCATATGACATTATTTAAAGTCCAGGCTTGAGATGTAATTTTTCACGTTTTTAAAGTTTTTATATTTTTAAAATCTTTATCTTTCTCTTCATGGCCAGGTAATTTTGTAGAGTGGAGTGAAAGGAGGGTGTGGCTATATAGTTACTTGTTTTTACTTTCTAACTTGCCAGTTAGAAAGTGTCCTTGCTTTTCATTATGTAAAACTGTGCTGCAGAATGGGAGACTTGTGGAAGCTGTTGTGTATGTTTAGTGTTTCTCAGACAGATCTGGACTTCTGTTTCTGCTTTGTGGCCAGCCACAACCATGTGGCTCCAGCACAGATGATGGACAGGGAAAGCTTAACGTTTGCCAGCAAATAATCTTTTGCTTTAGCCAGTTGAGGTTGTGTCTGTGAGCTGACTTGTTCTTACTGCGACCTGCTTTATTCCTCTCAGTTCTATCTGAGGAAAATGGGTCTAAATTCTGCATATATTATCTAAACCACTTTGAATGTTTGTTTCACATTATAATTGGAGCCTTACTGGAGCTATTTTTAATCCTTTGCAAACATGGTTTAATAGAAAGCATAGAGAAGAGAACAAAGTAATCTAATCTCCACGAGGATTTGCATCAGTTCTGTAGGATAGGCAAAGGACATATTCCCCAAAGCTGTAGATCCTCAATTACAGGACTTGCCTTGTCCATGCTGGAACAGCAGGAGCTGTCAAGTTGCAGCTGCCCAACCACTGCTGTTGGCTCACAGAGCAGAAGTTGTGTTTGCTTTGAGCCCCTCCTAATGTTTGATTCCCAATGGCATCTTCACCCTGCAGTGTCTGAGAGACATGGTGAGTGGAGTGGCTACTTCCTTGCTTCTCCTCACTCTCAGGCTGTGCCCATGTTGGAAAGCACCACTAAATAGATGTCTATGTGGGGAAGGCAGAGGGATGTTCCCTTTAGGTGTTTTTCAGCTCTCCCATCACTGAAGCCTGACAGAGATTTCATTATTTATAATTACTGTAATTTTCTGTTGCCAAGCTATAATGCAAAATTCCTATGTGGATATTTTTATACATTTACACTATTGTCTGGCAGTTGGGTACTTTGTAAAGATGTAACTTGTGAATTCTGGGTGATTTTATGAAGCCATTTTATCATGAATGCTTTGATATGCATGTGACCCATGATGAGCTGTTGAGGCAGAACAGGGCTGAGGGCTGGGTGAGGAGGAGGTGAAGTGGTTGCTGAGCATGCTCTACAGAACGTGGGTGTGGGGATGTGAAAATTCAACCTCTAAAGATTGCCTGAAGAGCTTGGAGCAGTTACATCCAGTCACTGGAGTTGCAACAAATCTAAATTGTACTCATTATTTAGTATTCTAATGTTTGCCTTGAAACACTTTGTGTTCTCTCTATACAGAAAATATTTCCAAAAAAGGTCATCAGATTTCCTCTTCCATTCCCTGATTTAAATTAAACAGGAAAACCTTAATATGATGTAGTTATCTTTTAACCCTGCAGCACAGCACTGGTGCACTAACATGGTAGTATTAATATTTTTTTGTGAACTTGATAGTTTTGTTCAGTACCAAATTAAAATGCTAACCAATGAAAAGCACTAAGGCAGAACTCATGCTAGCACATGACAAAATTATCTTGTTCTAATGTAGTAGGATCAGGTTTACGTCTCACTCCAAAATGTCATCACATTGTAAACTGCACATACAGCATTCTGTATACATACTGTAATTGCACTTAGGCTTGACTTGTTCTCATGCTCCTTGTTTCACTGAAGTCAATGAGGTTATGTGGTTAGGTGAGAGCAAAATATACTCCTTTCATTTAGACTAAAATGGCAAATTACCGCTGTGAGTGCTTCTGGGAATATAGTGAAAGTCACAATAAAATTAAAATATAATTTATGCATTGATCTGAAATAGGAAACTTTGAGTGCTCAGGAATGTTACAGAAAATTGAAGTGATTAGTGTTGAATTTTGGTCCTGTTTCTTCACTGCATTTTTACCACCTCATTACAGCTCATTACAGAATTTGAGATCTGGCATTGCGTCTTACAAAAGAGGAAAGCAGTTTTTGTCTAGTGACTAAAACAAAAGTGTTGGACTCACTCTTTACCAGAAAGAATTTTTAAAAAAAATAGTTGAAGGGAATAAAATTATTTTTGTAAGATTGTTTCTACTGAGCACAGATATGTGCTGAAATTAACAACATTTCATAATAAAATACCAGAACAGTGACTTTATCTTCATCATCATCAATAATCATTATTGTAAATGTGTATGAAGAGCATTGTGATTTGCACAAGTCAGTACATGCTTATTTGCATCAGATGTGCAACCAAGAATTGGCTTTTTCGTATCTCAGATTTTTCTCTTCATACTATGGTATTCTCTGCTGTGACACATTGAATAACGTGGAAGATTATATCCTCTGATTCCAACACCCAATCTAAGTGTGAAAAATCACCTACATGGAAGTTTTAAAGACCAGCTTGTAGGATATGTACTAGCTTTTTTTATCCAGAAGTACAGAGCACTAGCAGCATTAGTGATTTATCAGGCACTTCAAAGAAAAGGCTGGTGTCTTAAGCACACTGCACTTGTCTTTCCCAGGCCAGAGCTGGAACCTGGACTACTGCTGAATTTTCAGTTTAGTGGGATAGATGCTGCATCCTCTGTGGGAACAGTGAAGTCAATGTCCTGATGATAAAGTGAGGAAGGCTTAGACAGCCTGTGAGAAGCAGTGCTTGGTATGATGGGACAGGTAAGGAAGGCTCTGTGGCATGTGTGAGGTAGAGCAAGTGAGGGAAGTGCTGCAACAAGGATTTTGTGTAGATCTCAGAAATGCGGGAGGTTGGTTTAAGGTTGAAATTATGGTAAACCAAACTGATATGAAGATGAATTGGTGGTGTGCCAAAAGTAACAGGGATTAATGTTGATTCTCAATGGAAAGGCATGATTATCTCCTCTTCTTCATGTATTTAGCTTCATTTGGGGGGAAAAAATACCTAGTTTTAAATACCAGGGTAATATTTCTGCAGTAGTGAATATTGTGCATAGAAAAAACTGGACTGATCAACTGCACTGAGTCACCTCTACTTAAGTAATTACTATTAATGCCACACTGTAGGACCACCCAGTGAGTGGGTGGATGGGTGTGTAGCATTGCCCCTGGTTTTGCATGTGCAGAAAGTGGAACATGGAAGCCTCTGGGTCCAACTGTTTTCTCCTGCACTCTCAGAAGCTGTGTGGAGCTTTCTGAATGCATGCTAGAGAAGTATAGTTTTATATGGGCAACTTAGTTCCTTTTAGAAAGTCATAGAGCAAATAAATGCCCCAAGCTGTGGGGCTCACTTTTCGCCTCATGAAGACCAAATGTAGGCTGGTTAAATGGATGAAAGGAAAATGTACCATTTCTTGTAGCTTGGCCACAGGAAAAATAATTTTCTAATTGATTGGGTCAAGAGGACCTCAGGGACCCCTGCTTGGATGAAAACGGAATGTCATTTACAGCAGAGATCAGAAATCTGATCTAACACAGTGTCACAGTGTTAAATCTGATTTAACACAGCTAAAACAAATCAGGAGCCTCAGAGATTCAAGTTAAAACTAAAGTTAGAGGCAAATGTGAATAGCTTAGGCTGTGGAGGGCCAAACTTTGTATACTCTGAGGCCATATTCATTCCCAAGCTGTAGATAGGCCAAACCTCTATAGTTACATTTTCCATGAAGAGTAGCTTTCTTAGTAAAATGTGCTCAATGACACCAAAATCTCTCACATGCTTTTTTAGCTGATCCCTCTACCAAGCTGCCAAATCTGGCAGGCTCATATGTCAAATTAGGGTCCTGAACTGATTTGTTGGCAATTGTTGGTTGAAATGAATATGAATTGGTGAGGACAGGTGAAGCAACAACAATAAAACCAGCCACATCTTCCTATACATTGGAAATTGAGGAAATCATGGGTCAAAATTGCAGTTTTCAGGGAATGCTCTTGCATTTTTTCAGCTGCATTTTGCAGAGGAAACGGAACAAACTTTATGCAGTAAGAGCAACCTGGAGTACTGTTGATAAGATAAGCAAAAATCTAAAATTAGTTACTATGCCCATAGTACCAAATATTAAAGCCTTTTATGTCTCTCCTTCCCATACTAATGTTTGGATCTTTTTCTACAAGTGTTCAGGTCCAAGCCCTCCGTAGGATTCTCCTGGCAGGCAGAAATTGATGCAGCTGCCTCTTGCAGATGCTCATAAACATCTTGTATTGGTCATGGGGCTCTAGCAGGTGAGCAGGGTACTTATGTATGATGAATTATAGTCTCCACTGATGACTTCGTGGGAGGACCAGAGCCCCCTGGAACAAATCGGTGCAAACACCTTTCATGTGTTCAGGAGGTGGGGCCGAGAAGCAGAGACCACCCAGTGATGGTGCAGCTGCAGGGAAGCCTTGGCAGCCTCAGGCTTTGTGGAAGAGGAGAGTGCTCTGCACAGCAGCAGAGTGGAAATGCAAGGGAGGGAAGAACCAGCTGCACTGACAGCAGCCTGTGGCTTGCACAACTATAAAAGAGTAAAGGATTATGTCTTCATATTAATTATCCACACACGTGTGTGGGGGACAATCTAGGTAACTAAACCTATGGGTAATTATTTATATAATGAATTTATATATCTATGTACCTATAGAGAGCTCTCTGTAAGTCTATACATACTGATGGTTTGCTATGGCTGAATGATGTGACCCTTTATTTTGAGTTTTGAAATTGATTTTTTTTCCTAAATAGGATTTTAATAAGCCCACAGGAAATGCTCACTTTTCAGAAAGTCTCCCATTTTTATAACAGTTTTCTCGGAATTAATTGGCTGAAACTGATCTTGACCTCATTTTCCAGACCTTGAAAAAAATGAAATTGAAGCAGTTGACAGCTACATAAAAATGACAACTTTGCACAATAATTCATTAGTTAACTTTTCCTGCTTGGAGATGACTGTCCTTGTACACAAGGGTTATTAGTGTTTTTCTGTTATCTGCATTTTCCATTTAGTCATTATAAACATGCCATTAGTGTTCTGTACATTGCTCTAGTCACATAAAACTTAGACTTTTTTTTTTTTTTGTGAAGCTGTTAATTATTTTTCTACACAGGTTTTTAGTGGGCCTGCAGGAAAGAATGTTTCTGGTTTTGATTTATTTTGAAGTAAGATTCCTGAGGGCTGGATTCAATAATACGATCCATTTGTCTTAAGCACTGTGAAGGCTCATGGCAAAGCTCTAAAAATCAATTTTTTGAGAGACAGAGGGAAGATGTGTGTGAGAGAAGCTGTACAGCAGTTTTAGCAGTTCAGAACTGTGAGGTGTTTCCTTTTTTTTAACCAGTCTTTAAATGGTTATCAATTTTTTTGTTTTAATAGGATTATAACCAAATATTTAAGTCTCAAAATATGGACCCTGTAAGTAGAAAAAAGTGGACATCATTCATAAAAGCAAATAAGATATATTTAGGAATTAAAAATAAAATCCCATCAAAGCATGCTGATTAGAGTGTAGGATCTCTCCTATAGAACTGGACATAAAGTAGATCTAGAATGTGACGCCAACTAGAAATCATTTAATGCTGTGGTTCCATTCTGACTAAGTACAAAATATGAGTGGCCTGACTGTCAAAAAGTGAACTTGGAAGCAAATGGAGGGATAATTTGAAAGGCTGATAGCACAGCACACGTGCAAAGATGGGCGTGGGGGGAAAGGAGATATTTTAGTCTTGATGGTGTTGCCTTGAACTCAGGTGTCTCCCCAGTGCGGAGCTGCTCGTAGGAAAAGCTCAGCTGACAGCTGGGGCAGAGCAACCTCTGCATCCTCCACAGGGCCTCTGACATCTGCCTGCCCCTCTGCTGGAGCTCTGCCTGTGCTTGTCCCCTCTCTGGAGCTCTGTCAGCCACTGCCAGGGAGAACAAAGGTTCTGGTCCCTTCTTGGGGGCCCAGCCAAATGCTGGTGCACAAGTGGCCTTGCTTGGTCCCCAGCACAGTGTGAGCCTCATCTCACTGGGTTAAATCAAATCACAGTGGTTTATAAAGTAAGGCACTTTGTGAAATGGTTTCCAAATTTGTGATGCAAGTTTGGGAATGAAAATGAGATTTAGGGTCCTTTGAGTTATTCAGCCCTTTCTGTAGGGAGAGAAGTTGTGGTGTGAGGCAGGTTGGTTGTAGATTTGAGTGAGGCCTAAGAATCTTGAACACCAAACAGTGAAAGTCTTATGGATAATGTTATGCAAAACAGAATGAAGGAACTGGAGTACTATTCTGACTTGCAATACAACAGGGAATATATCAGAAGATTCTGTTTTGCTTTGCTACTGTAGAACAAAGACTGGATGTGCAATATGTGTATTGGTTATATTTTACATAAATCCTTAAAATGTTAATATTGGAGTGGATTTGTTTGAACAGAATAGAGATATGTTCAGTTCATTGAAAGACTTCACATATTCATTTATAACAAAGCTGAAAAATAATTTAAGTAGACTTTTTATTAAACATGAGAGACCTAATCCATGCTTCAAAAATGTATTTGCATGGATTCAGGGAACTTCTGGAACCCAAAGATGGTGAAAAAGAGGCTTAAAAGTAAAGAATTATACAGTAGCGAGACTTTAAAAAGACACTGAATTTAATCCTATAAACTCTGTAGGAGTTACAGGACAGGACTTCAGCTGATAAAGTTTTTGCTGCTCCACTAAAGTAATTCTTGAGTATTTATGGAGAAGATCTGAAGGTTTATATTTTCAAATTGCATTCCTATATTGAAAAAAATCATCTCTGAATGGAAGTCTGTGATCAGGGATTCACCTAAATACAGGTTATATGACACTGCTGTCTGCCTCTTCTTGCAGAGCTGCCCAGGATTGAGGACAGGGGCTGGACAGAGCCAGTGCTAAAGAGCAGATGAGGAGATAGACCTTAGGCCATTTTAGGGCAGGGAAAAATCAGATTAATCTGAAGTAAAGATGCACTATTCTCAAAACATGAATTTACTACAGGAAAGCATCCTTCCCTTTTTTTCCCCCCCACTTCTCAGCTTGTCAACCCTGGCACAGTGAATCTGTGGCTGGACACGTGAGATGGAGTGAGAGCTGTGGGCTGTGCCAGCCTGTGCAGGTACAGGGGGATCTGCCTGGCAGGGTGAGCCCCACACATGTAACAAAGAATCCCACGCTGGTATGTGTGTGGTGTGCACTTGCCTGTTGCCCTAAAAGGCCTACCTTCAGCTATCTGGAAAGTTAGTATTGCTGTGGCCTGGTTTTTGAAATGGATCTCTGTGGCTTTTTATTTACTTTGTGAACCTCATGACTGGTAGAGACAACTCAAATGAACTTTTAAGATCAAAAGAAAACAAATTCATGTACTGACTTGGTGCAGGGACTTCATAACTAAAGATAGGCTCCTTTGCTTCCATGTCACTTTTTTAAAAGAGAGATGGATGCCATGTAAAAGTTGACATTTAGCAATATATTATTTGCTAAATTATTAGTGGGTTTTCTCCCTGTTATCTTACTAATTTGGAGGTGCTGGCTGCTAGCAAATTCTCCCTTTTTAATAGTTGGAAGTAGGTGACTACTTTTATAAAGAGTTGTGAGTCATAGCAATACATGGAATTACATATAAATGCTAAAAACTGACATTTTAGTTTGCCTAAAAATTATTAAAGTGAAATTCCTGGATATGTATCATCCTAGTTGTTCCTATAACTCATGGAATGAGTAATTGGTATGATTAACATTTTTCTGTTTGTGCAATATCAATATTTAGATAATGATTTCTTAAGTGTTCATGTTTATTTGCCAAAATCTCTCTTGAGTTTTTATCTCAAAGAAGAACTACAGAAAAAAGATTGTGATGTGTTACTTAATTGTGCCTGTTTGGATAAACAAAACAGTGGTGCTTTATTCACTGGATAAAGTTTTGTTTCTAGGACTGGTTTGTGTGTCTGAATTTACCATTTTATTTCTATGAATTCCCATGCATTCAGTTTTGAAATTTTTCTTCTGTTTGTGTCAACAAGTACATGAATATTCTAAAAAGAAAATACTAAATAGACTGGAGAAAATCTAATAGGTGATTTGGAATCTGAAATAAAAACTTGGTATTTTGGGGGGAAATTACAAGGAAAAAGGTGGGGTAATAAGCATAACATTGGAGACTAAACATTTACTTGATGATGTCATAATTAGTACTAAAAGTGAAGAAATTATGGAAATAATTCAGAAAATGTGAATTGAAAAAAGGATCAATTACTGTAACCCTTAGAAACTGAACAGAGTATGAATGCATTTTATGCTTTGATTAATAATTTTCTGTTGAGTACAGCGATGATTCTACTGCTCTTAATCTCTTGACTGTTGATTTTTCTTCTTTTTGGTGAAGGATGTTCACAGATTCTTTTCTAATAATCTAATTTATCTGTTGGTTTCTGAAAGACCTCTTATAAACTTGAGCAACTTTACAATATGACACCAATAATTTTGCAGTTGCTGAAGTAAAATGAGATTGGGGTTATTGTTTTTAATTGGAAGTCTTCAACTAAATTAGAGATGAAAATAATAAAAAACTTCTTAAATTAGAGATGAAAATAATAAAAAAAAAGACTATTATAACCTAGGCTATAGAAATATCTGTTATTTCATATATATTTATTATTTCTAATATAGATAAAAATAGCTGTTATTTCAGATAACAAGGGGATTTTTTTTGCAGAGGGTCATCGTAGCAGTGGATCTTGCATTGACGCTTGACAACAGCTTGAAATGGGTTAGGATTTGCTGGGACAATTTGGAACTGAGCTAACTTGTGGATCTACAGGTGTCTTTGCTTGTGGGATTCTACCCTGTCGTTTAAACCAATCAATTCTAGAAATTTCTGATTCTCACATAAATATGTCACTAAATATTTATTTACTATGCAAAAATTTAAGGAAGTTAACATTTTTTTTTCATTGTCCACTCATGTAGGTTTGCTTATCCACATTATACCTGTCTCACTTGGAGCCATGGGACACTATGATCACTGATGTCCTACTTTTTCTGTGAATGTCATCTAAAGGACACTGTGAGGAGGACACATCACAGACAAAATACCTTTCACATCCTCAGGCCCCACTTCAAATGAGGAAATCTAAAGCATCAGGTGAGTCTGAATGACTGTTACTGTATCAGAGAGATATATCACAATTAGGAAGCCCAGAACAAATGCAACGGTTTCCTGGGCAATGAAGCATGAGATTAAAGGCTGATGTCCAAATTTAAGAATCCAATTAGCAAGTGACTTATGTCTGTGGTACAAAATCAAAATGCTGCTATTTAAGTTACATATTCCAGTACTGTGTGGGTTCATCTCCTTGTAAACTACAGAAGAATTTTTCATGAGTAGTTAAATGTGTATCTGGAATAACAATATGTGGTGTTATAAAGAACACATATGAGAAATAGTGTACAAGTGCTGCTTTCTTCCACTTCGTGTTTTCTACAATGAACTGTTGTACACCAGGGCCATTAGTGGTGTAAGTTATTATGAACACTGACTGCAGTTTCATAGCTTCTAAAAAATTTGGGGATAAGCCAACTCAGCAGTTACACATTGGGTAGGAGAAGCCTGTTCTTGAGAGGATGCTTGCAGTATCAGATTGCTGCATTTTGCAGCGGTAACCAGTTCTCTGCAGTCTGATGGTGCTTTGGATGTTCCTGTGATGTTTTTCCTAAACTCAGAGTAAATAGAGGGGAAATTATACTGTTCCTTTGCTATATGTTCCTCAAGGAGCGAACCTATGGAACTTAGGGATTGCTTTATAAGAGGAATGTGGTCATGTTAAAGACTTGGGAGGTTTTGGTGGGGGAAAGACTTGAAGGTTATAGACTAATTTAGATAGAGGTTTATTTCACAGGTCATTTATTTGGCTGATTGGGATTTTACAAAAGGAGTCTGGGGGAATACATTAATTTCTTTGAAGTGTCTAAAGTGTATGGTTTTATGATCTTACTTTATTGGGTAATGCACCTTTCTGATTTCTTTTTAACAGCTCCCTAGAATGTATTTATAACTTCTAGGATCATTCCCAAGCTCAGTATCTAAACACAAGTGTTCATTGCCTGCATGTAATAATAGATGATAATGGAAGAAGAGTATTGGGCTGTTAGTTGTAGGGATTAGAAACCTCTTCTTTGATGACCAAGAATAAATGCGGCTGATGGAAGATAACTGAATTCACAAATGTATTTATTTTCAGAGAAACATCAGGCATAGATTATGAGACACGTATACATGTAGAGAGGGGAAAATTGAGGACATGTGCTGGCCTTTCAAACAGTGTAGAGAATGTGCATTTAAATGTACTTACATGTAGGTCTGTAAAGTTGACCTAAACATCAAATAAAAAAAAAAGTCAGCCAGATGTGGCCCTGTATGCCTCATAAACCCTTCTGAATAACTGCTTTTATTGCTTTGCACACAGTGCCTTGCTAAATGTGATTATGGAGATCTTAAATCCACACTGGTTTAGGGTAATGCGCAAAGAGCTCTGTTTAAAACCAGTGAGTAAATACATCCCATCTTAATAGAACTTTTATCGGCTAAGTGTGGCCTTGTGATTCTTATCATGGTTGCCTTCATCTTAAATTGTATAATTAAAATATTCCTAATTACCAGCTTATTAGAAGGGGTTTTGAATGAAGCAGTTGAGAAATTTGGATGAGAAAATAGGACAATTTTATGCTTTCATTGTTCTTTATTCGTAGTGATGCTTGCTTCATCCTCACAAGCTATCACCGTGTGTGGTCACTTTGCTTTGTTGTAAGGCTCTGTTCTCATCTCGTCATGGTATCTGCTCACAGTCTGTGTTATGGATTTCATTAGTGTCATTTTTCCTGATGCCGTCAAAGTCTCTTTTCTAAAGAAATACAGCTCAGAAGGTACAAATGTGAGAGTTAGTCATCATAGTCTTTTATGTGAGTTTTGCTTTGCTAGATTTTCTGGGTTTGTACCATGAAACAAAACTTCATTAGAGAGCATGTAGTTACAATGACCTCTCCTGATGCTATTGTTCATTGTTTTCCAGTATTGCTGCAAAAATTTACAGTGAATGAGAACCTCCTGAAAGTATTCATGGTGTCAGTATTAGTCACCACAGTACCAGTGGCTCTAAAAAGCTGCCAGACTCAGGTCCATTTTTCTCTTCCATTCCTTTCCTGCTGCAATTGTGTTTTCTGAAATTAAGACTACCAGACTTTCTAGGGAAAATGTAAGATTTCATGCTAAATTTTACCTTGCTTCCACTTTTCCTGTTATAATTTAGGGATATATCCTTGAGATTGAGAAAGTGATTCAGATAAGGTATCAGATGGAAATGAAAACCAAAAATTCTGGCTCTGAACTCATGGACAAGATTGTCGACCCTTATAGATGATCCCTTTTCTATTGCTGGTACTGCTTGTACTGTTCACTATGGCTTATGAGAAAGCATAATAAAAAGAATGACCTGATTCTTTTTTTAACCCCTTTTCCTTCTTATACCTGGTATTTCATACTTTCAAACCCCTTCTGCTTCAACTTCAGCTTTTAAAATTCCCAGTAGATAATTTTTTCTGCTAATTAATGTACCAAAAGTAGATTGAGTTTGTCTTTGGATATAAACTTCATAGATCCTTGTCTCTACAGGGCAATTCATAAATTTCTCTGTAAAAGGAAGGTGGATTAAAAGAAAAGATTGGGGCAGGAGCACAAAGCCATAGGGAAGAGAGAGGACAGACTTTCTTGATTTAACCATCCAAAGCATGGAAGGTTTTCCAATATTCTTTTTTCAAGGTAGTTAATTGTTCCAAAATGCCTGGTGTTGTAATACCTATGGTGGAGTTAATTTCCTTAATTTCCTAAGATTTCTGCTGTTTCTTGAGAAGCAGGAAAGAAAAGATCTGTGCATTTTAAAATTTATATTTTCTCCGTTTATTGAATAAATCATCCTGACAGGAGATGAAATAGCTATCTCCCTGCTGTGGATATAAAAGATACAATCATTTTTCTGCTGAATATCTAGGTCTCATGCATGTTATTGTAATAGACTTTGTAACTGCTGAGACATGGAATAAAGCTTTCACCAAAAGTTTATTTTAAATGCACTGGTTTTTGAAGCCTAAAGTAAGTGTTAGAGTAATGAAATGTTTTATATTCATCTTTAACACTGGGCAGTCATGGCAAAAAGGAAATATTGCTGCCTTCAGCCAGGTGTTTTGTATTTCATATTATTTATGCTAGGCAGGGAGAATAAGAGATGCAGAGATAGCATGGAGGTGTCTGATTTTGCTAGAATTTTGCTTTTTGGTGTTGTTTGTAGAAACTAATGTGATTTTAAGATTTTTAAAAAATTATTATTTTAATATGGCAAACTGTCATTGTTCTGTAAAATTGTGAAGCTTTGATTCATTTCAGCTTTGTTGTAACTTAGGGCCAGGTTTCAAGCTCTGCATAAAGTGCATATCCTTCTTCTAAACCGGACTGTATCAGCCTTGAAAAGTCCTTGACATCAAGGGAGCTTCTATAAATAGCAACAGTAGTAGTTTGAATGGATGGAAAGTCTCTGCTGTTCCCTGGAAGTTCACATTTGTTACTTTCATTTATTGAGATGTTTTACCACATCTTGAGAGAGGTGTGCCTCTATTCAGTCTGCTTGGCATCTAAAGGGTGTGATATTGGACAGTTATAAATGCACCTGTGGTTTAAGGGGAGACATTAGGCAGACTGAGAAGTTAGTCCCATTGGACCATCTGCTACATTAAAACAGAGCTGAATTAATGTAGACTTAAGTAGCTGGACTGGTGAAAGCATAATTTATTGAAACTAAAATATAAACATTTCATTTAATGATACTCTTACAACTGGAAGTGCAGAGAATATGGGGAGATGACAGTGCCTGGAGGGGCTGGTACCTAGTAAGGGTTGGAGACTCAATGCAGCCATCATTTGTACAACTTAGGTTTTATTAAAATCAGCAGGCATTTTACCTCTCATATTCACTACATTATCATCCCCTGTGCTATAAAAGCTCTCAGAGAAGTACAGAGC
Organism: Rhipidura dahli; assembly: GCA_013399225.1. Classification (NCBI taxonomy): domain Eukaryota; kingdom Metazoa; phylum Chordata; class Aves; order Passeriformes; family Rhipiduridae; genus Rhipidura; species Rhipidura dahli. The sequence goes on along the minus strand of VXAC01000779.1, from coordinate 357,095 downwards.
ATTTGTCAAATCTCACCATAAATTGTACATTGCTGTGAGCTTGTGGCAGCACACAGTTTCTTCAGAATTTCAGTCATCCATAACAAACCAAAGCATGTTATCAAACCTTTTGTCAAATGAGTATGCAGTGATGCACAAAGCATGTATTTTAGATTCCGGATTGTTAGGAGATTATGTAGGCTTACACGGACTAATATGAAAGTAAGCTCTTTCACATCTGTCCAGAAGCTAATGTTATTTTTAAGTAACACTTTGGCATTCTTGTATGTTTTTTGCTGGCCAAGCCTTTCCTACTTTTGCAGATATTTACAATGCAGTCTTTGGATGACTGCAGCCTCTGACTACTAGAAAGTGTGAAAAGAGTAATGTAAATCAGATCTAGTAGAAAAACACAGGTTAGAGTAATAGAAGTATTATGTTAAAGGAAGTAGAAATTTAAAATTTCACATGCCATTGTTCCTGGAAATTCTTAATTTATGTGGATATAAAAGACCAAAAAAATAGGTCCATCATCAAAAAAGCCAAGGAACACAAGGAAGAAGAGAGTAATAAGTGATCAGGTCCTGTGAGAGGCAAGCTCATTTCTGTTACACAATGCATCAAAATAAATTTTGAAATTACACAGTCTTCAGTCTCAGCTTTAGTTACAGGTAGATACAGTAAAGGGGTGTAGTCAGCTACAAAAAAATAAAACCTCAGTCTATTGCTGTGCAATGTGGCATCCCAAATTGCCATCATCAGGCTCATGCACTGAATCCAGTGCTTCACAGTGGTGGTCATGGTCTGTCTCCAGCTAGTAAAGTAGGAGACACTGCACCAAAGGAAAGCTGCAGATCTCATATCTGTTCTCATATCTGACCTGTGTTTGAGCCCTTCCAAGCTAAGGTAGTCATCTGATCCTTTCTGTTCTAAATGTAAAAACAATAAATAGTCCCAAAAGTAAAATTTAGAGCTCCCCAGTCTTAGACAACAGAGCTCCTGGGCTGCAAAACTCCTCACTTTGTTTCAGATCCATAAATCTCTCTGGACAGAGAGTGCAGGAGTTTTAACTGTGGTATCATGTAACATTGGAGACAGGCCTGGAGTTAGGGTCACTCCAATGCATTTCACTTTGGAAAAGCAAAAGCACACTTTTGGACAAAGCTTAATTCCCAGCTTGATGTGCAGGACGAGCCTTTGGGCCAGGGCAGAGCACCGCTGGTGGAGGGCAGGCCTGGCTGGGAGTGTGCCCAAGCTGCTGGCCTGAGGCCTCCTCTGGCCACTTGGGCCAGTGCTGCCTTTGCCTCAGGAGCCCCTTCTCTCATCACTGCTTCAGGGGAAAAGCCTTAAGGATGCAGTTAGTGATGTGAGGAGCAGTGAAGGTGTGTGGGAGTAGGAATGGAAGAGACCAACTTGTGAGAGCCATTAAAGCTGCACTGTCTGTCAGTTCCACACTGGGTTCTTGGGCTCTGGGCTGAGCATCTCAAGTAGTGTCATGGCCTGCTGTTGTTTGGTATTGAAGATTTTCTCTTAGTGGCTGAGCCAAAACCCTGCTCGTTAGTGCACACCCATGCCATGCTTCCTCAGGGGAGACACAGCTTTATTTAAAAACAGTCCAGGTAGGTACTGCTCAAGCTGGTCTCACAAAAGGTCTTTATTAAACAGTAAACTGAACCCTGGGTAACCAGACTTGCCAGTGCCATTAGAAATACTATTCTGAAAAAGGGAGATAGCTGCTGCTTTAATAAATATTATTCTCCACTGAAACGTTTCCTAGAAGCTAAAACAGGAATATATTTTAGGAGATATTAATTGTGCTGTAAGGTTTCCTCCTGATTTGGTTTATGGCCTCTGCTCTTCCCTATCTACAAAACTTAGGTGGTCTTGTATCATTCAGTGGTTCTGTGATGCTTATGTCATTAATAATTCTCAGATGCTCCTCAGGAAAGTTACACAGTAGGATAAATCTTATAAGTCTACTGTACAGTTTGTCAATAGGGAGTTCCAGGCTTTTTAAAAAAAGTATTTCTCTATTAAAATGAAGATGTGTCAGGAACACTGATTTTATGATGATGGATGCTGAATGAAAAGCTTTAGAATAGCTGGAGATGTATGTAAGTCATGTGTTGTTATCCATTTTCTCTTGAGTTTTTTTCCCCTCATAATTTCTGGATGGATCTCTTTCTTTGGCAGGCTCCCAGAACAGCAAGTAACTATACTAGGCTGTTGGAGATATGCTGTTAAAACTGATTGTCCGTGGCAGTGTTCAGACAATTTATATATTCCCTAAAACTTATTTTAAAAGGTCTTTTTGTTCATCCTCTATCTTAAAAGCCAGTTTCAACAAGCATTACTGAGATTTTGATTTACTGTTATGAGTGATGGCTTTAAATGTGCTGGTGCTTTCACAGGAAGATGAAAAACATACTCATGTTATTTTTTTTCCAACCCCTGCCTGCGATTTCAGGTACGAAAGGCAGATTGTACTTTTGCTGTACAAAGGCTTCTCTGAAATTCCCAATGACATTTAGGTGTGGATTAATATTTTGTTGATCATTTTCAGGCTAAGCATTACTAAATACAAAGTCTGAGTGTGTTGCAAATCTCTTACTCAGAGATTATTCATTCTCCTTATCTGTAAAAGGATCAGTCATTCCATAATTTTATTACTGTCAAATAATCAGCAGTAATATACCTGAATGGGATAATAAAATACTAAGAATCTATGAATGCTACAGCTTTGTTAGTAATAGGATTAATAAAATTTTGAGGGTTCAATTCCATCAATTGTTCTATAGAAAACAACAGAGGTGACAAATTTGGGGAATGCTGAATCAGTGCTGAAATATTTGTGCTAGGAAAATGCCAAACTAAGATTTCAAATATTTTGTATTCATTAAGAATAAAGAGATATGGGTTTCTAGTCATATGGGGTATATAGAAAGATAATACTTTTAACCGGTCACCAATACTGGCTGAGACAATCCTGTCTCTCTATCCTTTTATTCAGACCTTTGAATTATGATCCATCCTGTAATACAGAGTTGGATAGTCTTGACCAGCTACCCTGTAACCTTACCACGCCTTTGTCATATTTGCTAAGTCAACTAGTAGTATTTTTCACATACCTTCTTCATTCTTTGATAGAGAAGCAAATGCCTTTTGGTTAATTGGAGCAGATTTTTGGGTAATGAAATTTGTAATCTGTATGCATTTAGACAAACTTGATGACTGATAAAAGTAGGAAATATTTAAAAAGTTACAGCCCATTGAGTAGCCTAAACATCCAGGCACTTGTAAGTTGGTGCCTCTTGCCTTGGTGTTTAATTCTTCAAAATGCTTTGTTGCTCCTGAAATACACCCAGAAAGTTGAAGTTCTGTGTGGTTTACATTTCAATAGAATAGCTGCATAATGGCTGATTCGTAGCACCTCGACTGACATAATTCTAACATGCAGTGGGCAAAGTTTGATCTGTGGAATCATTGATTTGCATGACATGTACAATAAATGTACATGAGGTACAAGAAATGTGCTATGGGATGACATTATAATGACAATAGAAGGCTCCAGGTGGTCTTTTCAGACAAACAGAGCTTTCAAATTAATACCTTGATACTACATATGGAATGAAAAGAAAGACCTTTTCTCCAATAATGTGTACAAACCCTGATATTTTTAACTGCATACCTGTGCAGTAAAATTAAACCTAATGTTGACATAGCTCTGAAGTAAATAAAAAGATGATTATATCATTGCAGGTGTTGGCTAGTGTGCACATAGATGATTTGCAGTTTGCATTCCTCTGAGTGTGTTCTACAACAATTCCAGTGGGTTTATGTTCCTTTAGATTTGCAAAGAAATTCCGTCCATCTCTTTTCCCAGTCTGTTTGCAAAATAGAAATATACCTAAATGTAAAGAAATTAAACCTTTCCAGTAAACATGACCAAGCATCTGCCAGAAGCTACCCTGAGGTAGGACATACATACATTATGTTCACCACAATGTTATCAACCTCTTTTTAATCAATGCTTTTGTTCTGAGTCACTGTTCCATTAGTGCCTTGTGTGATACTAACTCAACTTTTTGGGTCAAGAAGCCTGTGCAGACCTTAAGATTTCCAACGCCTTTCTGAACAATTAATAATCTGTCTGTGGAAACCAGGAATTTTGGCTCTGTGGAGACATGAAGTAGCATTGTAAGTTTGAAATTAGAAAATAGCAAACAAAAAATTTTACATCAAGGTAATCGGGCAAGTCAAAACAGATGAAAAATGTTAAATGCTTCCTAACCTCAAGACTCACTAAGGTGTCTCAGCATGACCTTCAGCATGTTCAGTCACTGTAGTGTGAAGTGTTTTCTTTCCTTGCCTATCATGCCCTGATGCAATTTTAATTCCATAGTTATAGTCAGTCCCTTTAAAGCTAATACATCAGATTCTGTTTTCTTCAGAGATATTAGACCTGGGATATGAGCTTAAGCCGTTTCCCTATAATGGCAAGAAGGGCTCATGTGGTCTGAAGTACTGACTTGGTAGCTTCAGTGCTTTGAACAGTGACTGAAACAACCTAACTCTCACAGCAAACTGGGGATGAGCAATTTGTGCACTGCATATTACTTAATTGTCAATTAAAGGGAGCTTGAAACTGAGGGTATAATTAGTGAAAGGCAATGCCCATCCTTGGCCACTGTACACTTTTTGCTGCCTGGGTAGGAGTTTAAAGCAGGGTTCTGCTTGGGCAGCCACCTTTGAATTTGTCGTTGTTCTGCCCTTTGGTTATTTCATCCAGAGCTGCTGTAGATATGCTGTGCATTGAGAACTACTCCAGATGCACCAAGAATTTAAACAGAATTGTCAAACATTTTTTTTTTTAATGAGACGCTTTTCAATTTCCTGGAGCAGTGTTGATACTCTAGGGGAAGATATATCTTTTGATGGTATTCCATCAAGATTGTTGTGTAATTGGGTAGGTGTTAATCCAAATGCAATTTATTTTTGTGTTTCAGGATCATTGTCTTGCACTGACCAAAATACTTAGGCTTCAGACTTCAGCTTTGAGCTTACATAATAGGAGACATTGAAAACACTGTGATTAAGGTTCATTTCATACCTGTCATGAATATTCATTAGCTATGGTCTTGTGCCTTTGCAATGCATAGATAATTATGGAATAAACTAGAAGATATAAGTTCTGTTAGACCATTTTTGTGCTAGCTTTACTGGAATAAAAATAACCATCTGCATAGAATTAAAAGCATTCAACTGCACATAAAACTGAAAAGGTTGAAGGATGTACAGTTATTATTACATCTAAAATGTACCTTTTGAGTGTCAGTGTTGAATTGATTTAAATTATCACTTTTGTTTTTTTCTATAATTTTTCTATAAATAGGGTTTCTATTATGTATATAAGGAAATAGTTGGTTTTCCATGTGTTTGCATTTTGAAATATTTACTGGTGGGTGGTGGTAGAAATGCTCATTGTTTGCTGAAAATTAACAGCAGCAGTAGTGCTGTGCAATTGATTTCACCATAGTATTTGGTCCAAGATGATGAAGTAAAAAGTGAATTAGTCACATGTCCAATTTTTGCTTCCATTACTTTGCTTCAAATGCTTTATCAGATATTGCTGATGCATATTCTTCTAAGTGAAAACAGGTAATAGTTCAACATATCTTAGCCTGAAAAAATTCATCTGGGCGTGGTGGATATGCAACACACCTGGAAGGAATGTCAACTAGTTTATATTTGAGCTGATGCATAGTTGACTTTTTTGAACATAATCTTTCTTTAGTGTCACTTTACTTGGGCCAAAATTGATTCTGTATGGAAACTTTTACAGCTTGTGTGGAATGAACTTGTGCTTATGATTTGTTTCCTGATAAGATGGTCCTGCTTAGTAACTGTGAAAACTGCCTTTACCTGACTCATTTTATGGTCCTTTTGTCAAGATTAAAGAGATCAGAAATGCAAATCCTCAGGCAACTACTAAACTTGAAGAGTTTTTTTAGATTGCCAGTGAGAGTGGAAGTGGATAAGTTTGATCCTCATGATGTAGTGTCTGTTCTGGAAACAAGCAAAACCTCTCATCCACAGATGTTTGTTTAGACATTTTCCCAAAAAAATGCTTTCATATATGAAAACCCCCAAAATCTGATTGAATTTTGTAGCTTGGCAACTAGAAGATGTGCAGACACTGTCAGAGAAATGCTGGTCCTACATTTCCTTACTCTGTCTTTAATGCAGAGGACACAGTTATGCTGTGTTGTATTTTTTATAGAGGTATCAGAGTGCTGGTTTTCACAACATGGGAAGAAGAAATAGAAGATTCAGCAGGACAGGAACATTTCTATGTTAGTAGCCAAAACAATAAAATCTGCCCTAGAATTACCACTTTCCAGCAGCATTAATTCCAACAAAGACATAAAAGTACTGTTGAGCAGCTTATACGTGGATAGACAGGGGTATAAATAGTCCCTTTTAGGTGAAGGGTGGGGCAAAGGAATAGTGCTAAATGACTGCTACTGGCTGGCAGAATGTGCTATGTAAATGATGGAAAAGAGTAATCACTGGTTGGCATGTTGCTACTGTTTGTTGTTGTTTTTTTTTAATTTTATCTGTTTCCTAAGTTTTCTCTAAATGTGGAACCTTTTGAAACCCACTTGTGAATGATGTATATACTTATCATATTATTCATTAAAAGGGTTATTGAGTGTACCTCTTATTTTAAGCTTTGCAAATGTACCCTCTGGGTCCTAAGCTTCTGTTTTTTGTAAACTGATTGTCAAAATCATCCACATCTATGCAAGGAAATTCTGAAATATGAACAGAGATGGCCTTATGCTGTCAGCACTGTTCTGACCACAAGTTCAAAACACAGCACCATGCCAACTGTTATGAAGAAAACTAGCTCTGTCCTAGCCCAAACTTGTACAGGGTCTGAAAGGAAGGGGCAAAGTCAGTAGACAAAGAATTAATCTAGCAAATAGAAATAGGTTGCCGTCCTAGCCTGACCAGAAGAGATCAAATGTTCCCATGTTAGCTACCAAGCAGCTGTGTGTGGCCTATCAGCATGGTGTATTTCAGTGTACCACCAGTGGTTGCCATGGATGAATATGCAGCCTTGACATTACTGAGAACTGGGCCTATCTGTGGTTTTATTGTGCACATTTCTGCAGTTCTCCTTACTGTGTAACAGCGGTCAGTGCTTGTTCTGTATGTATGGCTGTCAGTGTCCTCTGAACATGTATAAATAAACCAAGGAAATGCTGTTTCTTCCTAGGAGATATGACCCTTGAGTAGAGTGAAATGTCACCTCTTTGCTCTGCAGTGGAGGCATTATCATTATACTGAGCTGAAGATCAGTGCAGTTTGGTTCTGTCTGCCTGGCAAGCTGAAGAGTTTCATGCTGGACCTCTGGCATTCAACCCCACTGTATACATACATAACTGCAATTTTACTGTAGCTCTTCAAGGTGACATCATGAAAACTGTATTGGGTTTATTCTTCATTACATTGATTACAATGGATTTTTCAGTAGCAGAGACTAGCAGGCACAGCCAAGTAACTTGCCATGCTTCTGGCATCTGGACTGCTGTTCATGACTTTGAGAAGGTAAAAAGTGACCTACTGAACTTGATGGTGCAGAAGGTGGACAGGGAGAAAAGAAAATTACATATCCCTCTGATGACTGATAAATCCTATTTAATCCTTCCAGTTTATTTTCCTGTCTTTCAAAAGCCTATGCAAACACATTGTCAACATTTTCCATTTTTTCTTTGAATTAATGCAGATAGTTGGTTTCTTGCATCTCCTGCCTTGAGGATTCTCCTCTTTTTCTTTGCCAGGTTCCCCAAGTCATCATTCACACTTTATGTGATTACTTTTCTATTCTCACCTCCAAGATGCCGGGTAGTTTGAACTTGAACAGAGAATTTTGCTTTTGGTACTGTAAGCTAAGGTTGTTTCAGTTTCTTTCCTTCTTGCCACTCTCCCCTCCAAAGTTTGTATGTTTTTGAAGTCAGCCTTCTGGAAGAACATGAGACACCACAGACAATCATAATTTTGTGTTAAGGAAATTATTTGTCAGTGAGCTAAAACTCTGAAGCAAAGTTTTTAGTTAATTAAATACTAGAAAAATACCAAAAACTGCCACAAGCCCTGCTACTTTGAGATTAAGTTCCATCTATTTGAATCTCAGCTTTCAGCATTATGCAGATTTTCTGCATTAACAATAAAGTCTAAAAACCAAGAATGAATGAAAAGCATGTCCTGATCAGCTAACAATGAAAGCTAAAATCCTGTAGTTCAGCACATGTCTACAAAGCAAAAGTCATAGAATAAATTTTCAGGTTGAGGTCTCATAATGTTGAGTAGTGGGAAATTAAATAATTGCTGCTGTAACTATTTAAATGCATTTTGTGTGATCTATTTTTAAAGCTTTAGCTTTAAATGATCACTCTGCATTCCTCCTTTACCATGCCCAGTACCTCCACATAGACACTGTTACATAATTTATTTTACCCTTGCTTTAAGGTAGACCAAAGTGATAGTGCTGTTGGACTGTGAATGAGGAAGTCAGGACTAAGAATGTGTGATGTATTTGAAACTCAGGTAAATGTTGTTGAGGTTAATATCCAGCTGGTGTGAAATAGGTCTCTGAAGGCACAGACTAGGACTGATCTAGGCTGCAGGTGCTGCCTGTTGCTGCTATTGAGGGTTCCCTATATTTGTGCAAATATACTACACTTCAGGGTAGCACTATATAGCAAACAGAACATGTGCACTGGGTTGTGTATTCCACCCTGGGCTGTGCTTTTTTGCACACTGTTACGTATTCCGTTGCTTCAGTTTATTTTTATCACAGAAAATGTGTATGCCAAAACTGAAGGGATTTAGAATAGTCTCTTTTAAGGTGAAGGGTAGGGGAAAGGGATAATGCTTACTGCTGCTACTGACTGGCAAATTGCTGTATGTCAATTAATGTATTTTGCCTTTTTCTGGACAGATGGTAGTTTAAGGCAATCCTAAAGGTATTTCTTCCCATTATGATTTTGTAAAGCAGCTCAGCAAATTGTCACTTTGTACACTGTTGTAATGGGACACGGTTTTTGACTGCTGGTTGCTGCACAGCACTAAAACTATGTGAGTTACAGCTCAGTGCTGTATCCTGGTGAATCAATGTTTACAAGTGTCTGCAATCATACAGATCGGATTTCTGAGTGACCTGCCTGTGAAGAATAATCATTTCAGGCATCTTAATCTCCCTTCCTTTGGCACAGATGTCTAAAAATAAAGGCCATGGTTGTGCTTCATTTTGTGCAATTCAGCATGCAACTTTTAAGTTGGCTGACTTCAGTGGATCCATCCAAGCACCTCTTCCTCCCAGCTCCCAAAGAAAATAATGCTCCCGACTCAGGTCTCTTGCAGTCCTTCTAAAGGTGCTGTCCACCTCTGAGTAGCTGAAGGGCTTTCTCTTTTGTCCTTTGCCGGCCTCCTTTTGCCGATAAAGAGTTGCTATTTGCTCTAATAAACAGCTTGATATGCACTTCTGCACTGACTCTGGGAATATTACTGTCTAAATGCAGCAGCTGAGGTACCCTTTGGAAATGAGAAGCCCTAACATCCACCTTGGCTGGATTGACTCAGCATATTTGAAATTTCAACTTTGCCCCTGACCCCTATATTTTGTCAGTTTTGGGGTCTGCAATTTAGCCTTGGATCAAACTTGTTTCTGAAGTTATAACAAAAGCAGGAGAAAAAAGTTATATTAAAGGAAAACTTATATAGAATTCCTGAGAAGGGATGGATTAGGTTGCTAAGGACTCCCGAAGCCTCTGTTTTTTCATTCAGTTATGAATAAGAAAGCAAGATGAGCAGCAGCTGACTTGCTGATCTGTCTTCACTTAAAAGTCAGAGCTCAGGCATTAATTCAGAGCACCGAATGCTTTTTTTCCCTAGAGCCTTTACAGTTCTACCATTCACAGTTAATATTGATACTCTGCAGGGCAGGAAATATTGCTAGAGAAAGAATGCATCAAGGCCGATTGTGCTTTCAATGGGATTAGTAGAAGTTTAACCATTGCTTGTAAAGGGAGGAAGATTAGACCAAAAAAGATCTGTGTATTAAACCTGAATCTGTATGATACAGATTTACTCACACCATTTTGAGTATATTTAAAAAAGATTGCCTCTTATTTTCTAGGGCATTGTCTTGATTTCAGTCTCTCTGTAATTAGTTTCTATTTATGGAACAGATCAAGATAAGTAGCTTGCAGATGTCTAAAAGATACATGCTTTTGCATGTAAGAGTTTTCTTGCTTTATCTTTATGCAAATGCCTAATTATTAATGGTTTTTAAAGGACCACGGGAGGTATACAGACTTTTTTTCTGTGTGTATGATTAATACCAGCATTTTGTTTTTTTGCTTTCATTTTTAAGTACTTCAAAGTCTGTCATAGAAAGGAAAAAATGGCTTTTATGTATTAAAATACACATAAAGATTAAAAGAATTGCAATCTTCATTTTTTAGTCACCTACATCATGATAATGGATCTGCAATATGAAAGTTTTGTTTTCAAAAGTGCTATTACCAGGATTTGTTCCTATTTTTCATCTTGGAAAAACATTTTATTTCCTACCTAAATTCTTATTACATATTTTTAAGTTTCCTTGTGTTATAAACACTTGTGTATCTCAAGAGGTAAATTATTTTATTGTTTTTGACTCAATAAAATTCTTTCAGGCAGTTATGCTACTGAATTTTTAGTAAAATAGTGTGTGGAATTAAAAAAAAAACAAAAACAAATGATAGAGTTACTATCACCCTGATCACAAAGTTGTGTGTCTAAATGCATGTTCCTGTGCACTGTGTTCTGTATGCTCGTATTGAATATTCTATTCTGTATAAATTCAGTGGCAGTTAAAAGACCTTTGTAGCGCAAATAAAATGTAACTATTCCCTTTTAATGTGATGCCAATAATGAAGGGGTAAATGCATAAACCAAAGCATTTAAGGCATGTAGGTATTCAAGATACCATGTTAATTTAGAAATAAAAGACATCATGAACACTGAGATATTTAAAGGGTGAGCCCTTTTATAGAGCAACAGCAACCTCCCTTCTTGACCTTCGATTGACCTGAAGTACCACATTGCCTTAAAGATGGGATAATATCCTTTGTTTATAGTATTCTGTAGATCAAATGAGTCTCAGTAGTAGCTTTTGTAATTGTGCTATTCAAAATTTCTCAATAAATTCATTTCAGTCTTTATATTGTATCTTCCATTTTGGATTGTAAAGAAGGAAAGAGTGCTTTCTTAGGTTTTCTTTTCCTGTTAAACACTTACATTTAGTGTAAAGAGTGAAATCCAAATCTTTAATCATTAACAGGCCAAAGAACTGTTGAAGAATAAAAAAAGTCAGTCAACACAGTTTAATAAAAGCTACATAATCAAATGAAATTATATATTAGTGTGCATTTATACTATTGTATTATCTATTAAGATCTAACCAGTCTATAAATCATAGATTTATGTAGGTACTTACCATTTTAAAAGTAGCATCAAGTGGAATTGGTGAAAAATCCCCACGGTGTAATCAAAAACTGATTTAAAATGATGAGTCTTTATGGTAATATTTTCACGTGCACCATCTGAAATCACAGGAAATTTACCAATAGTTGTGTATTTTGTTGAAAAAAAACATTGCTCAGACATATATTAACCACAAAATCCATGTCTGTTGCCTTCTACAGAGTACAAGGAGAGTGATTTATTTTGAAAATGTCTTTTAGCTGGGTAACTAGGTAACTTACACTGTGCTACATGAAAGAGTTTGGACTGCATTTTGTGAAGCTGAATTCCAGTGCAATGAGTGAAGGAAACAGATGGAGTAAGAGGAGGACAGATGGGTATCAAAAAAACTACAGCTGCTGTTTTCAGTACCTGTGCATTAACTGCTATAAATCAATTTATTTTCATTTATTGAAATAGGAAAATCATAGATTACTAAGCCAAAGCACTACAGGTCCCAGAACCACTGTGTGTTGAAAGCATCTGTTTGTAGTAGTTAATAAGGGTCCTAAATGAGCGACATCTGAGAATAAGTTTCTGTGGATAAGAAAGTCACCACCAGTCCAGTCATTTCATTCTGCCAGGGAGATTTAAACACCTCTCATCCTGTGGGGGGAAGATTAGTTGGTTATTAGTTGCTGGGTTGGACAGCTCTAATGTTTTCCTCGTAGACAGGAGGTGGGCTACTAAAGTGATGCAGTGAGTGCTAAGGGACTGCTCTGCCACAAAGCTTCAAGCAGCCTGGGAAGGAGCTGAATCAGAGCCCAAAATAAAGGCTGAGAGTGCAGGAGGCCACTTTCTCCTGCAGCAGCTTTGAATTGCAAGACATGAAGTGGTGGTTTAGGAAATCAAAACATTGTTACTATATATATCAATACACCAGTAGTCCTTATTTGCTGCATGGGGCTGCTGCTCTGTCACATACTTGACCTTGACCTAATTTGACCATCCCTGTGGTTAAACAGGAAGTTCAGTTGAGAGCCAAATAATTCCTCTCTACCCCTCACCCCACCAGTTACTGCTAACTTGTCTCTGCTACTGTTGAATTTTTATATGAACACCTGTCCATTAGAAATTGGATGGTTTCCATCCAGACAATTTACATTTATTTTAGAATGTCTTGCAATTAGCGGACTCAGAAAATTGTAAAATGCAAATAGAAATCACCCCTGTATAAGAAATACATGAAAAATGAAGAAATGCAGGTCAGAATGTGTAATTACTCTCTTTCTTGCTGAATTTATATTAAGGAGTTTTATGCCTAGAGGCACTGCATGAATTTGCTACTATATTTTGGTGCAACAAAGGCAGAAATCTGAAAAAGTCTGTAAGTTGACTATCTTGGAATTGGTTTTCTGTGAGATTTTTATCAAAGTTTGTTTTAAATTTTCCTGTGAATAGTTTGAATTAAAAATTTGCATTTAAAAAAGATCAGATTAATTTTCTAATTAAAAAAATAGGTACTAGAATCACCACTTTTTGTAATAAAACATAACTGAAATACAGTGTTTGGTGATCATATGTAAAAAGATTGGTCATGCTTTGTCCCTCAATCTGTTTAATGCAATTTAGAGATTAATGTGGTAAACCCTGATGTTTTTACCTTTGTTACCTGTTTGTAGATTACCTTCCCAGTATTGTCTCATTCAAGGTGAGCAATGTAAGACCAGCTGTTATCCATGCTGAGAGGCTTGGTTACATTCTTCAGCCATCAACAAATCCTGTTCAAAACACATTTTCTACCCCCGTTAAGCAAATCTCTGTTGGACTGAGATATAGCCAATGAATTGGGCAAACAGTTCAGGAGTGTGGTGGGATAAATAGGATGCAGGATGGTTTGCCTTGGTTTCATAACTCATCACTCACTTTCCAGTCTGAGTTTCCAATAAAATAAGAATGAAATATTTCCTTTAAGCAGGTAGGAGATAAACTGCAAACTACACAGCATTCTTAAGCTATTGATCCAAAAGAGACAGTTTAAAATTTTGACCAGGGTCAAAAGAGTGTGATTTTTGTAATTTAAAGATGGAAAGGAATTATAACTTATTAATTCTAAAAGCATAGAATTGCGTTACAATTAAACTCAGACTTGATTTACTCAGACTTTGATTTACTGCTGTAATACTTTTGAAAACAAACATCCTTGCAACACACACAGTAGGGACTATTCAATCCCTATTAAACATAATGGCCACTAAAGAGTCTGCCCTAACAGATAACCCATCAGCCCGTTGAAATCTGACATTGTGTAGTGTCAGAAGCAGCTTGATAACCAGTATGGAAGAGCAGTGTAATTATTTTGGTGTAAATAAGTTAGACTCCAAGAATCCTGGGAAAGGGAAAAGGCTTTGCTGCTGTCAATACTTCTCATCAGTATGTTTAAGTGATGTGCAATTTCATTTTTGTATTTGATTTGTATTCAGCCCAGGCTGAGATTGCCTTTTCACAAACTGCCTGATCATTTTGAATTCCCTAGAGGGAATGCTTTTAGAAAAGACAGCAATCTTGCGCAATGCTCTTGCTGATGACAAAGAGGCTTCTTGCTCTGACATATAGACAGTAAGAATGTGTGTGTACTGCAGAGAAGAGGGCTCTTTGTTAAAGACTTCCTGGCAGACCTCAGCTACCATGTACTGAAGACTGTTACCCAAGAACTAAGGCTAATCTAAGTTGCAGCAGAGAGGAAAACTCTCTAAAGTGGTCAAAACTCAAGTACTTGATCTTGTTTCTACCCACAATGAAAGATGGTGTGCTGGTTTAAATGTTTCCTGGAGCTCCCACCCCTCTGGGTTTGGTTACACTGTTCTGCTCATACACTTCAGCTTGTTAAGGTAATGTAAGGTGGCTGTGAAACAGCTGTGGGGCACCCGTGGCAAATGAAAGGTCATAATCTTCTTACAAGTACAAATGGGAATAAATGCCCAGTATTCACTGGTTTTGGAGCATCTGTCAAGAGTTGAGTGTCCACCAAACTTCCCATACAGGGAATTGCTCTTCCTAAAGAGTTTCTTCCTGTGTTTTTGTCAGGCATCCAATCATTTGCAGTCAAGCTGAGCTTCATCAGGTGATCCAACAGTTGAAAAAAATGTATTCTGTTCACCACTTGTATGCAATATGTATGAATTTAGTGTAAGGGAATTGTTAGTAAGTTAACTGAACAGCTGATTCAATTCTGCATATGAAATTAGAATTTTCTATTTAAGCTCTAGGTATCCCATTTTGAGATAATGAAAAACCTTTCAAATAAGTTATTTTAGTCTGGTTCAACTTTGTTATTTCACTTTTAAGTAAAAATGAAACTTAAAGTTCAACGTATTTGTTGATGTTAACACCATTACTGTCACATCTTTGACATTCTCACTTACTATTCTTACTTACTCATTCCAAAATATTAAAAAAAAAAAAAAAAAGGCACGGGGCAAGCACTTTTTCTCCTGAAAATGATTGGTTTTGTTGAGATTATTGAGATTGCAACTTCTTTATGAGGGGAAACATGGAGGTATAAAGGCTTGAGGCAAGTTTAAAAAATGTTAAGTCATTGTCAAAGCTAGTTTAGATCAGTGGGCATGGGCTTGAGTGAATGTAGAGACAAGCTGAGAGGAGGTGTTTAGGTCCATATAATGAAAAATAAACTTAGAGAAACAGGAGTATGATGAAGAAAATTGTAAATGAAGGTATAAAGAAACTTATACTTAAGACACAACAATGATTATTATAGATAGCATAGTAAAAACCCAAAGGAGCACATAGGAAAAAAAAATTCAAGTGGAAAAGGGTTGAGGGTTTTTCTGAAGATTAACACCTGTCTGACGTCTTTTGTTCCAGACTCTGATTCCAGGATCCCCCACACTTTTCTTTTTGATTTCTCATTACATAGTCACAGGAAAAAATAACAGCAATTAATCAAAAACATGGAATGTCAGGCTTTTTGTGTGAAGAGAGGGAATGTAGGGGCAGTATCCAGAAAGATTTTTAGAACACTGAAGAAGAAATAGGATGGAGAGTCTGAAGATATTTTTCTGAATATTTAGCTCTAACAGTCAAGTGTTATTAATTTAGAGTGATAGAAACAGGATCAAAGTACCTTGTCTGTTTATGATTAGTAAAGGACCACCTGTGAATGAGATAATTTTTTAAATATCCAGTTCTGAATATCTGACAATACTTTTTTCTGCCTTTAGACAACTATTTTAGCAGAATAATAACTTGTGGTTTTTTTCCTTGGATACTTTAAAAATTTACATATATAAAAATTTTCCTACAAATACAAAATACTAGGTACAGGCACAAATAAGAAAATGTTAAGCATAGAAGCTTTGTAAGGAACCTGATTTTCTGTTGTGAATGTTCTCCAGAATGGCTATCATGATGCATCCTCCTTCCTAGCAATAGAAGAGAGATGTATAGCTAAATATCTCATCAGAATGATGAAGATGATGTTTAAGGCACATTCATTTTCCCCAGCCCTTTCCCCCCCCTCCCCAAACATGTAGCTTGCTAAAGAATTTATCACTGCAAAAGGATGATGGCTAGTGTATGACATATTTTGTGCTACCAGTCTTTCACAGATATTTGTGTGACTTTATTCCCTTGACTCCATCTAAAAGGAAAGGTGGAAGATCATATGCTGTTGTATGTCCTTGCACTGGGAAGCAGGTGTTCCAAAGCTTGATTCTTGCCATGCATTTACTCAAGCCTGAGTAGTTCAGTAAGCTTCAGCAGTAATATTTTTAAGCAAGCATAAGTCAATTCTGACCACTACCTTAATTGTTATACTTTAAGCTAAAGACTGATGAACTGTTGATGAAGAACTAATAACCAGTTACTATGCTTAAAATTTTTAGAATGAAATGTTTTTTTGTTTCTATTTTCTGTATGTATTTCTGTAAACCTAGAATTGCATCTCAAGTGTTGGTTTGTTCTGATGGTATTTCCATTTGGAAATGTCTTGTATTTCAGGAGAAATTTTATTCCTAGAAGGTCTTGAATTGCAGCCTTTTTATTTTCCTTGTGAAGTTGAATGGAATTCTAAATATACCCCATTCTAAACTTTAAACCTTTCAAAAAAGCTTCTATTAAAATATGGACTCAGGAAAAAAACCCCAACAAATTAATCTAAACTAATCCAATCGAGTATTGTGTGTGTGCTTGTCTTTACATGGCAACGTAAGTCTAATAAATCCAACCATAAATATCCATTTCTTTTGGAAGGACTGTTGCATATTGTAAGTAGGGCAGCTGTATGCTGCCTGAGATGAAGTGATTACTTCTTCATTGAGTAACAGCAGCAGAATTTTGACTGCTTTTTGAATAGGTGTTCATTGCCAAGTTCATGCCATCCTCACTAAACTGAAGCTCTTCTGTGTTTAGATGAAATAATGACCAAGGTCTAGTCCTTCAGCCTACAATTATTGAGTTATTTTTGCTTTGTGCTGAAGTCAGCAAAAATTTATCATGGGTCAGGAACTCAAAACTGGCTTTTTGTGTTTGTTGAGCCCTGTAATTCCATGGCAGCTTGACTTACAATTATGTTCCTGACATCTTGCTAGGTTTCTATTGGTTTTATATGCAGTGACAAAGGCCGAGTATATTTTAAACAGAGACTTATAATATTTTACAGTCTCATTAAGACTTTTGGCCAGTCTCATCCACAGTTCCATCTTTTTTAATGAATTTCCATTTTCTCTGTATTGCCTACACATACTGAATTTAGAGGAGACTTTACTTCATGAAGTGTCTGCTTTTGTTACAGTCATTTTACACTTCTTTCATCATTATTGCATAGGATTTGTATTGAGTATATAATTTAGCCTGCTTCTTGCTCTGTGTTCAATCAAAACATGAATTTTCTGCCATAAAACTTTAATAAAAAGAAAAAATAAGAAAGCACTTAAACAGGATAAGGGTGTTTCAGCACGGTATGCCAATGTGAAACATCATAGTTGGGTATGCAGGTTTGAATCCCCTGGAGCTTGGCAGTGTCTTAAATTTCTTAAGGCTGATGAGTATTTGGTTGTTGATGTGAAGGGTTTCAGGACTTCTGCTGCAGTTCATAACGCAAAAGCTTCTGGCACTGTGAAGATCCTTTTTGTGCTGGCTGGAAGTCCCAAGGCAGAACAGGCAGGGAATCAAAATTGCTGCAACAGACATGAAATCCTGGCTACACTGACTTCAGTGGGAGTTTTGCCATAGATCCCAGTGGGCCAACTCTTTAATCCAGAAGTAGTCCTCCCTTTTTGATAATCTTAGTGTATGCCCTAGGGAAGTTTTTGCTTCATTGCTGCCACCCAGACTGTGTTTGTTTGTGCAGAGAAGATGTTAAGTCTCTTATGGTGTCACACTGTGCCTTTCACAAGCACAGCACGTCTGGGAATGAATTGGGACAGAGGAGAAAGAAAACCCTAAGTGTGCACCCATGCTGTCTTATTGCTTATGTCCTGAGTCGTTCCCAGGAACATGGATCAAACACTCTGACCTGAGCAAGATGAGCTTCCTGAGATCGCTGAGGAGGGAGTCATCAGCGACTGCAGCCAGGGCATCTCCCAGTCCCTGCTTCTGTATTTGCAGATTATCCCTTTAGTAACAGACTTTCAGTATGTGAAGCAACAGTACATTCATTAATTCAGTCCATTCATTAATTCAGTCCTACTTAGCCCATGCAGACCAAGTTATCCATGTAAATGTGATCTAGTGAGCTATTCTCAGACGCTCCATAAATTTTTATGTTAAATGACAGCAGCAAATGGGAAGTGTTTGACACTTTTTTAGTTACGTGGAAGGTGTGTGGTACAGAGTAGTAGAATTTGCATTTAATCAGTGCTGATTGAAAGAGGAAATGATCTCAAGTTGTGCCAGGGGAGGTTTAGATTGGATATTAGGAAAAATGTCCTCACCAAAAGGGTTATCAAGCACTGGAACAGGACGTCCACTGAAGTGCTTGAGTCACTATCACACTAATTATGTAAAATACGTAGATGTGGCACTTAGGGTTTAGTGGTGGACTTGGCAATGATAGGTTCATGGTTAGACTTTATGATCTGAAAGTATTTTTTTTTTATGATTCTATATGAAAAACAGGTAAAAATAACTCCTTGTCCTTTGGGAAAATATGTTTTATTATTTCTGTCAGGTGAAAGTGTTCCCGTTAGAAATATTCTCAAGTTGTCTGTTTTCCAAAAGTATTTATTCTCTTATGCATCCCGTCTCAAGTATCGTTTTGCTACTTTGTTAAATAGAGTCAGAGACTTTCAAAATTCAGAATCATTTAGAGTTGTAAATCATGCTTATCCTATTGAGTACAAAAAGAATAAACCGTTACTGCTTCATAGTGCTGGAAGTACAAATAATCTCTGCTATGTGTTACTGTCATAAATCTTCATTTAAAAAAAAATAAGAAAAGTAATTAAAACCATTTTGGGAAGTTTTTGAAGAGTTAGTGTTTGCTGTCTATCTTTATATATATCAAATGTATGAAAAGGAATTGCTGTTGCTGCTTCTGTGGTACCAGAAATTAAATTCAGAACTTGTTTACACAGCTGACAGTTATTAATTTCATATTGAAAGTAGAAACTCAGTATTTTTATCTATAATGAGCTGAGAAGGCTCGTTCACTTCAAAGCATTGTTACAGTGGTCTGTCCCATATGAATGAACAATACATGTATCCATTATGCTTATACAAGCCTTGTGCTAATTTTACAGAAAAACAAAATAAACAAGTCATTTTGATATAATTAACTTCACAGAAAATTACCACATTCACTCTCTTCAATCTTCACAGAACTTTCTTTCTTCAAAGATCATGGGTGGTGGCAAGCCAAAGAGCACTTGCATGTTGGGTAATCATAATTTTTGGGATGGAATGTGAGATACTGCACTAGCTGAGCATTGTTCTAGATTTAGATCTCAATCAGTCTGCCCAACTGCTCTTGAATCTTTGAATCCTTATAACATTCAAGTCCTTAGTAGAACTCAAGTATTAATGAAGTAAATAAAATAGTGTTGCATCATCCAGAACAATTAAGTGTGTACAACCATGAAAGAAGTATTCTGAGATAATGTCTGTGGATTCTGATACCTTTGAGGTGTGTTTTGGAGAGCAGAAATTAACTGGTGCTTCTTATGCACTTCACAAGAAGTTCTGTTTGTGTTTTATCTTTCCTGTAGTTTATAGAAAATGTTGGTCTTTGAGACATCATCTTTTCAGGAAATAATTTTTGCTTAGGGTATTGGATCTCTTATTCAAATAGGTCTCTGTGTGGCTTTTGCTATTATGTGTTTTCTAGTCTTGCACTTTTTTCCCCCTAAGACTTATCTGCTTATCACTAATTCCTGTCTGAACACCTTACGTTGTATAATGACACTTTAAATCTCATTAGCAAGACACTGGATATTTCTTCAGAATAATTCATATAATTCATTACATTTTTACTGTGATGACCAGAGGATAAAGCAGTTCCAATTGCACAATAATTTAACTCATTCTACTACTCTCTTCATGCCAATTCTGATTTCAGTCTACTCCTTGAGCTATCTGCATCAATTTAATTTTTGTATGACAAAACACTGTACACTTCTGTGCAGGTCCATAAATAAAAAGCAAGAAGCTGACATCTTTCACCTCCATCAAATGTATTTCATACCCTTTTTTTCTGGTATACTTGCTATTAAACTTCTGTCTCTTTATATCTATTGCCTGTCTGTATTTCCCATATCCCTCTGCCCCTTTTCTGTCAATTGACAGAATTTTCAGGCACAGATGAAGTGTAATACCTCATCTAGCTCTGTGCTGATGGGTTCACACAGGCATTGCAGGCAATTTTTCTGCTATGGTATATAAAACTAACTGTCTACAGCCACATATTTGCTTTCACACATATAAAGTACTGTTTCTTTCAAGCTATATGTCTATATATAAGGAGAAAGTTGAGGATCCCACTAAAATCTGTCTCTGAAATAAAGACAAGGCTAAAACCACAAAAACTAGTGATGGGCTGAGATCACTGTGAACTCAAGGTTCTCAATGACTTGTTGAGGCCAGTTAACTGCATAGCAGTATCTAAGATATTTTACGTGTTCATGTTATACTTGGGCATGGAAATTGTCCTATGTTTATAAAATTCAGATGGACGTTCATGTAGTCTTTTTTCACTACTCAGCTACAGATGTCCCCTGCATGTAACTGGTCTCCCAGGATTGAAGACTGGTGTCAGGCTGACTGATAGCTGCCTACCCATCAGACATGGGAGCAAATTGCACTCATTGCTCTGGGACACTCAGCAGGTTGCTTTTGTTTTACTCACACTGCATGGTACTGTACCTTGTCCTTGTGGCTTGCTTATTATCCCTGATCCTTACCCCTGATTCCTGCTCTTACTCCTAGAGCTCCCACTTGCAGTGCAATCCCACTCTGGGTTTGGCTCACTCAGCTCCCTTACTGGTGATGTTTCTATTTCTCACACTCTAGAATTCCAGGATTTCTCCAGTTCTTGACTTAGGAACATCTTAAATAGATCCCTCATCTATTAAACGAAACAGGAAGTTGAGCAGAGACTTTGATGAAATTTCTGTATAATTAATTTAACACTTTGTTCACATTATTGTTGTAAACTGTTCTGTCAATCCCTTTTAATGGTGTTTAATCATTCAGGTTTTTTATAACTTTAGGTATTTGGCCCTAAAAACATAATCTCTAAGCCCTGTAACACCTAAAAGTGCACTTTTAATTTACAACCAAAAGAGATTAAGACTTGCTCATAAACATGTTTGATTGAAGGATCTGTAAACCTAAGACATATACTTTGTAAACAGTGTGAGATTTTTAAGAATCACAAATGATGGCGACAATATGGTCTGTTACACTAAAGAAGTGACAGGATTTATAAATCCAAGGGAAGAGTTTCAGAGATGTAAGGGAAAGGAGTAAATAGTTTGGGTGTCAGCAGAAATACCTTATGCATTTCAGTTTTAATTTTATTCTCATTTAACAAGCTGTGTAAGTAAAAATGTGTCTCTGGGTTGTTTTAAAATGTAAATTTGTCAACATTAAAAATAGATTATATAATATGAGCAGATGGAGAAAAAGACAACAAACAAGTTCTCAATGGTGAGGCAAATCAACATGCCCTGAAGTGGTAACAAGCAGATCTTTAGGGGTACTAGATTGCTTCTTGTGTATTTGTCCTTTTTTATTTCCTTTTTCAGATGTTAGGCAAAATCCTATTAAGTTGGAGGTAGGAAGAGCTCAACTGCAGAATCCCTTTTTAATCGCGAACACCGCTGTGGCTGTTTTGGATGTCAATTGACCCAATGGCATTCTTCAATATTGCCAATGGAGGCAGTAACATTTTGCAGTTACTACAATATTGCAAAGCCTGGCAGCATACTTTGTGTTGTGTAGTATCAGTATGGGTGCAGTGCTCACGTTTATCCTTGGAAATATAAATCTGAAGATTCTGATTCTTTAGGTTTATCTGTGATATCAGGGCACTACCACACAAACTTCTAACCTGTGGAATTGAAATGTGAGCTCATAATCTAAAAAAAGAGAAAACACAAAACATAACTTGCCTTAGTTTAGGGCCTTCTTTTGCTTTAATACTTACATGACTAAATCTTTGTGTGTGTGTGTGTGTTTATGAGATCTAGCATTTACTGTAGGCTTGTTTTGTGTAACAGTATGCTGTATCACTAATTGGTATTCTTGGTGGGTTTTTCACTTCCTATTTTTCGGAAGCTGTTTGAATGCCAAATAGTAGCAATCATCTGTCAGATAATAGATAGGATTCTGGGATTGTAATTAAATGTAGCTATAGTACATGCACTTACATACTAATTAAACCACACTGACTCTGAGGTCATAATCTGAGTGATTATACCAGGCTCAAATCATGAACAGATCTTGTCAATGTAAGATTTTTTCTTTCCCATTTTTTTTCTTGCATAGAAAATAACTAAGTAGCTCTCATTCAAAAGAGAATGCCTGTCTCAAAGTTCTTACAACATAAAAAAAGCCTTTTAAAGGGTTTGATTTTCCACCATTGGAATGCTATTCCAAATTGTTCTTGTGTTAGTTTGCAAAGTGTTTCATTAGTTTTATGAGAATTTTTGTAATAACAGGAAACAAGGCTATGTTTACAGTTCCCAGAACGTCTCATTGAAACAGTTTTCATTCAGTTGCTAGGAGCTTAGCCAAACTTTTAAAGTATTTGGGCTGAAATGTGTTCTATTATGATACTGACTTTAATTATGTGAGATCACACTATTCTTCTCCAACTCTTTCCCTGCCTGCGTCATTCAGGTCACAAGATGGATAGTACTCATTTAACAGACAGTTTGCAAATATATCATTTAAAGATGAGCTTCATTCAGTTTGTGGCCCCCTGCCTCACTGCAGCATTCAAATCTTTCTCTGAATACGACACTATTGATTCCCTCATACGACTGATGGGCTCCATCAAAACTACAAATGTTAGTGTCTCCCTTTTGTAATACTCTTGTGAAATAAGTGTTTATTATTATTTCTGTTTTACAGCATGGTACTATGGCACAGTAATATCTCCTCAAAGCAAAGATCAGCTTGGGTGACTAATGCAGAATAATCATTGCCTTATTTCTCAAAGAGCACAATTTTTAATATTTGTCCAGAGCTGGAATTTTTAATTCTAGCAAGTCAAGTCAACTTGTACCTATGAATTCTTAAAACTTCTGCAAACCTAAGCCTTTGTGTGCCAGACTGTGTGCTCAGAATACACACAGCAGTTTTGACTGCACCAGTGTGCTTGGGTTCGTGCAGGAAGCAGTGGCAGAACTTAAGCCAATTCAGTCCTCTGCTCTACTTTCTTTAGCATAAGACCTAGACCTTCTTTCATTTCTGTAGCAAAGTGGGATTACAAACATCAAGGTCACCCTCTGCACAGCTGGCTTTCATCCTCTGAATTGAGTCGAGTAAATCTCCCCACACAAAGGGTAAAGGAAGTCTCCCCTTTTCAAGTGACACAGTGCTATAATCTGTACTGTATTACAGCTAAGTAGAGATGGTCATAGCAAAAATAAGTCAGCAAATCATAGTGAACAGCAAACTGAAGCAACTGTTTTACCAACAGTCTTTCAAACTATCATTCAGAATTTCTGCTATTTTTCAATTTTATGCAACTACTTAGTTTTATAAAACTTTGTGGTTTTGTTTTGTATTTATCCTTCATCAGTTTTTGTATTAACATAACCATACCCTTCATAAATCATAGAATCATAGAACAGTTGGGGTTAAAAGGGACCTCTAGTTTTAACCCCCCTCTATATATATGTAGATTAAAAACATTAAAAGTAAGCCTCCTTGTAGATTTAGATAAACCTATTACTGAAGGTGAGAGGGAGAACCTTACTTACTCTTTCTTAGTAACAGTTTTCATGAGACTGCCTGAAGACTAATCAAATGGAGAGATTTTGTCCTGCTGAGTAGCTGTCAGTATGAAGGTTCTAAACTAATATTAAATGTCTTTCAGCAAAATATTGTGTACATCTGAGTAAGAATTTTTATTTTCTGTGCAATATTGTAATAAGAAGTATTTCTCTAGAAGTAATCCTTCATCAGCAGTGTTTGGAATTATTAAGTAGATTGCCAAAAGGAAAAAGAAATCATTTAGACAATGTGTTGTTGCAAGGTGACACACAATTATGGACATGCAGCAGCTTTAGCCAGTTAGATGTTATTAATTTTTTTTAACTTCATGGAGCTTGCTTTAATGTTCAGGAAAGAAGACTGCAAAATTAAAAACATGTAACTGGTTGCA
This sequence comes from Rhipidura dahli, assembly GCA_013399225.1. Lineage (NCBI taxonomy): Eukaryota > Metazoa > Chordata > Aves > Passeriformes > Rhipiduridae > Rhipidura > Rhipidura dahli. The sequence goes on along the minus strand of VXAC01000779.1, from coordinate 332,752 downwards.
AAACTGTTTTATAACCCAAGGAAAAATAACTCTGTCCTGGAAGATGAAAGTTCCAAATGTCTGGGATTCCTAATAAATAAAATATAATTCTTCTTTCTTCCAGTGAAGCATACACATTAATTCTGTGTGTATTGTTCACCAGAAATTGGAAGCAAGCTTGGTAGAATTTTCTTTCTAAAATCAGTGTCACTTATATACATCTCTGTGGCACTGCTATTGCAGGTTTACTAAAAGGCTTTTGAAGAACTGCTGACAGACACAGATTGTCCTGATGAACCTATCCTGGCACCACCGATAAAAACACACCTCAAGGAGATTCAAATCACTGGACCACTGGAATTTATTTCAGAAGCAGCAGTTTTCATAGCTAACTCCTATATTTCTAAAGGAAACCATAAATAGGAATAAAGGGAAGACTCACAGGATATGTATTTAGCTTTTAGTACTTCATCTCCACTGCTTAATGACATGAAGTGGTCAGCAAAGGCACCTGAAGAAGTTTAAGCTAATAGGCCATCAGGTACCTCTAGTGTATAATGTATTTGGAAAGCAGATATAAGGTCTGACATCTTGTGACCAAGTACCTATATTTGTACTAGAAATCTATTGTGGTTATTTTTCTTTTAATTTAAAGTGCAACCATGTTAAAGTACTTTAAGCATTTTTCTTGATCTTACACAGCACTCACTAAAGCTTTTTTTTGCTTAAATAGTGAAAGTGATGTGTTTCTTCATAGTATCTCAGAAATTCATTGCAAGATTCACTGGCATTCACAGTGTCTTAAAAAATGTGGTAGGAACATTAAACCCAATGACAGCACAATTGAAAGTGAAGTTGCTGTGGTGGTACCTTGCTATGGCTCAGGAGCTGACATCAGAATTGAGTTAAACACATCTATGTTAGACAAGAAGCTTCCTTAACGAGGCTGTAAAAACTTTGAATTTTCAGAAATTGCAGCAAAGGGCATGGAATAGTTTATAATGTAGCTTTCACTAGCAGCCTGTAGTTTCTTAACCGTGGCTAGCTCAATGGCATGAAATGTATTACAGTTCCCTGTGGGAATGCTGTGTGCGCTATTGCCTGTGGCTTCATCCACACCAAGATAACACATAAGAAAGGGAAAATCTCAGTTCTGAAGCTGAGAAGGAAGGAAAGGAAAAAGACCCAAAAATTGTCTACATGCAGTGTACCTCTGAAGAGATAATAAGAAATGTAACCAGTGCATAGATTTCCAGCTGGAAAAAAGCATTAACTGTTAGGAGGTGTGAAGAGTAATGATCTTAGACTAATTATTCATATTACTGGGGGAGAGATAATGGCTATGGAATATGAAAAATGTGTAAAATTAATACAAAATAGTTTTTGACAAAAAAAAAAAATCCAGCTTTTCCCTCCTGTTATTTTTTTTTTTCTGGTTAAAATGCATTCTAATTACTGTGTTTTTCCACTATTCTAAATCAGTATTGTGCTTCAAGTGCTTTTTCATTCTAAACCACTTTTCCAACTGCACTATTCCCATTTTGTAAACAAGAGTGGCACTAACACAATGATCAAAGCACACTGGTAAGAGAATGTAACAATGTAGCACTGCCTTGAGAAAACGTGAGAGCTGTCCTGGAAAAGAAGACATGGCTAAGTTGTCTTAGTATCTAGTAGTGGAAATGGAGCAAAATTTAAAAAACTTGTTTTTCATTTGTACATTTTTTAAGAGTTGCTTCCCAAAGAGACAAAGTCTGAATGATTTCTTTAGAATCCAGTGGAACCATTAATTTTAGCAATCACTGAATTTTTAATCAGATCATTACTAGTATTAATAGTATACTGCCTTTGAGTTCAGATTTAGTTAACCATTGAGGGTTGAGTCACTGTAAAATTCATCCCTCTGCAGAAAGGTTTTTGTGAGTATCATTTTGATCTTATTTCAGTTCTAATTCTTAATGCTACAGTTCTGAGCAGTAATTTAATGTGTTGCTGGGTGGCTGTGTGCAGCTGGGCAAACCTTTTTTTACCTCTCAAATTTGTGAAGGAGCTCTGCAACGCTACTGCCTTTTAACAGTGGCTGGTCTCTTGTATTCATTGCGTATCTCTCAATATCTGGTGTTTACTTTAAAGCCCCAGCTGCTAAATTCAGGTTTTCAAAAAATTGTTGGGTCCTTCAGACTGCTAGAAGGCTGAAGATATGAGCAAATGTATGCCAAGTCTCAAAAATATGTAATAAATTCAGAAAAACAAAGTGAAAAGGCTTTGACTTCTTGGCATGTGATGGGAATCTCTACAAACACTTGGAGGTCAGTTATGCGAAAACTCTGGGGCTCTGGAAAAGGTGTGTGATGTGTACATTGTACACTTTCATTTTGTATATTTCCCTTTTCCACCATCTTCTTCTCACTAAAACCCTAGAAGTTTTAGACTCACCCTGCAATGATGTAGCAATTAAACAAATGATTGCCCTATTGCTTCAAGCAGTGCTTGGAATGCTTGGAAAAACTGGGTACAAGAAACATGCAAGAAAAAAAAGGCATCTACTTTTGCTACTACAGTGATCCTTATTTTGACTATGAGGAGAAGAGTGAGATTGTGTTTGGTCATTTGAGCAGGTCAGTAATTGACACTGTACTATCTTTTATTGGTAGGCTTAGTTTGTCCTGAAGAAAAAATAACCCATAATATTTGTACAGATTTTAAAATTCAGTTATTTCATGCTGTCTGCTTTTTATGAATGTTTTAGCAAAGAAACTTTACAGGAGTGTTCACAGAATAATACAATTTAAGTTCATACTGGAGAGGATGCTATTTGGAGAACTCATAATGGTTATAAGAAAAGTGTTCAGGCAAATAGTGAACTAAGTCTAATACATGGCTTAATTAGTTTCACAGACTAAATTTTGAATAATAAACATTCACAATGGGATTGAGCTACAAAAGAGGAACTGTTTGCAGAAATTATTCAGCAAATAGTCGTAATGAATAATAAATATGAGAAAACTGTGATCCACTCATAGACATTTCATCAGTTAGTCAAAAAGGAAAAAAAATCTCAAGTAAATTATAAATGGCAAGTAAATTATTAATCATTTCCACAGATTTACTGTTGAGCTCATGTGCTGACTTTGGAATCACTCATAGTAGGTATGTGATTTCTTCTCACTCGTTTTGTGTTATTTTAACATGACAGGTTGTGAGTTCAAAATGCAGGTACTGCTCACAGGAGTAATAAACACTACTAAATCATAAATCCTAAGCACCATACTGCTCTAAAGGCATTTATCTAAAATAAATGAAAGGGCATATTTGTCTTCAAGCATATAAAAGTATTGGTTGACTATGCTGGACTATTTATGTGTAGGTGAGCATATCCCCAAGTGTTTGCTGGCTCCTGGCTTGGATTGCACACAGGCAGCTGGGACAGACTGCACAGTCACAGCTACTGAATGAGAGCCTGGCCCAAGTTCTCATTTTTGAAGTGCCACATATAGTGAGGTACAAATTTCTGGTAGTAACAGCTGCATGTTTCACTGTGCTTTAACAAGAGGGGTTTACAGCTCCTATTTTCACAGAATCTTACAATAGTTGAGGTTGGAAGGGATCTCTGGAGGTCAGCTGGTCCAAACTCAGGGCCACCTAGAACTGTTTGCCCCTGACCATGTCCAGACTGGTTTTGGCTGTCCTCCTTCCAGTGCACTTGGGCTTTCATGCCAAAGGATTTCATGCTGCTGCTGGATTACTGTCCTTGGTGGATCCCGAGCCATTCTAAGTGGTTATATCCCATTTACATGAGTGAATATGGTGACATTTATTGGTTGAAGGTCATTGCAGGGAAAATGGAACTTCAGTATTATAGGAAGCTTCTTTAAGCTTTCTTACCTGTAAATGCAATGAGTACACACCTGTGGCACAATGATTTCTCATTGTTTATAAAGTTTTTGTGAGAAATCATTCTGAAAATTAGGAAAATATATATATATTAATACTTATTGCACAAAAATATACTTTTAAGCAAAAAGTAGAATTATTCCATTACTTGAGTCACACACTGCACATAAGTAAATAAAAATGATAGGTTTTCCATGACAAAGTTTATCAGTAGAATTTCTAAAAAGTCCTTCTGGAATAAACTACCAAGGAATTTGAGTTCTACAAAAAGAAATAAATGGTAAAATAACATTCCTTGGGAAATTCACAGGACTTTTAGTGTGTGAATCCATGAATTCATCTGTGATTATCAACAACTGGTAGATTTTTGTGCTTTTCTCACATTTTTGTATGCAATAAAGCCAAAATGCAGTTTTGAGAGGATATTTCTTCCCACAAGGACATATGCTGGTTTTATAAATGACTGTATTATTTTCAGATCCCAGTTTGTATACCATTGAGATTAAATTGTCTTATTAACCATACATCTATATCACACATTTAGAGAGAATGATAAATGATAGTTTACCACATGTCCTTGAGAACTTATTTTTTTCTCAACTTCCAGAAGTATTTATTGCACTCCAGTCCCTGAAAAGATTTTTTGAAGGGTTTACTTTCTTATGCTTTTCTGTCCTCCTATTCTTAGAGACTGTTTAGATTTCTGGGTTAATGTGTTCCATGTCTAAGCTTTGGGTTTCATGTTTCTACAGTGTTTAAGAAGAAAATAGCAGTATTATTTGAGATCTTACTTCTTACTGCTGTTATGCCTGTGAATGTCATGGTAGAGCTGGATGAATTTGGTGTTTAATAGAAAGGATGCACGTTGTTATTAGTGAACTAGAAATCTATCATGGAAAAAACTGTTCCATTATTTTTCATCTCTTACAATGGACTGTGATCAAAATTCCTTTATTGTAATGGAAAATCTTGTGCCTGAAAAGCTAGTGTGTGTAATGTTCATTATGAGACTAGGTTATGAAATAGACATAGAATGTGTGAACAGGCAACTGCAAACTCTGCTTTTAAACATGTGTGACCAGAACAAAAAAAAAAAAAAAA
>VXAC01000779.1:297434-327761 GCA_013399225.1 Rhipidura dahli | reverse complement strand
AAAAAAAAAAAAAAAAAAAAAGACCTTCAATTTAATGTATTCCTGGACCCACTCCACTGTTAGTGAGCAAGAGAAGCAATCACCTCTTTTGACTGCAACAAAGAATGAGATAAAAGCTTTTCAATTCTGGGTAACAGAAACTGATGTCTAGAGTGCCTGGCAATTTTTATTTTCTTATCTGCTAATTCCCAAATGGTGAACTTTTCACTGTTGAATTATAACATTCCTACACTGAACAGAAAGGAGGAGGTGGATGAACTTTACAACTTTTTTTGCCTCAGTCCCCAAATACATCGCTGGTGGATTTTCAGAAAACCTTAAGATAATATCTTAAATTTCTGGCACTGATCTTGGCAGTTAAGAGAACTGTTTCAATTTATGATTTGAGACAGTCATCCTTGCTTCTGAATAAATGGAAGAGTTTACCCACTTTTGCAGATAAAAGTACTTAAGACGAGGTGTAACACAGTTTCGACCAAAATGCCAAGTTATATTGAATGGTAAATTTATAGAAAAATTGTATGCTCTCTTAATTTTGGATACCGTTTTATTACCTATTACCTATTATTATGTCTCTGTACATAAGACCCTAATAGCAGTTATTTGCTAAGTGAAATGCTGATGCTACTCCCAATGTTATTTAGCCATTTTAGCCAATGAAACTGTAATAATGTATGCCAATTTTAAGTTAGAAAAAGTTTTCCATTGGATTAATTCAACTTAAATCTAGCCTGATGGATGATGTGAGAAATCAATGAAGAACTTTGATTTTGGAAGTATTATACATTAGGCATTTTTAATTGCAAAGTTGTGACATTTCAGTTATTCACTCTTATGCTTGGTACATGGTGTGAAGAGATGGTGAATGGAAGACCTGAATGTTTCAGACTGGGCTAATTTCTGTATTTTAGCCTTCAACAAGTTGCTGGGTCAGTGGGTAAATGTGCTGACAGAAAACCAGGGAAACTTCCTTGTGAGAAGCTGGTTCTCTTAGCTTCCACTGAAGATCTGCTTTTGAATTCTACTATAAGTTTATTGAAATAATTCAGTTCTCTACATAATGGTCTGATTTTGACAAACTGGAAAATTCTCATTAAAATCCCTCAGCTTCTGGTGCTCTTTCTCTTGTCTTTCTTTGATGCACTGTTAAGGGACAGCATGGTCTAGAGGTAGTGCTGCTTTCCACTAGCTCTGCTGTAAGCCAGAATAAATATTTAGGTGGTAGTTGTTTTCATCAGTGCACACCTGACAAGACTTTTTGTTTTTAAACAATTTCCAGAAATACATATTCTTAATATATACTGAAAAGTATAAAATTGCCAGCCAGACAAGGTGTCAATTTAATGAATAATATATGGGATATATTTGACATGTTTTCAAGGTCCCATTAAAAGGAAAAACACTGGACTTCATACTATATTATATTTACTGTTATGGTTATGTCCTTATATATTTGATCTGATAATTTAGTAATATATCTAATGGAAGTTTTGGGAGCATTTTTCATCCTAACATAATCAATTTTCAGTCTAGCTCTTCATGTTCATGAATGGCTGCATTAGATTCCTGCTGTTCAGACTACTGAGAACAGCCAGAGACGGAATTGTCTCAATACCAGCCTTAATTCTGAACCATGTACAAAGGATGGAACAGGATGAGGGTTTAGTTATCCTTTGCAAATAGTTTTGTAATGCATACCTGATCTCAAAAGGTTACTGTTGTAAGTTTCTCACTCTTGCATCTCTCTGCTTTAATTTAAGGCATTTCCACTGCGATTCAGCAGTCAGCTTTCCTCATTTGATATTTACTTTATTTCCCCTGTGATTTAAACCTGCCTGTAAGTCAATTTTCTCACCTCTTTAGAAAATTCGTTGATTGGTTTTTCCCTTTCACTACAATGTCTTGTTTCTAGGGTTTTTATTTTTTTCTCTTGTACAAGTTGTCGTGTTTCTACTGAACTTGAAAGTTTCATTGCTCCTTCAGTTATTAAAAATCTTGTCAAAGTTTGAAAGTGGGACTGACTCATCACAGTTCTTGTGTGCTGAGAGATTAGTCAATGCTGAAATGATATTCCTCGTAAACTCCCAGATTTCATTTACTGCATATCTGGAGAATGTTAAATAAATGAGAGACATTAGAGTTGCAGTAAATAATACAGTAGCAGTAAAATAACCTAAAATGAAGTATCGGCTTCTTTTGTGTACAAAGGTTAGGGTACAGTATTATCCTCTCAGCTTGCTCTAAGAGAGAGGGAGCTATTCTAAGATTCCTATGGAACATTTAAAATAATAATGTTGTTAATCAAAAGGTGTCTGAATACTTTCTTAAACAGAGCTACATACATTGGTTGTGATTTACAATGGCTTTTGTTATTGCCTTCAGGGTTGGTGCGCTGCAGTTGCTGAGAATTATTCAATATATAGCAGTTGGCTCATGATACATTTTTTGTCTTACTTTGCCTAAGTTGTCTAATTTGCATTCTTTTAAAACTGACATTTTTCTATTTTACAGTTTCAAAAATTTCCAGTTGATAAGGAAGTGCTGACAGAAGTGTAGGTGACAGAACTGCTGATTTCTGGATGCTTTTGCTTTCTGGCCTTTATATTTATCAGTACACGAGTGACTTTTAAGACGCAGTGTTGTTTACTCACTGGTTCCTACTGAGAAGTCAGTTAAAAGGTACTGCCATAGCCAGTGGAACTTAGTGATAATTATTAGTTTTGTTTTGGTGCTGCTGTTAAGCTCTTCTGCTGGCTGGATGTCATAATTTTACATCTGATTTATATATTTCGTTTCAGCATCAGAGTCTGTTTCCTCTGCCTTTATGAATATGTTTCAACATGGGATTTGGGCAGATGTGTGTTCTGACTTTGTCAGCCTTTTGCACTGGGTGTTGTCTCTCTGAAATGGCCTTGCAAACTTAGATTCTTTACATTTAAGAGAGGTGGACATGTGGAAAACGTCTTCTGAGATGCACAAGTGCCCAAGAGATCACTTGGGCTGTGAAGTCACGTTGCTGACCAAAATGTAAGATCGCCAGTGCTTCAACTAGTAGGCTGCTGATAAAGATCAACAGGTGAATTGTTGTTTGTGAAGGAGACAGGTTCCTGGTAATCTTTATCAATCACCAAACTCAGAAAGAGTGGGGGGATAGACTGCTGTTTCATGACTTGATAATATTTCCATGCTAGACAGTGTCAGTTCCATTTCATTATTAACAGAATCAAGGTAAGAATTCCTCTTCTACCTTAACTGTACAGGATTTAGTGGAATCCAGACCATTTCTCTCCTCTTACAGCTGAAGTGAAGTCCCCCGGGCTGTGGAGATGAGCCTTTCTTCTCTACTGTGGAAGGATGAGCCACAACCATATCAGTTTTTTGGGGGGTAGCTGGAAGGGTTTGGTTTTGTGGTTTTCCTTTTTTTTTTTTTTCCTTTAAAATCTCAACACTTACCTATCCATCAAAACAGCTTTATGCATTAAGATGGTTGTAAAAACATTTCACAGCAATTCTCTGTGGGCTTCCGCACCTCCTGTAGTTTTTGCCTCTCCGACTTGTAGGTCCTTGCCTTATTTATTATTGGTTAAATAATTAAGACTGCCTGTACCAAAATCCTTCATTGTTACAAACTGCTACATGTCATGGTGATGGATTGCCAAACAAATGTTTTAAGTCATGCAGTAATAATTTTAAAAATTACAAATGGGCATTAAATGAATAGCTAGCAAAGTTAAAGGATTTTACAGTCAAAGGTCAGAATAATTTTGGTGCTGTGAGTACTTTTCAAAAGGTTAACTCATCCATTTTAACTTCAGTGGCATTTTGGTGGCCTTTTAGAGAAGCAAGCAGGTCTGTACCAGTGCAAGATTAAAATATGCTTGACTTGGATTTTAGAATACTTTGGAAGAAGATCATGAAGGAATTTGTATATTCAGATTTCCATGTAATTTAACAGCAGTGTCCCTACGTATTTCTGAAATTCATTTAACTTTCTTGGCAAGCTTTTCGTGGAAAAGGGGGAAATTATAATTTTCATAATTGTGACTTGAGATTTATTTTCTGCTCAAGGTCAGGCCTTCTGTTCTTTAGGAAATAGGTTTTGGTCTGACAGATGCTAAATCTTGTAATTATGATGAAAATCATTAACTGATTGCTCAACTGGTGCTCCCGATCCTTAAGGAAGCTATTGAAATCCATTTTTAAAAATAAATCCACATGAATAGGTAATCTCAAGCTGGATCATTAAAAATGTTTGTAGGTGCTTCTGTTTTGGCATCAATTAAATTATAAGGAAATTATCATATGAAACAATATATGCATTCAAAGAGATCTTAGAAGTGTACAGATATATCTGTTTATAAAGAACAAAGGAAGCAACTGGACAAAGAAAAGTAAGCCCTTCCAAATATATGTGTTCTCCTTTCCAGTAGAACAAAAGAATTAGGCTCCTACAGACACCCAAGTGCTGGTTTGGACTGTAGGCAGGCATGAAGAATCTTTATTGTTAAGATAGAAATAATTATAGCAGTTGTGTTGACACTTTTCCGTAGTGGGGTTATCTTGTTAAAAGGAACAAGTACTGCACCCAGCTGCAGATTTCAATTAGGCCTGAAGGAGAACAAGACAGTTTTCTGAGGTCACAGAATTTCTTGTAATCTTGCTGTTGTCTTGGATGATATTTAAGGACCTTTCTAAATTGCCTTTCTGAGCTGTACTCATGATTTGTGTAGTTCTACTTGTGGTCTGCTTTGATGTTGCTGACATTGCAAGGGTTGGAATGGATTAGCACTGATTACACTTTAAATTCAGTATGCATGTCACAATATCAGCTGCAAATAAATTTCAATGCTTGCTGAGACATTTTAATTAGAATTTTGTGTATCATTAAGAACATCTTAGGTTTTGGTCCTGTTTTTCCTAGCTGATACTATCTTTGCCTCATGTGTCACTAAAGACCCAAAATTGGAATACTTTTTCCTAGAAGAAAGTTACACTTATATATTCTTAAGGCCTTCATTGAAAGATGGTTCTTATTCCTTGGATGAATGCTCTATCCACACTGCATGGCAGGGAAAGGCAGTGAGTGCAGCCTGAATAAATCTGCTGTGTTAGGTGCTCTCTGATCTCATTTGGCCCCTTCTCTGGCCTGACAATGAATTAAGTTACAGACCATTGGGAAGCTGAGAATGATATGAGCTCTTCTGTGTGTCTGATGACCTTCCCCCCATACCCAGCTAGGATTTCAGGGACTTGAGTTTGCCTGGGGTATAAGCATGAGTGCATCATAGAAGCCTCAGCAAACAGAAAAAGTATTCTCTGCTGCTAAACCAATGAATAAGTGAAAAGCCTGGATAAGAACCATGGAACAGGAAATGTGTGGGGAGCCTCTTGACTCAGGACATATTGGTCTTCCTAGATGGGATGGTCTGTTTTATCTAAGTAGCTGTAGCTTATCAAGTTTATCCCCATGAGATGGTGCTGGTGGTGTCCAATCAGCAAATAGTGGGTCAGGCCCATATATCCTGGACAGGAACAAAGTGTCAGACAGATACATGATTCTTGAATTTCATGTGCTCGCAGTGTTAGCAAACAAACTCTCATTTGAATGCTTTCTTTTCTGTGTTGTGCTTCACATTCAATTAGTGTGTCCCTGAATTTAACCCAGTACTATATGCAGACTATCAATTTAAATGCATGTCCAAATAGACATAGCTAACTATAGTATAATGCAGTGTTCTGTGAATTGCAGTTATGGCAACAGAACTGAACAACAGAAGGCTTGTTGAAGGACACCAATTGAGTGAGAAATGAGAATTGAGAGTGGATGCTATTAAAGGTGATTAGGATTAAAAGAAGAATTGCTTCTATAAGTAAAAGACTCTGCATAGGCTGCAGGGGGTTCTGTCTATGGTATACAGTACTAAGAATCCACACAACCCTGGCAGGATGTCATGCCCAACTCAGCTTTAGGAAACACTGCCTTGCCCACATGAGACTGACATCTTAATTGGTAACAACACTGTAATGAAGACCAGTGACATCCAGCTTCCCAACACTTCATTGTTCATCCCATACTCAGATTCATTATCCAGGTATTTTCCTTGCATTTCCTCTATGTCTATCATCGTCACAAACCCAGCACATTGCAAAGCAAACTTCATTTGCCCTTCCTCATGTTTCACCACCAGTATTTCCAGGTTTTCTGCAGGCTGTCCTGTCCTTTTTTCTGACCTGTCATGACAGGACAGTTTCCATAACATTTTCCTATCTCCCTTGTTACTGAAGCTTCTTTTTCTTGTTCTCACTTGTGTCCTTTCTGACTTCTTGAAGACCAAGCTCTTTTCTAATTCCCTTCCCTCCCCATGTCATACCTGTCTTCAACAGTTGTATTTCCCTTAGTTTTTCTCTCCTGCCTAATTCACTGCTTATCAGTTCTCTCCCCTTCCTTCTTTGATTTTTCTATTTTCTCTCAGTCTCTAAAAATAAACATTCCTGGATCATGGAGGGAATGGAGCTAGTGGCACTCAATAATATGCTCAACTCATGACTACACCTCACATCAGATGGGTCTAAGCAGGAAGGAGAAAAGGGAAAAGGAAGTTTTTTTATCATTGTTTTGGAAGCATGGCCACACTGATCTGGCTGTAATGCTCTGTTCTCCCAGGCAGCTACAGCTGCTTTGCATCTCCTGGCAGCAGCGCTGTGCTTTGTAAACGCCCCCGCATCCCACACAGCAGTCACTGGGTGCACTATGTACCTACTGGCTTCAGGTAGTAACCAGCTGTGACACATCTGTCTAATCCTTGTTAGGGGTCATGGGTTATCACACTGGAACATAATTTCACATCACGGTGCAGATTAGTCTGTGATAGAATAATCGGTGTCATTGCCCTTCTTCAAATGCCAATTATGAACATTTTCTATGTCATTGTAGCACAAGTCACTTTTTACGTTAGCTGCCTCACAGAAGCATTCTTCTATTTGATCATTTCTAATTTTTATTTTCCAGGGGATATGGAAAAAGTGGTTCTGTGACAATGTCATTCTTGACACCCTTTCAAGGGAGGAATGTAAATGCTAATGTTTACTGTGGGTGGAAGTGTGTCTAAGTCTCTTGTGTTTGTCACAGAATACTTGGATGTAACTTGCTTTGGCAATTGCTTAATTGAAAAATCAGCTCTTAAGAAATTATATAAGTAAAAGAATTGGTCAGATTTTTTATCTGGTAAACTTACGCAGCATATTTGAAATTTAGATGAGAAATGAATACACTGGAGTTTTTTTGCTGTGAGCTAAAAAACCCAGGGAAATAGCTGAAAACTAAAGCTATACAAAAATATAATTTTTCACAGCTGTAAGTAGATGTCTGAAGGAGAGAACGTATTTAGACTAAATGCTTATATAACTGACAAAATAGAAAATGATAACTTTTGATATAGGGCTGGTATTTATTAGAGAATTGTAGGCATGAGAGACTGGATTTTAAAAATACTTGCATTAAGATTTTAGAAGGAGTGGATAGGAGAGGTAATTTCAATCCCTCTTTTAGCATTTTGCTTTTAAATAATTGCACAGTCACAGAGGGCAAAAGGTGGAGAATGACTCAGATCTGGGAACTGGAATATGCACAGGGCATGAAGTTACCCCTTCCAAGTGAAATGAGTATTAGCAGACAAAAGGAGAAATGCTGCTTTAAAATAGCCATTATCATGGTGGCTAAGGTGATGTCTGAGAGGGAAGGAGGTGAGATCAAATAAAGGTAGTGGAGAGAACTGAACATTTTTTTTCAACAGTTTATCTGACATCCAACTAATGAGTTCTCCTGTTCAAAGATATATGGGTGTTTGTTCTGGGGAGCTTTGGGCAAGGGGGTTGACAGTCATGAAGCTGACATATCAGTAGTTCTGATTTACTTGCAAAAACAATTAGATGCTTTTTATGTTCAAGTCCAGGTGAGGACACAGAGTTAGAATGAAGTTTCTAATTTGTCTGAAACTTCTTATTCAGCTTTACTGAAGATCATCAGTGTTTTTCAGTTTGTCAGTATAGATCCTTTCAAAACTTTCCTCTTCACTTTGATGTGATTTTTTGACATTCTTTTATCAAATAATCGGATATATGCCATGTGTTTTCTTTCTGAATGAAAAGATTCTTAACCCATGTTAATAATATATTTTAGCCTTGACTCCCTAGTTAAATCTGCTTCTTGAAAGACTACCAGCATTAAATCTTACTAGAGTGTATTTGAAAAACAGGGATTAGTGAAATTAGATGGTGTTTTGAATGTGTTACATCTTTTTGGAAATCCTAGTTGGCCTAACAGCATGTGTTCTGCTACTGATTAATTGTAGTCATGGAACTACAGCAATCGTGGAGACAGTACTTAGTGTTGAAAGATCATCAGCTTTCAGGCACTTAAAAACTTTCTGTCCATAAATGTTACTGTGAAATTTTTAATTTTCCATCTTTCATATCAAAAGCAAGGTTCTTTATGATTTCGGGGTTGTTGAAGTCTTCTTTACTGCATCTTTTTCTGTCAGCATAGAAATAGCCAAAATTCACTTCTCATTCTGTTCACTACATACACTTCCAGATATTTTATTTGGCTCTCAGATAAAAAAAACCCAGATTTTACAGAAGGACAAGGGGTTATTTTATGTATCTGAGGAAATGTACTTTAGTATAAAAGTTGCAAAATTCAGCGTAGCACTCAGAGAAGTAGGTTAGGCCAATTATTCAATGGATAGACAGCCTAAGTGACAGAATGGGTTTTCTGTGGCCATGTGGCTCTGTTAAATTGAATGTTTGGAATAGAACTTCGAATAAACGTGTACCTGCTGCAGGCTGGTTTAGAATGACATATAAAAAGTTGCACATCTTGAGCTTAATTCCAGGCAATGAGCAAATGGAGATGATCTATAGAGACAAACTATTTCTTCAGCTCCCAAGTCCTAACTCTCTAGTTAGAGAAGCCAAGATATCACTACAGTTGCATCCTGGAAAAGGTTTCTTCATGAGATATTCTGCTGGGCCATCCTGTTCAGTCTTTTCTCTGGAGGACCCTGAATGCAAAGGAATTCTAATATAGCTACTTTCCTTCAATACAAGGTCTGTCTTACACCACTGGAGCTTGTAGGGAGGCCAGTATGTCCTTAATTGCTGACTTATTTATGATCTCCAAGTAGCTTCTATTCATAAATTGCTACATTTATGTAAATTCTTATTTAGTTCTCAGCAAATTCTATCAGAATCTTCCTGTTGATTCTACCGTTGGATTTTTAGGAGTTGGATTTGTTAATTCTGCCTTTGTAGAGGCAAAAAATTAATTATATTCCAAGGTATAGAACTGCTGTATGATCACCCTTTTTGTACTGAAGTAATTAGTTGGCATCTCTTGTCTCCCTTCTTCTCAGAGTTAATCAGTCCCATACAAGTTCCAGTTCACTGGTCCTTTGATTCCTCTGCCCATTAAGCAAAAGAAACTCTTATAAAGATGAGCAGACCTTGTGCTTCATTTACACAAATTTACCTGCAGCGATATTAACTGGACAATGTTGGCATTTAGGAGCTCAGCAGAGTTGGTCCCTCTGGGCTGAAGGATGCACGTGGCTGGTGAGAGACTTGAGAGAAACTCTCCCATTGCAGGCAAGGTTCGACTGCTGGGAGGGATATGATTCACCCTCAGAAGTGCTGGCAGTTTTTGAGGTTAATTTTGTTTAATTGGATCTGACTCTGCATTTTCAGATAAATCAAATAATATGTTCATTGCTATCAAACTTCTAATTCTTGGTTTTAAAAGCCAAAGAAATTGCATGAGACAAAGTCCTGTGTTGTAATTACTGCTGGCATTTTAGTAAGGAAATTCAATTCCTCTTTCAAAGATAAGGGTTTTTTTTAGCAGAAACTTGGCCATAATGTATATATAAATTTAACTCATGGCAGAAATAGAAGAGCTTGGAGACATTTTTAGACATAAAAGAAAGCTTACGGGAAACATGAAAATATGATATTAAAATATATCTTAAGAAGATAAGAACAAGAAATTAGACAAAGGACAAAAATTGACTTTGGAAAAAAGGAATGTATTGAGCTATATCTTTCTGTATAAACTTTCATACATATTTTCCAATTTCAGGTATTAGGATCAGGGATGTATGTTTATAGTGAATTATTTCTGTGTCATCATAGCCTCAGAACTCAGTTTAGCATTATCTTGAAGCATTTGGTAATTATTATGACTATTGCCTCATTTGAAGCTTTAAGGAACATGTTTTCCAAGGATAAAGTCAGTGTGACTTCCAACACTTGTAGCTGCCTGCCAGTTCCACACAAGGAGGCCGTCCTGCATGTGATAAATAACTGTTTTGCACAGCTGAAGGCTGTTGGAAAGGAGTCACTTGCACCTTCCTCTGTAGGTGAAAAAACACTTATCAGTGTTTATGGAAATAGTCAGCCTATGGCAAGTCTTCCTGCTGTAGGAAGGGAAAGAGTAAACCTATGGGAAAGGGCTTTAGAAACTTGCACTGCAATACTTTCAAGAGTCTATTTTACCATCTAGGAAATAAAGCTTCTTGAAGGAAAATATCAATTAAAATTAAGGCTTGAAATGTGTACCCTTGCTGTATACTGGTCTCACCTTTTCCAGTCTGTTTCTTTGTATTGTTCATGTCACCTTCACAGAGGGATATCTCATATTATGTTCATCATCTAGCACTAGAATAGTTGAATGGAGTCAAAGTGAGTTTATTTTCTGCAAGCACTCAAGTGTACATTATGTCCCTGTTTTTCTCTATGGTGTATGGTGGTAGAAAATTGTAAATTTTGCAGGGGGACTAGTATTTGCTAAAAATGCTTTTTTTCTTGCACAATATTCCTCTGGACTCTCTCAGTAAATGTATGTTGCCTCAATACATGCCCAATATTTATGTGTGTTACCATGGCATCATGACTACTTGAAAATGTTTGTAGTGATTGTGTTTTATCTGTGGCAATCCAGAAGGTGAAGTTTCAGGAACAGAGGGTGTATTTTGTTAAAAGTAACTGATATGGCTGTGTAAAATACATGAGCTTTTGGGAACATAATTTCTTCTAGTTTGTTGATTTTTTTTTCCCCAGCTATGTCAGTTGGTTCAATAAATCTATTCTCTCTGCCTTAAAACTTTGCCTCACATGTAACAGTTACATTATTCACAACTCAGTGTTTGGTAAGGGAAGTCCCAGTGGTGTATGGTAATTTATAGCTAGTGGTGGTGTTTTGACTCTCTGAGCATGCCCTGTGTCATGGTATTAGATTGATAATTTTAGGGATATGTTAAAAGGTGCTGTGCTAGATATCAAGAGAGAAGTTTCCTAGAGATTAGAATTTAAGTGAAAGCTGACAAGCTGTCAGACTTTGTAAGAAGCAAAACAAGACCCATAATGTCCATTAATGTAATTCAACTATGATGACAAGAAAACAGACTTACTACAAGTTCTTTATCAATAATTAGGTTTCAGTGAAGAGTATTGTGAGGCTACTCCAAGTAATTACAGTTTTCTTAACCAGACTTGTAATTTTGTTTCACACTGTGCATGTCAGAACTATAGGGGTTTCTTCAGATTTTATGGAACCTACCTCAAAGGTACCATTCTTTTGCTACAGCACAAATTACAGAAAATTTTACATTTGCACGTCAGTGCAAGGTAGAGATGGATTTTCTTTTCTATCCACAGGTTGTCATCATCCCTTTAAAAATTGCACTGTTGATAGGTACACACCAAGGAAGTTTTATTGCAATCTCCCAGTGATGTGGATAGTTAAGGCAATTCATCAACACTGTGTTGATGTGCTCTTTCAAATTAAACAATCTGTTACATTAATTTTCTTGCAGGAAAAATGACAGATTTCATTTTCAAACTTTGCAAATTATCTAGGATCCTGGTGTAGAAAGCAGTTATGATCACAGTGGAAGAATAAGGTTTGAAAAGAATGCAGAATTTAAAAAAAATGTTGCAGAGAGTTCTGTTATAGTTCTGGAATATAATTAATGAATTGATTTTGGACATGTGGGAGCCCTAACAGAAATCAGAGTTATAGTTGCAAAACATAAAATATTGTAGGGAAATTTCCCAGAGACTTATATAGAGGTAGAATGAAATATTGGATTCTAATTTATGTTCAATACGTGCTAAATGTGCATTCAACAATCAAAATATTTTTCTGACCCTTGTTCAAAAGCCATAGTAACAGCCCACCAAATGGAGCCCCTTGTGTGAACACTGATATTTCTCAGAAAAAGTTGCTGTTATCTGGTAGAGTTTCAAATATAGAATGCTAAAATAGGCTTTGGAACATTTCCTTCTCCCCTGTCCCTAGAATTACTACAGTTAGTAGGCAGACCTTTGTTGAAATTTGGTGTTTCCCTTAATTTTCATTATTTATATTAGTGTGTTTTCCTGGTTATGGTTTTATGTATTCCTGCCACAGATGTAAACACTGTACCTTCATCTGTTTTAGGCACAGATACTTTATAGAGATATTGCACAAAAAGGTTCATGAAATCCAATACATGGCCATCTCCAGTGAAAGCACTGTTTTCTATAATGCATATTTTCAGAATATTTTTTACAGTGTTCATTTCTGAACAGGCATTTTCTAGTGAAAAACAATAATTTATAAATTGGTTCCAAAAATAACTATGATTTTCAAAGAAGGATTGAAAATTATAGCTTAATGGTTCATTCATGTATCCATCCTGCACAGGAGTTTGTGACATTTCCTGAAGTTGGAGCAGCTGGATTCACTTTTGCCAGTATATATGAAGGCACCTCTCTGTTCTCTCCACCCAAAAACTTGTAAAAGCATGTGATTTTCATGGAATTCAGTTAAAATTTAGCTGCTTTTTTCTTTTCCTTTCAAAAGATTGGTAAAATAAGGCATTTCATTTTGCTTGTTATTTTCCTATACTTTGTGTTGTAACATCAGTGAAAAACTGCAAAATAGCTATTGGTGGGCAGAATAAACTCTTAGGAGAAGAAAAACATTTGTACCATGAGCATATAACTGAATTAGTTTACCCAGTCTTAATAAGGTAGGATGCAATCCTTTAGTTCTTGTGACCTTCACAGAGATTTTACCTGCAACAAACAGCTTGCTCTGCAGTGCTTGGATATTTGGTTTGAAACATCTGTTCTACTTAAACACTAGACCAGATAGATCACGTTATCTTAAAATTCTGCTTCATAATAGAGTAAAATTAATCACTGTAAGAACTCTGTGGCTTTTCTCTCTCTTTTTTTTTTTTTTTTTGAAAGCCAATCCATTTCAAGAAATGTGTGATTCCATAGTTACAGGAAAATATGAAAATGATAGTCTTATATACACCTGATTTAATATATTTGTTATTTTAGAGGCAGAAGGTAATTGAAATGGTTTGGGCATTGTTTTACACCACCATGCAGTGGAACTTGCTGCAAAAATCCTCAAGACAATCCTCAAGTCAGCTGATGCATTCATATATTTTTGCTTGGTAGTGCATGGAGATTCTAGTTCAATCCCTGAAGCCAGCTGCTCTTCAACAAGGCAGAGCAAGCGGATGCACCTTTTCAGATGCATTATTTCAGACCAAGCTGTGCATCTTTCAGTTTTGGAGCCAGATAAGCAGGTAGCTGAGATTTCTTTGCCTATAGTCTATGATAAGGAGTGTGCATGCTTGTTGTCCTGGAAAGAATCCTCAGCTGGTCCTAAATCTTGTCACTCAGTTCTGCCGTGAGGAAGACAACACTAAGTTTACTCCAGAGGCTTAGTTAGTAGTGTCTCTAAATGTTTGTTTAATGGCAGGTTTTTGAAAAAAAATTGAAGGTATTTAAACATGTAAATTCATATTCACAAATATGAAAGACTAGAAAGAAATAAGAGATATGTATGTGCAAATACTTTATTTTGTACCCTGGTTCTTTCTTATTTTTGCACTGCAGTTGCAAAAAAAGAATTTATGCCAGCCCTTTAACTCCTCTTTCTGTATTCAAAGGCATTGGGTAAGATGAACAATTTTATGTGCTTTGCTACATCTTATTTAATTTACATGGGCAGTTAAATACATCAGCATGTGAGAAAGCCACCTTCTTTTAGAACAGTTTCTTAGGAGGGGACACTTGCATAAATTGTCAGCATTTGAGGCAGTCATGGGTGAAATGGCCTTTCTTGTTAAATGTCACAAGATTTAATGTCACCGTATAATTCGGATGGAGGGATAACTGAGTGAGGCTCAACATGTCTTTTCCTGCTAACACATTATTAATCTGCAGGAGTGTTAAAATATGTTTTTTAAAGGCCCTATTCTATTGATAATTGTTGGCTTACAGGGAAAAAAACCCCAATCTGTTTTATTGCTGAGCTCATGAACAACAATTATGGACTTCCTTCACAGAGAATTTAATTTTTAAGTAAAGTATACAGCAGAATGGGGTACAATAAGAAATTTAAGAAACACATAGCCTTAAAGTTGGGGTTTTTTTTAAACAAGCAAAAACCCATATAGAGCACCCAAACACCATGAAACAGTAACAACTGAAAACTGATTTCCTTTGGAATTCTCAGCATTTAAACCTCACTTGAGAATTTTCTTTTACTAATTTGACTTGATTTAATTTAACAAATAATGTATTGATAGAATGAATTCCTACGGAGTTATTAGGAAAATACAACTAAGCAATTTGCTGATGAAGGCTTTTCTGTCTGAGTAAAAAAGCAGTGTAGAACATTAAGGACATTTTTGTGCCTTGTGTGGAAAGATTTTAAATTTTTTCACTGCCTTTCAAGTTTAATACAATAACAACAGAGAAGACTTTTGCAGGCATCATTACATTTCTGATGGTTACTTTTTGAAATATAAAATTTTTTTATGGCAAGGGTTCTATTATAGAGTCATGGATTTAGGTTGGAAAAGACCTCTAAGATCATCAAGTTTAGTTGTTAACCCAGCACTGCCAAGTCCACCAATAAACTGTTTCCCTAAGGGCAACATCTACATGTCTTTTAAATGCCTCCAGTGATGATGACTCAACCACTTCCCTGGACAGCCTGTTCCAATGCCTGACAACCCTTTCCATGATTTTTTTTTTTTTCCCAATATCCAATCTAAACTTTCACTGGCACTACTTGAGGCTGTTTCCTCTTGTCAGGAGCTCCCTCAGCTGCTCCTCTCAGGACTTGTGCTCCACACCCTTCACCAGCATTGCTGCCCTTCTCTGGACACTCTCCAGCACCTCAAAGTCCTTCCTGAACTGAGGGGCCCAGAACTGGACACAGCACTCGAGGGGTGACCTCCCCAGTGCTGAGTGCAGGGGACAGTCACTGCCCTGGCCCTGCTGGCCACACTATTCCTGATACAGACCAGGATGGCACTGGCCTTCTTGGCCAGCTGGGCACACACTGGCTCGTGGTCAGCTGCTGTTGACCAGCACCGCCAGGTCCTTTCCCACTGGGCCACTTTGCAGCCCCTCTGCCCCCAGCCTGCAGCACTGCCTGGGGCTGTTGTTACACAAGGGCAGGACCTGGCATGTGGCCTTGCTGAACTTCAGAAAATTGTCTCCAATCCAGCCTATCCAGATCCCTCTGTACAGCCATCCTGCTCTCCAGCAGATCAACACTCCTGCCCAGCTTGGTGCTGTCACCATATTTATGTGACTTTTGGTAAGAAAACAGTTCACATGAGAAAGGTGACTAAAACTGTGAATTAATTTCCAAATGTATCTATTTTTAAATTGTATTTTTCATTAATTGAGGTCTTTTTCCAAATATTTTTAACTATTTTTCCTGGAAGATATAAAATAAGTAAAGGAGATTAGAATATACACACACAAAATATATTGGAAGTGTTCAGCTTTACCTTGACCACTTCTGGGGAAGCACTGTCTTATGTCATACAACTTTTGCCACTAAAAATTGGGAAAGAAAGTTGAAAAAACTCCAAAATTCCCATAACCCTTTATTACTATTTCTCATTTGAAAAAAATATTCAAAAGTACATTTAAAAGTACATTTATTTTATTTTCTCTCAGAAAACATTCTTGCCAAAGAACAACTTTGGAACACAAATGCTACATTTCTGTGCTAAAAGTCAGAAATGTTTCTAACCAGAAATATTTTGGAATGACATTATACTCTTTAAACAAAACAAAAAGACTACTTTCACTGTAAATTTGAGTGCCACTTTGCTGTGATTCAGTGGGAAACAAAGTCCACATGCATTGGGATTGTTTTCTTTATTAGTGGCAATATATGAAGTTTTTTATAGCCAATAACTTGAAGTACTTAGGAAGCTAAATCTTTATAAATTTTCTAGAAAAGCAAGTCTTACATTTTAAGAGTAGAGATTCTAATTTTAAATGAAAAATTAAAGAAGGTTATCCAAGCAATATATTCTCTGCCTTCTTCCCTTCAAAGAAACAAAACAAACAAAGGGTGCCTATACTGATTAACCAAAACAATAACAGACAGTAAAAATGTTTAGAATTTGATGCAAATTCACTCAGTTTTGAGTTATTTTTGCCCATTTAACCATTTCTTCATCAATTATGTTCTGCATAATTTACCTTAATCTATATTCACTTTCTGAATTTACAAAATGCCTTAGCCATGCGGTATGGCTGAAATAAATTGTGGAGAACTTCTGAGCACTGCCTTTTGTAAAATAGCTGCAGTAGAAAAATATGAAAAAAATACGCCCATCTGATAGTTTTTACAGGAGAGGTTTATCATGAGGAAATCTTTCTTAGAAATTAAATGTTTGTATTAAAGTTAAAGGACTTCTTTTCTAATTCTTTTTTCCAAGAGGGAGTAATCAGAGACCACCAACCAGTCTGATAGCACTTAACTCTATGCTTTGTTAATACAGTATCAATTCAAATGTATTCAGGCCCCCAAGGAAGGGGGATGCCAGGCAGAGAACGTAGATAGAATTCTAGAAGCTGATGTGTTATTCTGTTGAACTGTAGTGCAGCTTCCCCATCTGTCAGTTTTTCAGAGGCTGAAAGAACTGAATATAGCCAACCTTAAATGACTAATTTAAAAGTGGTGATTCTGAGTAATGCACATTTAACAGGTATTCTGTCTTTCTTGTTGAACTGCTAGACAGTAGCCCAAGGTTTACACATACTTTGCCTGGGATGCCTGTTTCTGCAAAAAGTAGCTGAGAGGAAGTCTCCTCTGTAAGACATCTTCCACTCTAATGGCAACTGATGAGAGTTCAGTCTGAAATATTGCATAGTTGAAACTCAGAAGTGTAACTCCCACAGAAGAACTCAGTTGTTTCCAGGTACTCATAAATTACTGTGCAGTTCTCCTGCTGATATTTGCAGCTTAGCATTAGAGAAGATGAAGAACTTTGCTCCAAAGAAATGGAAAAATATTAAAAATCAGCTCTTTTATTCAAGCTAGCTAAAAAATTCCTTAAAACTTTTCTATTTCCTCAAACATATTTTTCTTCTTAAATGAAATAAAAAACCCAAAGTCCTTTGACTTTAATTTCTTTTCAGGTACGAAGGTTGCTGTTTGATTGCTTCTTTTATAAGGGAAATAAATTTTGGGCCAGCTTGTGTCCTTGTGAATTCAACAGGAAGAACTCTCATCAAAGTCAAATTGTAATGAATTTTAGACAAGGTTCTAGTGGTTTTGTTTGGGTTTTTTTGTTTTGTTTTGTTTTAATCTTGGAACAATATAAATACTTAATACAAATTCTTTGTACTAAGAAAGAGAGTGGAAGAGCTCAAGCTGCATTTTTCCAATAGGAAGGAAAAATATGGCAAAGTATCTCAGCAGTATCTCTTCTGTGAAATAAAGGAGACAAAGTGAGAGCTGTTCTCAGAATTAAATTACTGCTAATTAAGCTCCCTATCTAGCATGAGAAAAAAAACCAACATTTTATTCTCCTGGGTTCTTAACTCTACTGATAGCCATACAAATCGTAAGATAAAATCTACTCTTGTAGAAACAATTTGTAACTGACATAGGCATATCAGGTAAACTTAACAAAGCTCACAAAAAGTTCTGGCAAAAATTATTTCTTTATAGTTGTGTTAGTTTTGTATCCAAAAAAGCATCTGTAACAACTTCTGTTTGGGATGGGGGTTTGTTGTTGTTTGTATGATGACATAGCTGCAGTTGCCTGCAGCATTATAAAGGCTTTAAGTGGCCATCATCAGTTTCCAAAATTTAAAGTAACTCTTAGAGGTTATTCTCAAAATTACTTTGGGAACCAGATACGAAAAGTAGGAATAATATGCCTGAAAAAGCTTATTAAAAGAAGATTTTAATTTTGCATTAGTTGATCCCAGTTTCTCAAAACATCATATTTGCTCAGAACCAAAGAAATCTGAAAGATTGCTGGATCTCTTGGGGCAACCTGTCAGGAGTCCAGACAGTAATCCTATCAATGTAATTTCCATTCTGTAAAAATTCATAAAATCCAAAATGCTTCAGGAAAATACTCCTGGTTTACGAAAACAGATCTTGAAAAAATCTGTTCACTGGAATATTTCCAAACAGTTCTGTTTATCATGGTTTCCAGAATATCTGGGCATAATTTGCTCAATGCACATAGATATCAGCAACATTTCTAGTAAAAATGGTGAAGCCACAATTGTTCTCTTCAGTACATGTGTGTAAGTAAAAGCTATTGCATTAAGTCTGGGCAAATGATGACAATGCAGTCCTTAACTTTCCAGGATGAATGACTTCAAATGTTACATTCCTAGCACTGACAGTGCTCCAAGAATGGCTAGTTGGCTCTCACCAAGACTGTTAGTTTCAGACGAATGTAAGCAAAATTCTGATGAGTGATTGATTAATTACTGACTCATTTGGTTATAGTGGTATGTACAGCCTCTTGTAGGAGTGGATAAATAGTTTTTCCATGAGAGGAAAGGGCATACTTCCCAGCATTTGCTGCAAAGAAATTGTTCAGGCTATTGATACAATCAGTGAACAACCAGTCAAGTGCCGCCTGGAATAAAAGTCAGGTCTGCAGCTCTCTCTCCCATGTGCCAAGGAACTGATTTGACCAGGTTAAATATTTGTGTGTTTCGAGTCCATGTTCTTCTAGGCTACAGCCATAAAATTTAATTTCACCCTTTAATAGACTAAACTGCAAGTGCACTAATTAATTAAGTATTAGCAACTGATGCATATTATAGTGCTGGAGAGGAAACTGCAGAGTACAGAGCAATTACCTCCTGCTAGGAAAGCTCAGAGAAGCTTTTGTCTGCTTATTGAACAGAAGTTATAGAAGGTAAGAAGGAGGAATCAGAGAAGGCATATGTGTGAAACCCATGCACCCGATAAGCATAGCACTGATGTGAATATAGAAGCTGTGATACACACATCTGTTGAAAACCTCTTAGTATAATTGTGTGGTCTTTCCTGCTGGGAAATAATAGCAAATACTGATGAGCCTACTATTGAAAATTGCAGCCAAACTATTTTTGAGGTTTTGGGGTTTTTTTCATGTGTAAGGAGTAGAAGAGAGAGAATTTTTACACACTGATAGTGGAAGCTAAAAGAATCTTGTTGCTTCTGAAGGTGAGGAATGAAGCTACAAACTGTAAGCATAAACATAGCAGCAGTCAAATATTAAGTTTTTAATTTCTTCTATTAGGTCAAATTCTCCAGCACTACATTGGTTACTATACTTACTGTTAGTAAAAAAGCAGAAAACCCACAAATTATAAAAAACCATAGGTTTTAATGTAAAGGTTAAAGATGATCTTCATCTCTGATGTTACAGTCTTCCAGAGCACAGTACGTGTGGGGGAATTTATTCCCACTTCATAGTAATAAAGGTAGTTTTCTGGACAGAGCCACTAGAATATATAACATCCTCTGAAAAGATGGAGTAAAAAAAAAAAAGCACTTGTTGATGCTTTAGCAAGTGCTCTTCTAGCAGATGTTTTGTCTGAGTTTATAAAACATACTCAGACAACCTCAGTTTCATTTGAACATGAGAGTATTTGTGTGGCCTATTCCTCCTTCCTGCTTCCAGTTTATGTTCTGCTTGGCTTTGCTGTGCTCAATACTTACAGGTGCTATTCATAGTAAAAAACCAAACAAACCAAACAATTCTTCAAAGCAGAAAGTGTGGGTTTCAGCTTCTAAATTTTTGCATACATGTTTTGGGTTTTTATATGCTATTTAATATATGCATATTTGAATTATCTTATGGCCCAAGGCATACTAAAACTGCTGGGTACTCGAGAAGGAGCAAGGCACACAGAAGCTAGAATCTATGCCCTGGAGTTTTCTTCAAGGAAAAGTCTAGTTCCCTTACATGTTTATAAAATAGTATATCGAGAAAACAGTAATTGAATTACCAGTATGGATTATATGATGTTACCAGAAGTTCTTAAGTCATAAAATAAGGAAGGCCCGCCTCATAAATTCAGTGTTGGATATGGGACACATGTTAAAGGACTCTCTTTATTGGTATTATCAAACCTGAGCAGTAAAAATAATTTGTCTGAATAAGACGGTAGAATTGGGTCTACAGGCATGCAATACCTGAATTTGTGTTTTACAATGGAAAGATTAAAGTTTCATTAAATTGGATCAAAGAATAGAACTGAATTGCTTTTTTGAACTCCCTTGGCCTTTTCCATTGGATTACTGATGTATGTACTGTGCACTTCGTTCTTCTTAGTCATGAGGTTTTATGTCATAATTGTGAATTTAATTTAATAGCTTCCTTTTTTTTTTCAAATTTCATTTTCCAAATAACATTGGGAATTGAAATTATAAGAAAACAGTTGGTCTAAAAAGCCACCTAATCTACACTTAGCGAAAATTTACTTTGGGACTGCAAAGCTGGTTAGTTTTTTATTTTAGTCCCAAGTTATTCTGCACTTGGTTTCACCTAGTCCGTACAGTCCCTGACACAGCAGAAAAAATGCTAACTAGAGCTGAAAAGTGCCAATGTACAACAAATAACTAATAGTGCTATCATGAAAGCATAGAAAAAAAGATTTCTGAACACGTAGTCCGAAGGCCACAAGTAAAGTATGTCAGACAGGTTTTACATATATCTGTGTAATCAACCAAACTTTTGCATTATGGCTTTTCCAATGAAACAGAAAAAAGTACATCTTTGGAGGTTCCCCTATCACCAGCAGTAATTTTCTGCTTTTGCAAACCTGCACAAACTAATCAAATAGTAATAAGAAAGGTCTTGATCCTGTTCTCATTGACTTCAGAGTTTAGCAATGACTTGGAAATGATCACTGCTGGATGGAGAGTTATTATACAAAATAGAATGTGTAACAGGTGGCAGTTTTGACTTGGAGTTTTGCTGGAATTATCATAGTCATTTTTTCTGTTGACTCTTTCCTTAACCCAGTTTGCTAAAGTAATCCTGTGCTTTGTGAGATAGATTCTCATCTTACCTTGTATTACACTAGGATAACTTCCTTGTTTGGAAGAAAATGACAAGATTAAATTAGTAGAATATTCTTTATTTGGGAGATTTGTTATCTAATGTGTCTAAGATTAAACTAGAAAAGTAAAACTATCAGTAAATTTTAAGAGCATGTTTAAATAACAGACAAAGCAGAAGAAATGTTTATTTATAGTATTCTCATACAATTGGTATTCTCTGCATCAAAAAACCAAAGTCAAGGAGAGTCCTAGGTAAAAGCACTTTTGCATGTGAAATCAGTATGTGCCTTCCTAATTAAGTTAACTTTATAAAGCTCCTTCTCCACTTTGTTCCCTTTTCCACTTTGATAAACTGTATTGAATGATCTGTGTCTCAGATTCTGATGATATAGATGTCTGTGTTAGAAATGCACTGGCTTCCTGAGTGGCAGAATTTTTATTAGTATATCTATATTTTCAAGATTTATCTTATGAGTATGAAACTTCAGAGCCTGATGCTTTCTCAGTTAAGAAACTTTAAAATTGTTCTATTAAGTTTAATGTTGTCACATAAAAAATATTATACCCTTTCCAGTCTCTCACATCAAACTCTATTCATCATTTTGTCCTGATGCAGACAAGATTTTCAGTCACCTTTATCTTACATAGCTCTTTCTGTCTCTGTCATGGGCTCCTCTCTGCCAGTTGTGATTCCTTCTCCCTTCCTGTTGTTTTTTGGATTTTTTTTCCCCTTCAGACTGCAGGAATTTTTTTTTACTGGAGAAAAGGGCAAAGGTGAGGATACTTCTCAGGTTTGGAGGTGATTCTCCAAAACCCCGTATCTTTCCCTTTAGTGAAGATTTCCAGTCCTCTCATCCTACCACTCTGGGAAATGAGCAGATGAGACAGTTACTGCCTGGCATGTCCAGCTCAGCCAGCTGGAGCAGGACACTTGCAGCTGGGTGGCTGTGCCTGGTGTCACTCCAGCTGGTGCCTGATACCAAGGAGCATGAACTGGTTTTGCATCCCTTAAGCTTGCTTCTTGCCTTTTAAATACTGGGACAAAACCATTGTAACTGCCATTAAAAACCAATAAAACTGACATTTACGATAAAGATCAAAGCACTCTGTACTTTAAAGAAGTGTTAACATGTAATTGAATAATTTCACTGACTATAGAAACTAATTCTCCAGATATACATACATGTAATGAGAGCGATTACCATGCAACAATAAACCATCACTGCTATTATAAAGCCATAAATGTTATTCAATATACTATAAAATTCAAAATCTAATTGAATGTGCTAGTTTAGCATAATTCCCACAAGCCATCATTCCTTAATATTGTGAAATGAATGGGGGGTTTGTGGAGCTATTAATTGTTACTGACAAGCAATAACCACTGGAATGGAACTCCAATTATCAGCAACCATTAATCACATTTACTGTCATCTGCGATGTCAGAAAAAATAATATTCTAAACAGCTAAAAGGAATTTATATCTCATATATTTTAACTCACTTTATAGAAATCAGATGGTGTTTTACTGGGATAAGCAAGGAATTACAAAAGGGCATTTTCAGTCCTGCTAAGGCTTGTATTTTCCAGTTTAAAAAAGCCCTCCCACTTTATTGCACTTTGATGGAGACTTGGATGCCGTGCGGGTTTATTTCTATGCAGTTATGTACAATTTATAACACAACTGTTGCTAGTATGATGGTATTGTAGTCACTGGCTTTAAAATAAGAAATTAGAGAGATCATCTGAGCATGCAATTCATTTGTCTGTTCCAGGAAAGCAATTAATGTTGGGGTGCAGCTCGATCAGGTGTAGTGTTCTTGGAGATGAGGGTGTAAACGGGGCTGGCAGAGTCTTGCTAAGAAAACATTGCTCTATACTTTTCATCTTGTTCATTTTTCAGATTGTGTTGTTTACTTCAAATAATTGTTTTCCTTTGAACCTACGCAGTATATCAAAAACATATATGTACATCTCTGGGAATAAGAGGATGGGAAGCTGTTCAGTACTAGTGAGTGGATTGGCCAAATGCACCGTGTAGACATGGCAGTTAAAAGGCCTCACTTGCAAAAGGGGATATGCTAACCAAAAATTTCCCCTAAAAATAAAAAATAACATTGTTGGACCATTAAGGGCATATTGTGGTCCTTACTCTCAAATTATATTGCGGTTTCTTCTGAACTACAGAAAATCATGCTGCATGATCAGGATTTGAGACTTTGCCAGTTGTTTACCTTGAGAGTCTGTCAGCTTTTGCTGGCATAAAAAGACAGATTCAGAATGAGGAAGCATTTTAGAAGCAGAATAAGGAAGGAAAATAAGGGAGAATAAGGAAGAATTCTGGAATTCACAGCATATTCTGGAAGCACCAGTCCAGAATATGCTGTGAATAACTTCATTTAGTAAAAGCACTGAAATCCTAAATATTTTGTTTACTACAGATCCAAGTACTCTAACACAAATCAGCAGAGCAGGTATAACATCTGTTCATAATGTACTGCAAATATCCAGCAGAGTATCTTTTTAGAAGAAACATATGAGAATTGATGATTGAACTACATATAAAAATGAGCCCTAAAATACAAACAAATTGTATTTAGCTGGGTCTGACGCTTCTCTAAGGCACAGAGCAGCTGCTTAGTTTTCAAGTTTTCGAGTACAAGTGTATTTATAAAATTGGGTATAGTAGTGCCTCTGGAAGTAAAAGTCAGAAGTTGACTGTACTAAGAATTTTATTATCCCCATTATTATTTATATAACCAGTTTTCTTATTTACATAACCAGTTTTTCAAGTACATAACCAAATTTTCAAGTACTGCATTTTCACTGAAATCAAGGTGTGTATAATCGACACCATGGTTTTATAGTGTTCAGTGTACTCTGGAAGAGGTCACATCTGCCCTTTCTGAAAATCTCATAAGATATTGTCACTCATCAACCTTGCTTACTTAAACAGTGTGGTTGGATAAAAATACTTTGTCTCATTTTCCTGCTGAATGTAGTTGAATATTCTTCCTCTGAAACACAGCAAATTTTTGGCTTATCAGCATTTTCTTAAATTAACTGAAGGCATTGAAAGTGAACACATCTAAGATAATCAATATTATACTATAGTACTGTCATGATCAATTAATCAAAAAAATTAAGTGCCTAAATGGATTGAACTAGCAGAAAAAACTTAATTGTGAGAAAACTTTGGAACATGACTCTTTCCTTGACTTCAGCTCCCAACCTCTCCCGTTTGTCATTTTCTTCATGTTTTTCTGAGTTGTTCAATGTGAAACTTAAATAGCTTGTAAATTTAGTAAAAAATAATAGTAGAAATAATTACCGTGCTATGATAAAATTTCAGTCTGAAGTATTCATACGGACATTCCATTTCCCATATTTAATTAAACATTTCTATGTATTCAGAAGAAATTACTAAGTGTTTTAAAAAGTTATTTTCCATTACCAATTTAAAACTGCTGCACTGAAAATTTATCATAACTAATGCATTCATTTATGCTTGTTGTCAAGGTGACAGAGTTTATCAGAATAGCAGAAATCAAAGCATTTAAAATGTAGTTGTCAATTCTCAATATATTAGGGGAAGGTAAACACTAATTCTGTCAAACACTAGTTATCTTTCATTAGTGTGGAACTGAATTCATTCTTAGAAGAAAAATATACAAATATTACTCTGTCTTGTAGTAATAAACAGCTTTCCTTTAAAGAAGATAATAATAGACAAATGTTTGGTAATTTAGCAAGTATGTTTACAGCACTGTGTCTTTAAACTTGAGCTGTCAGTTAACTCATATTCAAGATTCCTGCTTGATTAAGAAGGAAGAACTTGAGTATACTAATGAGAACTGGCTTTTTCCCTCTCTTCCTCCCTCCCTTCCTTTCCTATCTCTCACTGAAGAATAACCCTCATTTAGTGTCATCAGTCATTTTTGCCATCAGCCTTTTTTATGGCTGGAACAGAAGCATGAATGGCACACGCACTGAAATGTGTGAAAACTTCATAGATTTTGATAAGACAGTGGAGAATGTGTCGAGTTGCTGTTATCAGTAGCTGAGAAATGAAAATGGATGCAGTAATTTTCACAATTGCAGCTTGACCCCTTCTGCCATCACTGGGCAGCAAGTATTTACAAATGTAAACCAGTACAGTGGCAAACCTTGAGACTGGTAAACTGCACCAAGTGTGTTCTGGTAGTGAGTATAAGGTAGCAAGGGCCAGTGATCCTCTAATCACTTCACTGTGAGCTTCTGTTATCTTAAAATGACATTGAGGCATTTAAAAGACTTACAAAACAAAAAAAAAAATCTTCCTAATAATTGGTAAAAACTAACAGGAAAGCACAGTGCATAACCCATAATAGGAATTATTTGGAGTTATTAGAACTTATCTGATTTAATCCCGCTAAAGGTCTGGCTAAAGGGAGCAATCTACTTCTTGGC
Source organism: Rhipidura dahli (assembly GCA_013399225.1). Taxonomy (NCBI): domain Eukaryota; kingdom Metazoa; phylum Chordata; class Aves; order Passeriformes; family Rhipiduridae; genus Rhipidura; species Rhipidura dahli. The sequence continues at coordinate 301,909 of VXAC01000779.1, read as the reverse complement.
TGCTCAAACTGAACACTTAAATAGATGATAGATTTGAAGTTGTCATCTGAAGTATTGCACAATTATCATGACTAATTTGAAAATATTTTGTTCTTGTAACGGATCTTAAAAATGTCTCATCCAATGGACTATGACATTTAGAGCCAAACTACTCCTAAAAGCAGCAGGCCTGTATGTTTCTGTTATTTGGTATCACAAAATTTCTCATTTAAAATTTCAGTGGTGACTGAATAATAGCTCCCAAAGAATGATCTGACCTTCACTGGATTTTGTTTCAGTCAGACAATTCTGCTTGTGAATTCTGATATACTGTAAAAAGAAAGCCTTTTTAAATTTGCAGTTGTTTGTTTTGAAACCTCTTAAGCCATAAAGACAGCTCATTTACCTGATATCAAATGGACACAATTAATTATTATTGTTTTACTGTAACTGTTTTCAGCAAATACTCTCCCACTTTATTGTTTTAATAATGGAATCTCATTTAGAAATTACTGATTAAATGTTTCCTCCAGCCTACCCATGTAAATTCGTCTTTGATGTAAAATCATATTTTGGGAATATGTGTAGCATTGCACATAGCATTTGCTGACTTTTGAGTCAAACCTGCTTTAAGGCTGTCTGTAGGCTTCTCCTTATCATCAGGCCGTTTGTTCCTGTTTAAATTTTCCTGATAGAATTTATTACTTTTCAGTAGCTGGAAAGTAGTGTATCACACTTTCAACTCTTTATTTAGTTTCATCTCCATTTCAGTTATGGACCTTACTGATATAATTAAGAACTATGCAATTTGCTCTCATTTTTCTATATGCCTTGAGTGTGTTCTGTCCTTTCACTTTTAGTGCCCTCCCCAAGGTAATACAAAATAATAAAATACCATATGGCACATGGAATCAGCTGTAACACCATGCAGTGTCTTTAATCATGTAGCCTTTACAGTAGGACATTCCCAGGTTTGTAACTGAGGAATATTGCATGTCCTAGAGAAACTCCAGCTGTATGATGCTGCTTCTCCCATTAGAGGTACCCTTGCTGATACTCTGCAGGCCTGCAGCAGCTGTCAATCAGCAACACACCAGGAACTGGCAGAATGTCTCAATGCATGGCAGTCCTACCAAACTGCAAAAACTTACCATCAACACAGTCTTGCTTTATCATGAATTGCACAACACATAATTAATATGTTAACGGTAAAAATGGGTTTTATATGCTTTGTTAGGCTTGGCTGAGGAATTTTGTTAGTTTTAATGTCTTTAGGGCTCTTGGGGATTCATAGAATGAGTCTTTTCAGTAATGGATTTCCATAGGTTTGGGGTCAGACTTCTGAAACATGCTGTCTGGAAGCATTAGATGCTGTTCCATGAAAATTGAATATAAGCAGAAATAAGGATTTTGTAGATGAGTTAAAGTACTTCTAGAGGGCCAAAATCTAAAGCAATTTCTGTTTTGTGGCTGTACTAAATGAGTGTGAAAAGCTCATGGTGTTACTTAAGAATGCAAAAACCTGTAAGTAACCATTTCTTAATACTTCATGTGTGTTGCTATACCAGCACCTTAGGTTGGCTTTAGTTTTGTAAGTGGAAAGGAGACGTAAGGATTAAAAGTAGACAGAGTGCAATGTTTAGCTATGATTTTCTTTCCATCTTATGTTTGTGGCAAAAAATATAATTTCAGTCTATTCTAAAAGTAGGTATCTCTAAAAAGTTAATAGGATGTTTCTGTTGTGAACAGTTTCATCAGGTAACATGCAGCTATCTTAGTTTCCCATCTTGTTTTAGGGAATAGAGCTTATATAGTCTCCACCATGTTTAGTGCTCCCATTGTGAGACCAGAAGTGGTACAGCAACTTTTCTCCAAAGCAGGAGAGCAGAAGAAAGCGTGAATTGCTCTTCCCTGTTCATCCAGATGTGGTCTTTGGTAAATCTATTTCAACTCCCCTCTGGACATGCTTAGGACATGTAAGTGTGCCCAAGCTGTAACTAAACTTCCCACCTGTAGGAAGGGAGGGGTGGGTGACAACAGATGGTTCTTTTCTGTAATGCTGCAAGAGATCACTTTGAGGACAGGGCAGGTTTGAGAACTTGGGGCTGTTGAGAAGAAGCAGTAGCACACATAGCACAATTCACTTTTACTCCTCTGTCAAAACACTATTCAAATGGCTTCCTGGAGCAATTAGTACTGTGTTTTATTTAAAAGAAATAAAATGAAATACAGGAAATGCATTTTATTAAAAGAAATGTAGGATACCAGTATAATAACTATTTGTGCTGAGGGTAACAGCAATTTTGCTCAAAAAGTAAATTCCCTGTGTGAGTTGGGGTTAGTAGGGTATCTGTATTGCGTGAGCACATATGTCCTTGATATATGTAGAAGGAATTCTCAGAAATACTATGAAGGACAAGATAAACTATTTGGCACAATTCGTTGTACATTTTACACTTTATATAGAATCACCTGAATTCCTTACCTGATTTTTTTAGAAACAGCTCTTTCTTTTTGTCCTTAATTTTTCTTTCTTGCTTATCTGCGTCGTATCTACTGCCGTTCTCCACTGTGTGTTTGTCTCCTCATCACACCTGAAACCAGTGTGGACTCTATATTGAAAAACCTGCATTGACAAAAATACATGAGTTACACAGGGGTAAATGAGACTGCTTGTTTCCTTACTTTGCTTTCTGTCTTCCATAAAAGCAGAAATAGAATAATTAGAGACTTGGGGTCAAGTACTGAAGTAATACGTTTGCAGATGTGAATACTGACATAATTTTATCTTGCTAACCCCTTAAATCCATGCACAGAACCTATTTATATACATATTTTTCTGCACAAAATGTGTCAACACAAACATGTAGAAATAATGTGTGTCTTACAACAAAAAATGCATGCTTGTGAGAAATGTAAAATACTAGTGTTTGGCAAGTAGTCCTTTGGAAGCCCAGATAACATCTTAAGAGTGACCACTCATGCTTAGAGGTGTCACAGACTAGTTTACTTGCAGCACTGATCTCTTTTCTTTTACGCCTGGTCTTAAAGGTTACAACAAGGTGCCTATCTGAGACACCACTGCAAAGATCAGTGATTTTCACAGACTTCTGATCAGGCTTGGAAGAATTACCCTTAGATTGTAAATGGCAATTTTGTAATTTACAGTTTTTAGGTCTATCTGTTCCTTTTTCTGGTTTATCACTCTTTCGCTGTGGTTTTTTTTTTTTTTTTTTTTTTTTGATGGTGTGTTTTGCTTTGGTTTTGGGGGTTTGGGATTTTTTTAATTGATTGGTGGGTTTTTTTGTTTCTTTTTGTTGAGTTTTTTTTTCCACAGAAGACAAAAAGCATAGAAATGCTTAAAATAGCTTCCTTTAAATGGTTCTACCTTTAATGCAAGGAGTCCTTAAATGTCCAGTCTCAAGGACTGCACAAACTGAGCTTGGATTGGCAGCTTTCTGTGGCTCAGAGACACCCAAATATTGTACAGTGGACAGAAAAAGAAGATGTAATTAGCTTAAAAAGAGTAGAATTAGGATTCATGTCCCCCTTTGTCTCATTGCCAAAAAGCTTTACTTATCATAAACACAGTCATCAAAATTCACTTATGACAAGTAAGAGTTGGCTTGTGCATCGTTTATCACAGAGTTCTGCCACCAGTCTCATCTTCATACACTTTAACATGTAAGATGTGTTTCCTTAGAGCATGCCACATTTTATTAAGTATCCAGCTTTTCACAGGGATGATATTAAATGAAAAGCATTCTTATTTGCCTGGAAATTTATGCCATACACCAAATATAATTTTATCTGAGATTACTTAGCAGGAACCATCTGTCATGTCCCCACCCCCACAGTGCCAAGGAAGGCAGAGGCTGAAGGTGAGAAGTATATTTACTTCTGACAACAAAAGGAGCTGCTGCTGTTACTTTTAGCTGTAAGGCAAACGTGGTGGAAAAGGTGACTGTCTGTTGTGGTTCTAGTGTACTGGGACCAAACATGTCTGATGATGACAGCAAACATCTTGAAATTTGGCAAAAAATTGCTTTATGGGTTGTGTCAGGAGAGCACGTACAAACACAGCTCCAGCTGGGAGGTAGAACCAAGAAGAAATTTTGGGCTAGAAAAGTATCAGGACAAATTTTAGAATTTCCCCTTTTTCTTGCCTTCTTTTGGTAGAAAATTATATTGCAAAAGAGATTGGTTTTGTCTAAAGATAGAATGAGATTCTGAAATAAAGCACAGCAGGTAGAAACACCCAGCACAGAATTAAACAAAAAAAAAATGGCATATTTGTACATTGAAATCTTCTCCAGTGCTGACAGCTAGCTATTCTGAGTGTAAAAGGCATAAGCTCTGCTGTTCATTCTGCCAGTTTCCCTTCTTAAAACTCTGGCACTGTGTTTTGGGGGCTGTGTTCTCTGACCTCTGTTATTCTTACCATCATCCATCAGGCTAAGAAAGATCCTTACACAGACAAATCTTTTTTTTTTTTT
>VXAC01000779.1:235257-297406 GCA_013399225.1 Rhipidura dahli | reverse complement strand
TTTTTTTTTTTTTAAATAGGACTGCAGAAAATAAGTCTACTTCTAAATTTATGGGAATGGGAAAAGGGAGATTTCTTAAGTAAAACCACTTTTTTTTTCTTTTTTGTTACCTTCCTTCATCGTGTACAAGGGAGCACTGTGCTAGGATGTAAACATACCTAGAGTATATTTCAAGACCGAAATACAAACACTGGCAGGAAAGGGCACTTAATGCAAATGCATTTCCTGAGTGATGGCTCTCTCTCCCTTATGGCTGGGGTAAGACAGAATAATTTGGGAAAATAAGTGGAGTGCCCTGCCCTTTAGCTCTTTTCTCTAGAGCACGCATATCCCCTTGCAAATATGATTATGACAAAATAAAAGGTTCATTTAGATGGGAGCTTCTTTTAAAATATTTTTAATATATCACTGTAGAAAAAGTAGAGATAAAGCAGAGCTATAAGTGACAACACTTATAGGAGGGGAAAACAGATCAACATGCCTTACTCTGTATTGCACTCATTTTCCTTTTACAGCCCACCTGTCAGTCCTGTTATCATTGTCTAGAAAAGAATTTACAGTAAGTCTTTGCTTCAATCAGTTTCCATGGTAACTTGGTTCTGTTTTAGAACCTTTACATAAAAATGGCTTGGTTAAAATGATAATGAACTGCAGTGCTCATCCATACCTGAACTACCTTTCCTATTGCACAAAAATAATTAGATAGGGGTGTCACTCCATCTGCTCTAGTTCCTTTGGTATCTACACTGTTTCAGTAACCATGTCAGAGCAGCTTGCCATCTGGAAATCTCAGTTTTCAGAGATGCAGGGGGTTCAGGCTACTGGCTGGTGTTTGTCCATGCCATACTGTGAAGCAGAGTAAATGGTGTTGGGGTCTGGAGTCCTGAGTTCACTGGGAAGGATCCCTGTGCATGTACAGTACCAACAGTGGGGCTGAAAGCTCCAAGGACCATGGCATCTTTTAACATATGAACCAGAAAAGGCAGACTGTCTCCTTTGTAGAAAATACTTTTCTCAAAAGTATGAAAAAAAAATTCCCTTCCGACCAGATCAAGGGGAAAAAAACTTCTGGAAAAAAAAAAAATGCAAGTTTTAATTGATTCTAAGAATATTGTGATAATGCCCCACTGTTGTGGATGTGTATGTTCTATCCAGCCTTTAGTTATCCCTTATCCTAGTTTAAAGCTTATCTCTTGCACTCATAATTTCTGATTTTCTGGCCCAGTTTGACTTTGTCTTTGACAGTCTTGTTTGTAATTCTGATTAATTTATACCATCTCCATTCTCATCTAGGTGAAAAATCAACATTTTTTCTAATGTAACTTAATAACACAAGTTTCAATTACAGTGAAATCTTAAAAGAACTCTTAATGTGTATCTGATAGAGCTCTTCAGCAATTACTGTGAAAACTTGCTGCATTTCATAGAAGATGACACCTTCCCTGTGCTATCAGAAATTCTTAGAATTCTGTACTAGATCTGCTCTTGTTGTATTGGGTAGCTTAATATTTATATAAGAAGGTTTTTGTTCCATTAGAGGCACTGATATAATTTATGAAAAAAAATTTACACATCATGCCTGTATCTTCCAGGCAGGCATTCAAAAAGCTGCTGAATGTAAATATACACCAGTTAATTTATACCTGAGTTTGTCCAAAGACTTGGCAAAGATCTCATGTTTCAGCATGGGACAACACATTATTTTCCCATCCTATATGGTTGTCCAGCTGGTCCACATTAAGCATCTTAGAAACGGGTCCATACATTTTAGAGCTTGGATGAGGGGAGATCCTGCTGCCTCATCCTTAGACAGGAGAGCACTGCTCAGGGATGTTTCACAGTTCCTCATTTCTGAGCTGCATTACTGCACAAGGTGTGTGCATGCTATTTCTTACATAGGTTAACTTTTGGGTAGAGTCAACTTGGTCGTCTGCTGGTTCCTCTAGGTAATCTCCCTGTAATTTAGTTGCCCTTTAAAAGGAGTCAGTGTCGTTGTCCAAAACCAAATAATATGGGTGTACTAGAAGTTTGATTTAGGCCTACATAATTCCTCCCAAAACATTGAAAAAAGCAAACTTTCAAATGTATTTTTCCCAGCTCTTATTTGTAACTTACAGTTTCATTTACTCCTGATGTCCTAGCACTGTCCTGTAGTCACTAATTTCTGAGGGAAGGGCATTGTCAAATCAGGGTATCATAAATCTTCTGAATTCCTTTCATCAGTCATGGCAGTAACGTCTTCACAGTACTCCTGTGTGTCAGTAAAGCATGACCTTCTCTGACTGATCTGTGCAGACTATGCTTAATTGAACTGTGCTTTTCCAGTGAGCATTTTAACTTTCACACAATGATTTTTTCAACAGCTGACATCCAAACAACTGGTCTGCATTTGCTGGGTGAAAGAATAAATAACATCTGATGATTTGTCAGTTGAAAAAAAAAATTAGTTCTTATTTTTAGTTCTTTTAACATCTTTTATCTCAACTGAACAATTAAATCTGCTTAAAATTTCCATCTTTGTTTATTCCTTTTATAATCCTTTGTATAAAAGAGAGGGCTGATTCTTCACTCTTGTAGCATTATGGATGCCATCCTGATGAAAAATCAGTGCTCCAGAAATACTGTACCTTGATATGAAAACTGATCATACTGCTTGGCTGCCTGAGATAGGAAATTCCTTGTTATACTTGGGTTTTAATACAGTTCTTACTTCATTTAATTAATCTGCTCATTACAGAGTAATGCAACAGGCTGTACTTTCTTTTTTTTTTTTTTCACATATCCATCAGATCAATTGCTAACTGCAAAACTATCTCAGTTATATTATTTGGTATTTCAGCCTCTGATTAAAAATTACTGTTACATTTAGAGGGTCTTATTCCTTAATTTTTAGCTCATTATGCTGACTTACTTTTAAATACTTGTTCATTTTTTATTTTGCAATGTCTTTTATTATTTTATATTAATTATTACCAATTATTTGAGACTAGCAGTATCTAGTATTAATTTAACTGTCTGCTGGTAGGAATTCCAAATAGTTAGTCTCTGTGCCTTAAATAATGATATGATTTTTTTCCTCTTTCTTCTCTACCCTCATGTGGTGCTCTATACAGTTTTTTTTTAAATTTTGCATACAATTATTAAGATTTTATTTGGTACCTATTTCCCCCACAGTGCTTTCTAAAGGCGTATATTTTGAAATCTAGTTATATTGTGATTAAAGTAGAACAAAGCTGTTTGGATAAAATAATTAAAGCTCAAATATTCATGCATGCATGAACCTTCACATTACAAATCTCAGACAGCTCTGCAGCTGAATGCTGAATGAACTATGTATAAACAAGTATTTAAAATGAGAGTTAGTAGGGTGAGAAGTTAACTGTGCCTGTATTTCCAGAGGTTGCTGGTATATGCTTTGGAGCTGGGTGAACTTCACAATGGTCATATGAGTCTCAGTTTCCTCTTTCCTGGTTCCTTTAGTCTCCTTATGTCCTATGTGATGCTACCAAAGCTCCACATTCTGTCCTAAACTTACTTCCAAGATACCTCTCTGTCCGATTTCATTCTCCTTATGCAAAGTATCTCCTCTCCCTGGTTGCACATGAGAAATCATGTTTTGAAGTGTGTTACACTGGAAGAGATTAGCAGAGGAATACCAGTGTGAGTGTTCCCAGGGAGGAACTGGAGGTGCAGAGTTTGGAGAGTGTGAAGATAGGGAGGAGCAGTGCTTTGTTTTGTCTCTCTGCTTGCTCCTTCTGTGAGTAGCACAGCCATGACAGCAGTTCGAAAGCAAATTTATTGGGATCACTAAGTTTTGCTTGCTGCGGGATTATCAAAGTAGAAGGGCCCATAAAAATGAATCAAACACTTTCCCTTTGGCATATGTGGTTTGTTTTGAGTCAGGACTGCAGCACATGAATCGTCTCAGACTCTTTCCTTCTGCTGTTCTCTTGCCTCCAGTTCTCCTCCTGACAGAGGCACTGGCCTTAATGCTAGTGGTCTTTATTGCTGTGAGTAGAAAACTACAGTTATTTTATAATGGTGCAGGATAGGACAGAGCAAATAGTTGCAATGTGCAGAAGAATTAAAAGCTCAGACCAAATTTTCAGGCACAGTTCAGAAACCACCAAACCCCGTTCTGGGGTCTTTGGAAGACCAAAAAAATGTTGTCAAGAAGTTTAATTAAATTTAATTTAGTGTAATTTAATTAAGAGATTCTTGTCTCTAGAAGCTCTTTGTGATGACTATTTACACATGGGATTAATTGGATCAATTATTTGTCTTTTAGCAGAACTGTTTTAAAAACCACACCCATTCAGGTCACACTAAAATTAAAAAAGTTCCAACTTATTTGGAAGACAACTGGTTATCACAAACATTATGTTTTCATGTCCCCTAACAGCACTGCAGAAGTTGACCTGTATAGTTTCAAAGTGAGTTTGCTGTCTCAAGGTGACAAAGACAGGGTTAACCATTAGGTCTGGCATATAACAGAGTTAGGCTAATGAGTAGGACTGAGGGAAATTCAGATTCCTTTCACAACTTCTGGGCTTTTTCCCCTCTTTAATAAAATGGAGACCACGACACTTACAAAATTTGTGCAATGGTAAGAAATACATTCCAGACTCTGATTCCCAACTCTTATAAGGAAGAATGAGAGAGCTGCAGTAAGCACCTAAATAGTCAAAACAAAATAAATAATTACTAGTTTCTGATCAACTTTCATAATGTTGTCTTGATTTACTTTATGGTTTGAATTTCCAACATGAAGCTTTTCAATGACACTACATTAAAAATCTAGTGTAATGTATCATTCTTGCAAAATTTTTATCAGGTCCCAGATGATTCCATTTCTAGAAAGAAGATCATTACTTTTAGAAATATTGTATAAGCAATCAATTTTCATCTGTGTACTGAGAATCTGGGGTGTACGGGTTTATTCATAAAATCCAAAATAGCTTGTTTGATTTTCTCTCTTCCTTTCCTTCTTTAAAAAAAGTGTAATTTGAAGGAAGCACAAAATCAGATTGAAGAAGTAATTTTGGGCTCTTGAGAATATATGGCAATTATATTTCCTTTCACAAAAGGAAAATAATTAATCTTTTCTAAACTACGGGTGTAAAATAAGTCAGCTATGGTGGTATATGTCTTAAGCTACAACACAAAGAGCAGGGTCAAACAGCAGAAGAATGTTATCAGTCTGGGTCTTGCATCATTGTAGAAAATGGGGCAAATATCAATCTAATATACAGAATATTATGAATTCCAAGGTTACACATGCCATAGCTAAGTGTCTGACTCACCATCTTTGAAGTCCAAAGTGCCTTATAGATGACTGAGCTTTTCAACTGGAATTAAGGGTCAAAGGGAAATGGGTTTGATAATTTTTGCTAAGATGTCAGTTTAGTCAATCTGAGAATAGCCTAGACAAATAGTATTAGGATGAAACGTAAAGATTTTCACAAATCTTTCAATGTCTAAATATGTATTTCTCCACATCATCTCGAAAAAACCACAAGTATAAAATCAAGATTTATTAAAGACAGTGTAGCTTGTAACATTTAAAGAAGCTTGGCTTTAAAAGGGTGAAAAAAAAAAAAATCCTGTGAAAAAATTAGGGTAATTATCTGCAGATAAGCAAAATTCAAAACGTGCTGAAGAGCTGAATACTGATATGAGTCTAGTAAAAGCATTTAAAAAAAATTCTGTCAAGGAAGTAACTGTCATTTGTATAAGTGATGTTCTAATCTTCGTACTGTCCAGGTGATTTCCTGTCAGAATTTTTTTCCTTACTTTCCCTCTACCCTCCTAAAAGGAAGATAAATCTCTAACACTGCCTTCAATACATACAAAATTACCTCTTTAGCATTTATTTTATACTGTTAAAATGCCCACTCCTATATGGTTCATATTCAGAACTTTCAACAGCTAAGTAAGTGGTTTATGCATGACTTGAATTAGGAAGACGCTGTAGTTGGTGCTTAGTAGATCAAAAGCTCTCTGAATTGCTACCCAACTTTGTTGTTTTGATGGAAGAACTTAATAGGTGAGCTTTTTATTAAGCAATTTTCTTTCAGTAGTAGTTTAATAGTGGGACTTGTTATACTGTTATTTATTATTGACTTCTTTTTTGGCTCAAGAAGCTTAGTCACTCATGGAAATTTGTTACCTTCTTTACTACTGTAAAATTTACAAACCCAGTCATTTTCAAAGTAATGAAAATTAAGTAAAATCAACTATACTAGACTGACAGATAACTAATTTTTTTTTTAATATGTAGCCTCTTTTTCATTTCTAAGTGACAGCTGTAAAGTTTTCAGCAATGCAAAATTTAGATTTTTAAATTTGGGGAGTGGGAGTTGAGAGAGAACAATGACACATCCTACAAATACAATGCAAGAGTTTAGTATTTTTAAGGTCATTTCTCCTTGTTATGAATATCCCTGATGGCTGCCTAAAATCAATCAGATTTAATATATTGTCACTACGTTTCTGCTCCTCAATACTACAGTAGCGCATTTTATTAACAGTGTGAGAGGCAAAACTGAGTTTTGGAATTTTTAAAATCTAGAATGAAAAAGAATGATAATAAAATCAAATGCTGCTTTTCTATGCATATGGTCATAGGATGAATTATGGGGGTTTTCCTTTTAGGTTTACTTTTCATTTCTATGAATATTACATTGGAAAATCATGTTTTAGCTATTTTTTTGTGTGTGTGTGTCACATGCCCAGGTTGTATCAATTAGCCACATTGACTTCACTGATGGAATACAGATTTGTATCCCCATGGAATGGAGAGCATAGAGGTGTAACATAGCATAGCATAAAACCTTTCTCATTTAGCAGAGATTATCTAGCTTAATGAGAATTTCCAAGTAGTTAGTATCTTGGACTAAGGACTAAAAAACTTGGTGGGAGTTTTACCGCTGCCTTCTCTGGAGCTAATGGGAAATATTCACATTACTCAGTTTTAAGTTACTAGCTCAGATTACATGATTACACAGAAATTTAGAAAAGGTAAAGTTGATTTTTTATGGTCCGAGTCTCTATTTAACAAAAAAGAAAGAACTATATTCTGTTAAGCACTTTTTTGAAATTCAAATTATGTTGATACCTTAGGGAAAAGTCTGACTAGAGGCTAACAGCGTTTTCATGAGCTCTAGATGATTAACCTACTTTAAATTGCTCCCACCACCCTGCACTGGTTAATCATTATCTTTAGCGGTGTCTTCAACAATTAGATAAACCAGCATTTATTTCTATTCTATATTTAGAAAAACTTACACAAACTAATCTTATTTTTCCTTTATTTTCCATCATGCTTGGCATATGATGGAACATGTATAGTAGAATTAATGTAAGACAAAATCCCCAATCTCTATCCTTGACTAGATTCAGATGAGTTAATTCTTTACTGTTCCTCCAGGCCCACTATCCATTACTGTTGAATCAGGTACTATGAGCTTCTAAGTGGCAATAAACAAATTTTAAAATTGTCAGGCATTTTCTCACTCAGAATCTGGTTTATCAGCTCTTCTGGTTTTTTTCCCTGAAGCATTAGACAACTGATTGAGAAGATGGGTAAAAAGAAGACAGTCTGTTGTTTGTGATCCAATTCTGAGTACATGTGATGGTGTGTTTCCACTCAGAGAACAATTATACAGAAGTAGGAGCGCTGTTGGCTTGCCAGTTATTGTAGATGGTCTTTCTAATGGTGAATATATAATGGGGGCAAAAAAGAGTTTCTCAGGTTCATTTCCAGGCCTACCAGCTGCAACCCTGCAGCCACAACACAACTAGAAATATGTAATCTATCTACATTTCCATTCCTCTATTTCAGGGATGTAACTATTAGTCTTCAGCTTTTCAAGATGGTGTTTCAGAATGTTGTCAATTTTTGGTGTGAGTTTTTCAAACTATATGAGATTTTGCAATGACCAGTTCTGCTCTACATGCAATATATTTTCAACTCACAAAAGGAATCTGACAAAAGGACTTTTATTGGATCACTAGAAAATTTTTTTCTGTATCCTCACATTCTCCTATAAAGCTTCTAGTATTTTTGGAAGAAAAAAACTCTAGCTGGTTCTTACAACACTGTGCATGCTTGAACCATAATGTCACAAATGGTATTTTTAACTTTTCTTAAGATGCTAATTTAATGAGAATTCAAAAGTGTATTCTGTAACACATTTGCAAAAAGGCCATATGTAAGAAAGGAACATACAGCTGTGCTTATCAGTGTGCCTCATCATCCCCCTTTTTTTTTTTTTCTGGTGGAAAACTAAGTCAGCCTATTATTAAGTAGAAATACATTTAGACATTGCTGAGGAAATCTTTTGGATGAAAAGAAATATAAGCAATTTATAAATTTTTCTATATAAACTAGACATTTGCAAAGAAGTTTTATATTCTCCCTCAAGGAATGCCATCATAATACCAGAATATCCAATTTCTTTTGAGAGAAAGTACTAATCATGCCTGGTATTGGGGCAGAGTCAGCCTTTATGGCCTCAAATTTAGGAACCAATTATAATAGAGTATAGAAAATGCAATAGCTAGCAAAATGACTAGGTTTTGACATATGTACATTTCTAGATTGGATAGTGGATCTGATTTTCGTTCATCTGTGCACTGAATTCCACAAGAACACCTAATTCTTGTAATTCATGGGACTATCAGGCTAAAGAAAATTATTTTCTCTGAACTTTAGAAAATTACCTAATGGCATTGTCAAGAATAATCACAAGGAAAAGTTGGTCTTCTTAGTTTTCCTGTACAACACCAAGCAGAAATATGTCTTACTAAAGATACTTAGTTACTCAAAAACTTTTATACTTACTGAAAACACACAAATGCTAGAAAACTTTCATGTGGCATTGGAAAAGTGCAAAAGACATTGTGTGATATCAACATGTCCTACAGAAAGAACAGAAGGAATGCTAGCTGGTAAAAGTGCCCAAGTGACTGAGAAAGAGACTTGTACCACTGCTGCAGAAGGATGCAGATGAAAATCAACAGCCTGTCTGATTCTCTCCTAACAATTTCTTCACCTAACTCTGATTATTGATTAACCCTGACCATGTGCTCACAATGCTCTCATTGCAGACCTAAGGTGCCTCTTAACCCCCCAAAGCATCCCTGCACTGGGCACAGCTGCCTGTCCCCAGCAGCAGTGTGTGAATCCCAGCCATGCACAGGGGCCTGTCAGACCTACCTGTGCTTAGAGATCTGCTTTATTTACACTGCCTCTGGATGGCCAGGGCTAGAAGTACAAATGTCAACTGGATAACTAAGACAAGGGTATATTTGTGATGGCAAAGACTGGCTCATTTTGGAGACCTTTTATTTATGAGAATCCCACCACAGTTAAGAAAATAACTACACGTTGGGAGCGGTTATTAAGAAGAAAAAGAATTCCACATGCAAATTTCATGCCTAACATTCTTTTTTAATACAGATTCTTGGAATTCAGTGCCACGTTTTTAACATTTCCCAAGCCCATATGTTTCAGAAGCTGCATATTTAAATATCTCTTTCCCAGAACCATAATAATAGAGGATTTCATTAACAACATTTAGGAGTTTAAATTATTGCCACAGAAACTGATATATTATAGTGCACAAAGGAAAAGAGAGAATAGTTTCCCCCCAGCATAGTCTCAGTGTATGTTATATGATTTATAGAGAGAATAATCACATAAGTGAACTATGATTTTCTGCTTGAAAAGATATAAAGCCAGATTTATATCTAAATTAAGAAAGTGTTATCAAAGTAAAATAAAAATTTTTCACCAGCAAAAATCCTACATTAATACTAAGTACATACTGTACATTCTGCATGTAAGCAATTTGTATTAGAAAAGGTTCAAAGCTGGGGGGTTTTAGAAAGAAACTGTGAGAGGCTGCTGAAATTCTTGAACAAAAATGATTTTCTAATGTGCTGTAATAAATAGCTTATGATCCTGTGGTTTTTTTTTTTTTTACACAATGTACTAGGAAAAACTTCCTTTTTAATCCATCAATTCGACTTCATTTTACTTTGATTAGATTGCCTGCTAGATCTCATTCATTTAGTACAGACTCAAGTCTTCCTCTTCCCACCCAGTTCCCTGTTCCTTGGCCATGGTGGCCATGTCATGTACTTGATGGGCAGCTCCTCTCCTCATCTTGGACCATACATGCTGGAGGTAGTGAATCAGTAGATGGGACAAGTAGTTTTGCCTGCATTGTCCTGGAACAGAACAGAGGCACCAGCATTGCATTAATGGGAAAGTTTTTGCTGTTTATGCCACCACCCTTTCAGCCACGAATTCTCTCCGTGCAGAGAGATGTTATTGCCCTGGTGTCACTGACTCCTCTGGTCAGATTTTCAGAACAAAGGAGATCACTGTGCTGGATTTGAGTATAGCCTTTTAAGCAATGCCAATATTGTTTTAAAATTACATGCTTACCATTTAACAATTAAGATAATGTAAGGCTATCTACGCACGAGCTGTTTCATTTTATCCTGCCCATGACCTCTTGTTATCCATCTGTGTACTCTGAATGGCAGCTAAAGTACCTATATTTTTATAAAGTAATTTTATTTTTGACAACTCACTGCTGTGCCTCTGCTGCAGGAAAGAGCTTTATGTAAGAATGCATGTGGTCTGTGTGACCACAATGCAGGTGGTCAGCTCACAATGGACTTGCTTGATCTACTGCCTTTGCCTTGGTGAATTGATGCAAACTGCAGCCTACTTGTAACTAGTAAGCCTTTCTCAACAAAACTCAAAATCTGAAAATCTACATGGTCACATTTCTTTTGTGCTCCAGATGCTACCATCACACAGGCATAGAAAGTAGAAGTTTTCAGCTCTAAAATGCTCTGTTAATTCCTCTTGGAATAATTCACATAATCCTGTGTATTTTCTTGTGTTCGTGTATTTTCTTGTGTTTGCAGTGTGTGATGAAGCTCTGTCAGTCGTTTAGATGTGTTTATCAAAGGTGATTAACTAATAGAAAAATTTCCAGCTCAATTCTCATGTGGAAGAGACAGTCCAAAGAAGCATACTCTAAAACTGGGAATGGCTCAGTACAAAACAGTATTGGCAAAACTAAGTACTTTTACCTAGCTAAGATAGTGTACGACAACTATGTCTATTTTAGCCCTTCTTGTTGACAAGCAAGCAGTCAGAAAGTCTCCCTTCTGCTGAGCAGAATTTAGTTTCTGTGTCCCACTGCCAGTGTCAATTGATCAGATCCAGGAGAAGGTGTATGTTAACTCTTTTGACATTTTATTCCTTTCTGAGAAACAAAATTTCCATTCAAATGGTAAAAAACTGAAAATTCAACAGTGAATCCAGGGTATGTTTTAGGGGTTCTGTAAGTATGAAATGTCAAAAAACAAAGGTTGGTAAATGCTATTTGTAATTCAACAGTGGTATGGTGCATGACCCAATACTCAAGGTATGTGTGGTCTGTTGAAGCTAAGTTGTCCTTCAAGCCAAAGTAAAAAAAAAAAAAAATTAATAGGACATTTTGGATAGCTCTGAAGACCTAATTGTTGTCTTGGCCATGCCCTCATGCTCTAATCATAAAGTAGTTTCTCCCCCATTTCAAGTCAAAATACAAGTTTTAAAGGGTATTTTCAATCTCTTATTATTTTTCTTACAGTATAATAGCAACACAGTGAAACTGAACTATGACATTTCCTGGAATGCCCTGACTGTATTAAACCTTGCCCTCTCTGAACATGTGTCTTTACTGAGAATAAGACATAAGGTATTTACTGCCAAAATCTGAGAAATGCATATGCCTCTACCCAATACTGTTTAAGCTCTTGCAAGTATTTGAGTATCATCATGTTACAACACAGAATTTAAGCTTACATGATCTGGGAAGGCTGCTGTGTAGTCTTTTTCCCTCATTTCCCTGGCACAGATCTCAGTTGATGCATATCTTTATGTTCTCCCAAGTACAGGTTTATTGGTGAACTTTTAAGATATCACATCCTGTTCATAAAATTATTGCAGCAGCAAGGTAACAACAGTGTATACAGATTATTGACTTTTTGTTACTACAAATATTTAATTGCTTTGATAGCAAAATATTTATAGATAGCTGGAAAAAGCAAAACAAGAATTTCATTTAATACATAATTCAAATGAACTCACTATTGGACTGTTTCTGTCACAGTTTAGATTTGAGAATTTTAAACATACATATTTCCTATATAGTACTAAATATTAAAACAGAGAACATGCTGTAGCATCATTCTTGATGTACTGCATAATGAGTGGAAGGGGTAATTGGCACTGCCTGTGACTTCAGTTCATTGCTAGCCTCAGCCATTACTGTCCAAAGTTGCATTTTAGGCTGAATGCTGACTATTTTGTCTGAGGAGAAACTTTCTGTTCCCTCTAATTAAACTGGGTAATGCAATTCATGAACTGTTTCTGGATCAGTGCTTTCCTTACTTTAGTGTAAATCAATGAAAAATAAGTAGGCTTCCGTGGGAGGAAATAAAAGTACAAATCCAATCTCAGAAATTCAATCTCAGAAAAGGAGCCCATGAAGATTTGTCAAAAGTAGAGCACACTGGTGACCTACAGCCTTTCCCGGGCTAATGCACTGTGCTTGCCTTGGAAATGCTGAGGGCCAGGTGGAACTATTTTATGCTACTTCTCATGAGTTATTGGATCCTGCTGCTTGTACGTAGCCAAATAAGCCAGAGTTTTGAAGTAAGTTATCAAATCTTGGCATCAGTGCACCACCAACCAGTGGTTTTGCAATAGACTGCTGTGGAATGACCAAAACAAATCTCTGTAAAAGGGAAACCAGAACATGTCTGTGACTGCAATCACAACAAAAAAGCCTGCAGCTTGCCCAGTGCAGTAAATCCACTGCCTCTAGAAACCTCTTCTCCAGCAGGTTTTACTACTTTAGCTTCTCTTGAGAACTGGAAGATATAACAGTCCCTACAAAGAACAGAAATGCAGCACCAAATTAGATTCTCCTAGCCCTTCTCCAGTTTCTTTCCCTTTGCCTGTGCAAAGGGAGCTTTAAGTGATTTGTGTTTCTTCTGTGGCCTAAAGCATTCTTCCTTTAACAGACTGAGTAGCTCCCTGTATTAATCTGGAGAGGCATCACTTGGGTAATAGTGCATGATGTGTTGCTCCTAGAGGAAACCAAGTGGGATTTTAGACAGTAAAGCGGAAATTGGGTTGCTTTTCTACTTTTAATAATGTACCTGTTCAGATATAAGTCTCTTTCTTATTTGCTGGCAGAGGGTGTGTAGATCTTTTTTAAATATTGTCACAAGATGCAATAAAGGTGGTTTCCAATTTCTAATGTGATGTAATTTGGAGAAAAATATTAATAGGTTTTGGTGTGGTGAACCAATATTCCCACAACCTCGTAGTTGCTACAATAAGACAACTTTGTTGTCTGGGAAGCTAGAAAAGCCCAAACTTTGTGACAGTGTTCCAAATCTGAAAAAAAATCTGTTGAAATTCTATTTTTAAAATTCTCCAAGAACTTTTCATATGCAGATTCTGAGTATTTAGATCTCATTTAATGCATATACTTTATCTAGGATGTTTAATGATAATACTTTGGTTTCTATGGAGATTTAGGCATATTACAGACCAGTAGCAAAAGCCCTTCAGTCCTGAAGGGCAACAAGGTCACAACAGCCAGGTGTCAACTGCATGGGAACAATGCCCATCATTGTAAGGGGTTGGCAGGGAAGATGACCAGGCCTCTATCTTTAGCTACAAAGCCCAAGAAGAGAACATCTTTAAAAAGCTGCTTATAATCACATATCAGATTCTCATTTTCATTTCTCTATCCATTGCTGATTTTGTCAGTTCCAACTGTATTCCCCAAACTATTTCTCCTCTGTATACTTTTTCTTGCCTTCTAAGCCTCAATGAAAAGAAAATGTTTAAAACCATTAATTGCAAAGGCATTATTTGTTTTCCATTATGTGAAATGAATCCTTCCAAATATGGACTGTCTAGATGAAAAAAAAAAGTCAAAATTATTTGTTAAAATGTTAAGAACAGTAAGTGAGTCTTAATATTGTATGTGAAAACACATACTTCCTTGGTATTTTTGATATTTTCATTTCTTAATAGCTAAGATTTCATTCACTTGAGTTAGCTCCTATTTTTCTTCTGTGTGGCAGCAGTATTCATTACCATCTAAGAACCTCCCTAAAAGAGGAAGGAGCTACTGTTTAGTGTTGAATTGTAGGAAATTAATAAATTCTCATGAAAATATTTTGGTTAATTATGATGACAGGATGCAGATGAAATAATGACAAAAGGATTTCTTTCATGAGACTAAGACTTGCCTTGCATAGAGAACTGCACTGGAGTGTCCCTAAAATAGATGTCTCTGACTGTATCTGCTGGAGGTTACCAGCAGTTCCTGGTAAGAGAAGTTAGGAGGCTTCCTGATGTTTATCTTGGCATGGATCTAACAGTTTAGTCACAGTCTGAGCTCTACAGCCATTATCTACCTTGGTTTTGTCATCTTCACATGATTCTTTAAATATTTATACATTAAGTGTTTAAATGTGACAAATGCGAGCAAAATCCTGTGAAATTAAAAAAAAAAAAAAAAAAGACATTAGACTACAGACTCCTTAACACTGATTTTCCCAAGTGAGAGAGTACTTAGTGTACCTTAAAATCAGACTCAAGATAAAGTTTCCTAAACATACTCACTTTTGAGTGAAAAAAACCCAAAAACCAAAACTGAAAGCTGTGCAGAATATAGATCTCTGAACCCTTACTCATCTCTGCCCTTGTATTTGTCATCCTCCTACCAGAAATAATAAAAACCATTTTATATTCTGCATCTTAATCTGACTAAATAATTTCCATGTAGATTTACCTTCCAGGGGCCTGTCTATGACCTTCAAAGCTATTTCATCTTAAGAAACCCTGTATCTTTGATCATATTGTTTCAAAATGTATCCTATCAGACCAGCAAAAGGAAATTAACATTCAGAGAACACCTCCAGGTAATTCCGAATCCTAAAACAATACAACCATAATTACTTGGAGAAATACAAATACTTGGAGAACAAAACAGGGATCTATTCGTCTTTTTTCTTATTAAGGAAGATTTTACAAAGAGAAGAGCCCTTTCTGAAGTTTCACATGTATCAATAAACATGTGGTGTCATCTTTCTCTGCCAGCACACAGAGACTGTAAATTTTAGAGAATCAGGAAAAAACCAAGGACATTCTTGCAGATAATCTCAACTATGTCTTTTGTCCTGGATAATTGCACTTTTTGTCCTGCCTGTAAATCTGAGCAAGATTTCTAAGGCCCAAGAAAAATCCAGTACCAGCAAGGGGAACATGCTGTATGTCATCCCCATTGTGCCCCCTGCCTGTGTCTTTGCTCCCTGAATCCATAACGTTGTGACCTACAAGGAAACTGCTTTCTATGACAACAGTTTTATGCCAACAAAGAGAATAGCTGTGGTGGCAGCTTGCTTTACTCTAACAGCCAGGTATTTCCTTCTTTTACAAACCACAAATCTGTTGTGTCTCTTTGGGAGGGGAGAGTGAAGCACTAAATTGTGGGATTCAGTGTGGCCACACCGGCAGAGTCTGCAGTAATAAATAAGGTAACCAAAACATGGATACGTCCATTGCAACGAATAAAATCAGACTGCTACTTCCAAATATAGAAGAAAACAGAACCAGAGTATATCCCAAGTTGCTGCTTTGCCCCTCTATTTTTTAGAGGAATGACATTGTCTTGCCCATTGAAACTCATTAAGGTACAAATTAATCACAAGTTGTGAAGGAAACTCATGTTATTTAAGATCCTTCATTGACCATTCATGCTATGATGTTGAAAGTAGTTTTATTTATGATGTTTCATTGTTTTTTCAATCTACAGTATATCAGAAAATTTATCATAAATTTGTAATGAAGTCATGAGTTGATGCCATTAACAGCTGCACAAACAATACAAGCTGTAGATCTTCAGTTTTGAAAATTCGATTTTACGTTCAAGTCACAGATTATCTAGAGTTTAGACTTTAAGTCATCCTGCCAAAGGCTATTTCTTCTTTGTCTAATATCTGTAGCTGATTCCTGGTGTACTTTATAAAATTAAAAATATTAAACACTTCTGAAATATTTTCTAACTTGATGCCTCAGTGATTTATATAATTATTCTGATACAAGCAAGTACTAAAAGGAGGCTACAAAGTTCCAGCTCTCTCTAAAATCAGTTAACCAAAATTGCCCTATCTATATACACATCCAAATAAGAATGGAAGAAATACTTGTTCTGTCCTCTCCTTTACTGCTGGACAGTACTAAAATCTATTCTATATTCGTGCTAGCAAAGGCAAAGAGACTTGAAGTACTCTTTTGTAAATTGTATTTATTTCTCCCTACCTTAACATTTGCATCAGTATATTTTTACCAGAATCATTCATTTTGTTTCTATGATACACTGAAAACAAAGACTCAATTTTAACCAGTAATGAAGTTTTTGTGTGAACTAAAAGCAAATGCTACAACTATTTTGACAAGTTCAAAGGATTGGAAAGGACATCACTTCAAAATGTAGAAAGCAGTAGTGGAAAGTATTTCAGGAAAGATTGTAAATTGAAATGACCCCAATGCAATAACTGTTCATAGATAAATAATGACTGTCTTCATAGTGCCTTATAGGATTTAAACTATACTGTGTGCCTTCCAATAAGTAAACAGTAATTCCGTGAAAACAATGCGATGGTACTACTTTTTGTTCTGAACAGTCAGATAGCCTTTTTTTTATGAATACTTTTAAATAAGGAGTTCTAAGGATAATACTTTTTGAAATACCATATGCACGTGCCAAAGAATCCATTTGAAAGCACTGCTCTTTGTGGTTTTACACTGCCAGTAAGAGCAATTTAAACTCGCTCTGTCAAATATGCCATTTGTCTCAGAGATTACACAGCACAACCTTTCTTTTTAAGCTTGTTAGTACTAAGTATCCTTCAATACATTGGGGATGGTATTTAACACTGTGCCTCTTACCCTGAAACCACTCTCTGCAAAGGGAATTGCTTTGTCACAGATAATTCATAATAGATCCACATACTTTAATTTAAAAATATGGTAATTTACAGCACAGAATTACTATTTCCTGTAAGGATAACTACAGTGTTTGAACTAAGAGTACATATTTGCTAAAACCTAAAAAAACTTAGATGTGAAAGTGAAGGAAGATTAATTATAAGAAGCCATCCTAGTATCATTGTTCAATGAGAGGAATAAGAAATTTCATTTAATGCAAATGAAAACTCAATGTGAAAATGCAACTGTGAAGGGCCATAATATTTGCTGTCCCTATAGGAAAGAAGGGCAAACTGAGAACTGACAGTTTCTACTGAGAGGTTGTCACGAGACTGGCCACAGAGTTGAGTCCAGGGTAGTCTTTGCAGGCACCTCAGCTGCCTCACTGGCTTTTTTCATTCCTGTGATAGCATAGTTTAACATCTTTTCAAAGCCTTACTTCAGCATTCTCTCTTGAGAGCCCACAGTACAGTATGCAGTTAATCTGATAAGGCTGCTGCTACAGGGGCCTGCGAAGCCACAAAACTAATAAGCAATAGAGCAAGGAAGAGAATTAACTTTTTCTCCCCCAACACATTTAATAGCCTGAATTCCACAGAACACACATAGACAATATTTTTATTCCCTATCTCATGTTCATAAATGCAGGAAAAAATTAGGAGCTTGATCCAGTATGAGATGAGATCCAGGTTGTCTTTTGCAGTCTTCCTTTTTTTTTTTTTTCCTTCTTCTCTTTATGTTAAATAGACCAAATGCTTGCAACTAAAAATTAAATTTGAAATCTGAAATGTAACTTTATACTGAATCATATTCAAAATTTAAAGGTTATGAACAAGTCATTGTAATTTTGTTATCTGGGCACTTAATTCCTTACTCTTCAGCCCTAAGTATTTGGTGTAGCTCACTTGCGTGCTTTTTTTCCCATAGTTTTACCTTTTGTATGTTTGACTGCAATAGTGAGAGAATAACCATTCCGTTTTGTTCAGAATGTATTTTTGGTGAAGTAGTTCTGTTTTCCAAGATTTCTTGCATCTCATTTTTATGTTGGGAAAGAACCCATTGCTAGAGCAACTAGATTTCAAATAAAAACGTTTTAGCTAAGAGGTCTTTTCTTATTCTGAGTTCCGACTGTGTAGTATTCTATTTTTCTTGGACAGCAAGAAAAACTAGTTGTTAATTGCATCCTTCCCTTTTGATTCATAATCCCTATTGTTTTTGAAAATTGTGGGCAAGTTAAATAGCAGAGAGGAGGAGAAATATTACAGGAAAAAACATAAAAGGTTGTAGGGGAAAATAAACGAAAAAAACTAGAAAAGGAGAGAAGGACTGAAGAAAAACTACAGGATGATAGAGATTACTGTTCTTTTCTTGAGACTTTTATATGAAATCTCATAGACTGAGCATGACCCTCTTCCCTTTCAATCCCATGTCACACCTGCTGCAGAGAGGTACCAAGAGCATACATTTCTAGCACAGCTCCAGTCCTGCACCAGGAGCCCAAATGCCTGAGTCATCACTTTTGTTTGTGATCTGTCAACCACATCAGCTTCCAGGCTGAAAAGAGGCCAGGGCAACTCTGCAGCCACAGATACTCCTCCAAACACTGCCTTGCTAAGAAGCAGAATCCTAATAATGTCAGCCCTTCTTTCTCATGTGACAAGGCAGAGTCACAGCACTTCTGATTCACAAGATTGAGTGCCTGCATCCAGCATGGGGTGAAAGCCAACAGATAGCCCTTCTGTTGTAAGAGCCAGTGCTGAAATTCAGTGCATTGGAGGAAGCTGAGAATTCAAATAGTCTGTAAGGTCACAAAATTACCAAGTAGGACCCTCACTGCATGTTTGGGGCAGGAGTTCCACATGCACTATTGGCTCAGTGCCATTTCCATATGGGCTCGGCCTCTTACTGCTTTCGTTTGCAGCAACAGGTATCTGATATTGAATGTTTTGGGAAGCTCACCTGAAAAAAAAATTCTTCATACTCATTCTGCTATCTGAAGTGAAATCCAGGCAGCATTGCAGGCTTCTAAAGATGACTGTGCTGGCTGAACTGCAGAGCATTTCACATCCTCATAATTACACTCCAAGTGCATTGGTAAGAACAGCTCTAGGCAGGTTGGGGGGTTTTTTGACTCTTGCTTATCTCTGCCACATTTCTAGCTGGACATATGGCAACCTGGTTGACAGTCTCAGCAGATTCAACAAGGACTTCTCTTTCAGGGAAGCCCTATTCTCATTTGCATTAGAATTAATTCCTCCAGCTCCAGATTTTAGGCATGCTGGTAGAGTGTGCTGGGTCCTTCAGTGTATAAACAGCACACTGCTCTCAGATTAGTGCCTTATGGAGAACACAAAATTCACTAGGGAGAAAAAGAAAACAGTGATCTGTTTCCACAGACAGCTGACAATTCCCATAGATTTGGGGGATTTTTAAAATTAAAAAAACCTGTAATCTCCATGTTCTGTAAATGGCTGTGAGAGACGTTATAGAGTGCTGGAAACTTTAAACAGTATGAATAAAGGCTGAGGTTTTGCTTCTTTAGTGAAGTCACAGCTGTTGGTAGATTCTGAATCTTTCTACAGATTCTATGAAAAATCTGTTTTCTGCCATTACACTGCTGTGATACTTGGCTCTCCACTTCCTTTCATTTCTTCAGTTGTACATGTAGCTCTCAGTGTTACTGCTTCTCTTTTCTGTTGTCTTTCTTATTTATTTTCTCTCTTATTATTCATGTTGCACAGTATTCTGGTAGAGATAGGAGTTTCCATTTGTTCTGTCATGTGAAGACTGCCTGTACGATATTTCTTTGTTCAGTTCTCCTACTGATTCATTCCCAAATTGCAGAAACAGTGAGTTTCATGTATATTCAGCTATCTTCTTGTCTAAAGAATCAATTCAAATGCATTATATTTAGTTGTTAAAGCCATTAATTAATTCTAGTTTGAACTTCAACTATATTTAACACTAAGATAAATTTTAAATGAAGAGTTTTTGAGATCCAGTATAGGAAACAAAGTATTCTGAAATTTGTTGTGGAATGAATCCTTGTCCCTTGCAAAATCAGCTGGGTTTAATCAAATCATTTTCTATCATTAAATCCAAAAGGATTTTGACCCTTTAAATGACTTACTTTATTTACAAATTTCTTTCAAAAATGCTGTTTCAAAACAAAGAATGCACAGCATTTTGTTTGGACTTTTTTTTTAAATGTTAAATTAGGGCATATTCCTAGCTGAAATAGTTAAATCATAAACTCTACTTTCAAGAGGCATCAGTTTGTTATTATAAACCATATTTTGCAAGTATTTATTGTTTTAAAGATTGTAGTGAACATATATTTTCTTCCAGAAAAAACATTTTGACAGAAAGCTGTCAGACAGCTCTGTGGAGAACCCAAATGATTATGATGTTCCTTAACAAACCCCTAAGGTAGACCAGCACTCTCAGGCTCATAGTCCATATCAAGAGTACAGAAAACATCCTCACTGAAACAAGGACGATTTCTCTAGCATTCACTTGTATATTTCTCTAGCATTCAGCAAGTAACTGTGCCAAAAAGAAACATCTGAAGTATTTTTTGGAATTACACTGTCAAAGAGATGACGGGCTGTGTCACAACCTTCTAACCTGGTCATCTGCAAGGCTGCTCACAGGAGGCTGCCTGCTGGTAGAAGGTGTTTTTCTCATGTTGCTTCCAGGAAACAAAAAATCAGAACACGATTTTTTTCCCTAATTAATAAGTTTTTTAAAAAATGGAGGCTGCTGAATTACATGCAAATATATATTTTTATATATTATGGAAATACTTATATCTATATATATATCTATATATTACATTTATAATATATTTTATATTTATATTATATAATATATATTTTTATATGTGTATTTATATGATGTTTTTCAGTTTTATACTGCAAATAACAAGACTTGCTTTTTCATGATTGAATAAATTAAAATTGTTGGGTACTTTAGGAACAAGTGTTAAATCCTGTAAGGGTTGTGGATACTTTCGATGCTTATTTCAAATACTGAATTGTCAGAAGGGTTGTGTTTTACCACTGGGCTTGCACTTTCTAGNTCATTTTCTATCATTAAATCCAAAAGGATTTTGACCCTTTAAATGACTTACTTTATTTACAAATTTCTTTCAAAAATGCTGTTTCAAAACAAAGAATGCACAGCATTTTGTTTGGACTTTTTTTTTAAATGTTAAATTAGGGCATATTCCTAGCTGAAATAGTTAAATCATAAACTCTACTTTCAAGAGGCATCAGTTTGTTATTATAAACCATATTTTGCAAGTATTTATTGTTTTAAAGATTGTAGTGAACATATATTTTCTTCCAGAAAAAACATTTTGACAGAAAGCTGTCAGACAGCTCTGTGGAGAACCCAAATGATTATGATGTTCCTTAACAAACCCCTAAGGTAGACCAGCACTCTCAGGCTCATAGTCCATATCAAGAGTACAGAAAACATCCTCACTGAAACAAGGACGATTTCTCTAGCATTCACTTGTATATTTCTCTAGCATTCAGCAAGTAACTGTGCCAAAAAGAAACATCTGAAGTATTTTTTGGAATTACACTGTCAAAGAGATGACGGGCTGTGTCACAACCTTCTAACCTGGTCATCTGCAAGGCTGCTCACAGGAGGCTGCCTGCTGGTAGAAGGTGTTTTTCTCATGTTGCTTCCAGGAAACAAAAAATCAGAACACGATTTTTTTCCCTAATTAATAAGTTTTTTAAAAAATGGAGGCTGCTGAATTACATGCAAATATATATTTTTATATATTATGGAAATACTTATATCTATATATATATCTATATATTACATTTATAATATATTTTATATTTATATTATATAATATATATTTTTATATGTGTATTTATATGATGTTTTTCAGTTTTATACTGCAAATAACAAGACTTGCTTTTTCATGATTGAATAAATTAAAATTGTTGGGTACTTTAGGAACAAGTGTTAAATCCTGTAAGGGTTGTGGATACTTTCGATGCTTATTTCAAATACTGAATTGTCAGAAGGGTTGTGTTTTACCACTGGGCTTGCACTTTCTAGGAAACTTTACCATAGCAAAAAAACCTCACCAAACTCTTAACGTTCTGGTGTTACTTACTTAGCAACATTGTAAACTCTCTAAGAATGGAGCATATATGTGTCTTGACAATGCTGTGTAATGGCTTCAGCAAGGCAATGAAGAAGTGAACTGCATTCTCAGCTACCTCTTCAGAATGTGACATTTCCTTCAGCAGAGCTTAGCTTTCCTAAGGAGGAAAACAGCTCATCCATAGTGTATCAGGAAGCCTCTACACAACTGCAATGAGGCCAGTAGAGAGACACCTGCATCTGCCTAGACATTTTCTGTCTTTGCAGTGAGAGTTTAAATCTAGTTTGAACCAAATCATCACAGCACACTGCTGTGATTAGTACCTTGAAACTATTTTGATACGAAGGCAGAATAAGCCACCTTTTAGAACTTACTCTTCCCTTAAAAAATGTGAAGTATTTTCATGCTGGACTAATTGGCAAGTAAGGACCCGTGTTTCCATGAATGGCTGCACCCTCTACAGCCTCCCATCACAGAATCATAAAAAAAATGGTAATAATTGTGTTCCAAGTATGAGTTCATGGTAGTTTAAACACTGCACAGCATGTTTTCCAGTTTTCTCTTTCATCCAGTCATCCAGGTTTTGATACATTATTTATGGAGAAAATTCTTATTTCAGTAATGTTGGAATTCAGAGTGTATTTTCTACCCTGTTGTTGCTGCCACAGCATCATAATAAAAGATGGACTCAAGCTGTTAAGGAAGTTGAACTGAAATTGTAGTGTTATTTGACATAAACTCTGCACAAGGAGAAAACAGTCTCCCATAAATAGCAGGATTCTGCTACTGCTTCAGATTACGTCTCTCATCTCTGATGGTTCAGAGAAACATGAAAAATGGGAAAAATGGAAGTTTGTGTGTCACAACCCAGACTTGCAACTTTTCTAAATATTAATAGTATTACCCTCCTTTGTTGTTGTTGTTGTGTTATTAAGTCATTCTCCATTTGTTGAGGAGTTAAGAAGCATCATCTTACTATTTATCTGTCATGTGGGGAAGGGCCAATAGCAGGAATTCTGCAAAGGCATATTGGAGGACAGTTTGAATAAGAGCACCAACTCCAGATTAGGAATTGGCTAAAAGAGGAATAAACCCTAGAGGCTTATTCATGTCTCACTTTTGCTTATCTTCACTGGAGTACTCCATCAAGTTACATAGGCTGTGCTCACAAGGGCCTGTACCTTACAAAAGATAAATGTTACCATAAGAATGGCAAATGCTCAGCTCTACTGCAAATTATGTTGGATATATGCTGTACATATGAAATCAATATTAATCACATTAAAACACCTGTAATTACTGTTAAAACCAGTAATATTTATTGAATCGTAGAATAAGCTGAGTTGGAAGGGACCATGAGGATCGTCTTGTCCAGCTCCTGGCCCTGCACAGGACCAATCCCAAGATTCACATACATGTCTCATGTGCCTGAGGGTATTATCCAAATGCTTCTTGAACTCTGTTAGACTGGTGCTGTGACCACTTCCACGGGGACCTGTTCCAGTGCCTGACCACCCTTTGGGTGAAGAACCTTTTCCTGATATCCAACTTCAACTTTCCCTGGCACAACTTGAGGCCATTCCCTTGGGTCCTGTCACTGTCACCACAGAGAAGAGATCAGTGCTGCGCCTCCTCTTCCCCTCACAAGGAAGCTGTAACTGCAGAGAGGTCTCTCCTCAGTCTCCTCCAGGCTGGAGGACCAAGTGACCTCAGCTGCTCCTCATATGGCTCCTCCTCAAGGCCCTTCACCATCTTCCTTGTGCTTCTCTGGATGCTCTCCAATAGCTTAATGTTCTTTTTATATTGTGGTGCCCAAAACTGCATGTAATATTCAATATTCACTGGTGAGGCTGCACCAGTGCAGAGCAGAAAATCACTTCCTTTGGCTGGCTGGTGATATATTATTTATTTAAAAGTAAAAATATTTTTTACTTGGAAAATAAAAATAAAAAAAATATTATTTTCTTTAAAAATATAATTTACTCTAGCATTTTTTAAATGTTCTGAATATCTAAAAGGCCTTTTGAATCATTACTGGGCAACAGAAATAGATGAAACCATCCTCTGGTGGATTTAAAATATAGATGCTTGCAGAATGTAGTAAATCGTTAGGTTTTTTAAAAAAAATTGTTGACAAACAGTAATATCTGTGTCTCAATGGCTGCAAAAGTAGTATTTTTAATGTGCTCTATTTTTACTTTAGCTTTTAGTATTGGCATTATACTTCATAGCTTACATTAATAATTCACAATAGAGATTAACCTACAACGTATATATGGATTTACTCTGGGACTATTCCTCTTATGATTCCATTAATGCTCTTCTGTCCATGCCTGATTGTATTCCTTTTTTCCTCAGTTTGTTGTTCTTTTTGGCCATCCCTTCAGACTTCTGCATTTCTTTTTGATGCTTTTCTTGTCCACTTAAAAAGTTTATAGAGATGCAGATTAGAACTCCATCACCTGTAGTTTACTAGAAGCCCTGTCTGAAATATTGAGTATCTGTTAGCTGAGTGCTTGTTCTGCCTAGAGGATATGTTAGGAGCTCTACATGAGTAAAGATGTTTTCGTATGATCCATATACTGCATACTCATTTGGAAGTTATTTATAGATGTGCTGTGCTGTTTCCATTTTCTATCCCTTTATCTCTCTCTCTCGAGACTAGTATTGCTTTCTGCCTCCCTCTGAATGTGAGCATTTCTGTCATTGTCATTCTGCTACTCTGATCCATTATTGTTCTAACTCCTTGATTTAACACATTAATTCAACTTCATACATTTGGGTAAAAGGAAGAAACATGATACAAATGGATTCAGTTGCTGTCACATCACAAACAGGACAGACAGTGTGTTACAGTACTGCTGGGGGCAGTAAATATTTGAATTCATTGTGCACTCCCCAGTTTTGGGGGAAAATATGGGATTCATTTTGTGTTGAGTTAACCTCAGATCATCCCATTCTCCCTTCCTTTTCTCTGTCAAGACACGATGCTGTACTTCAGCTTTAGCTGAACAGTCACCTTTACCTGTTTTGAGTGCAGCCCCTCACTGGAGGTGTGATTCCCATTGCTGCCTTGATTCATGGCCAGCCCTACATCACCACTACCATTTGTACAGCCAGCTGATGAATTGGATCATGGACTAATGTGGCTAAAAAAACTAAACAATCAAAAAAAGCAAAAAAACATTGGCTCAGTCAGACTCACTGCACTGCCATGCAAATCTGGGAAAAGAAAGTGCAATCACAGTTAGCAGCATCTGCCCATATATATCTTGCAGTAAAGTAGCCATGGAATTGTGTCAATCAGGCAGTAGGCCTGGGGGATGGGAGGGAAAAACCCTATTGACTGAGCTACAGATAGGGCTCCCTCTTCCACAAGTTCAGGTGTCTCAAATTTGAATCAGGAAGGTGCTAAGAAACATTGGACTTGCATAGAAGAAAGGCATTTGCATGACAGTAATCAAAAAACCTTTTTCAAGACAATACTGTGAAGAACCCCTTTTTTTTCTTTTTTTTTTTTTCATTTAAAAAAGTCTTCAGCAGCCCTTACTAAGGTGAACAGAGAAAAACCAGCATAAAATAAAGGAAAATCTCTCCCAAAGGAGTTAGTATGTGGGAGAAGGGGAAGTGACATAGTACTCGGTTCATCTTAGCTTACAGTAACAAATTGTTTCAGCAAAACTACATGGAGAAAGGAATTTGGCTGAGTTCTTGAAACAGTGGGAAGGGAAATGAGCTGCTGGAGGTTGAAACAAATTGGTTTTTGGGACTCCTGGGATGTCATGCCAGCCCTGTGAGCAGTACACTGTGCATTGCTTTTGATATTAGATAGTCTGTTTGTAAAGAGAATAAAATACCCAATGACTGCATCTACTCATTTTCTTCCAAACAAGAAGTAATCCTTGCTAGAGCCCAAATTGTCCATAGGACTTGAAAATGATGACAATATGAAGTGCATTAGTATAATCAAATAATCATAAATAAAGCATTTTATGATTTTCAGCTCTACGCTTTCAAAAAAAGCTGAACACAACTTTTCCAATACTTTGCTTTCAGGAGTAAAAAGAAACCCATTTGAACCTGGCCAGTTCAAAATGTATTCTTGGCAATGGAAACTTTGAAAGATGCAGCATATTTGGCATAATTTGTATCTGTTGGCTTATATTACTTCTAATATAAGCATTTCAAACAAAGATAGGATGTTTTCTTAGCTCTCTTGGAATGTTGACATTAAATCATCCATACCACAGGGATACTTGTCTAAGGATTGCACAGTCTATGATCCACTCACTTTGAAGAAAGAACAAAGATAACACTAAATCTGGTGGTCTGATAGTTTATCTTACAAACAGCAGCACCAGACTTATTCTGCTTTTTGCATCCAAAAAGCAATCGGTAGTGAGAAAAAAAAAATGATTAATATCTAGATAACTAGAATGGTGAAAAGAACAGGAAAAATCATAAATATTAAGGAATAGTAATGCAATGTTATTTTTGGGGGAAGAATTTCAGAACAGGATCCTATGGAATATTTCTGGATATCAGTCTTAGCCTCGTAGAGTATTTGAGCATTTTGGTTAGTAAGTTATATTTTATGGTGTTATTTTCTAGCTACATATATAAGTCAAACCTATATAATGGATCTGAATAGCATTAAATACTCATGTTAATAGTTTTAAATTCTTGTGTGCATTGAAATATTTCATTACATTAATATCAACAGAAGCACAAGGGTTAGATTCTGCTCCCAATCACGCTGGAATTCACTGCATGGAGATGCTCCAGTTGCAACAGGATCACTGAATGTAAAGCTACATCATTCTTTCTTGCCAGACTCAGTTAAAAATTAACTGGAATATTATATGGGCAGTATGGATTCTTTTTCACCATGACAAAAGATTAAGATTCCATACCAGTGCTCAGGTTCTAGGGGAGAAAACATTCCAAATTGTGTTAATTTTTTGTTGAGAACAAATTAAAAGAAACACTCCCTACCACAAATAACTTTTTCCCCCCACTATTGATACATTATTCATCAGTAGCTTACCCTTGCTAGAACTTCTGCAATTAAGGAAATGTCAGGATTTGCTCATATGTCTTTTGAACATAATATTGTACTAGCAAAATATAATAGTAGATGATAAAATATTAAAAATGAGATATAATAAAATAGATATCATTTATATGTATATAATAAAAGAAATACAATAAGCTCCATAATAAATGCAACCCCCCCCGAGCTGGCAGCCTCTTTCTTTAGATAAATGAGGGAAAAGCAACTGAGCCAACACTTCCACAGGAACATCTTACAGTTTTTGCTCTACATGCTTTTGCACAGGTTTTCTTAGTCAGAAATGCAGTTTCTCTTCAGAATATGTTTTGAAGCACTTTCAAACATATTGGTACTTTGATGCACATACAGTTTCCATTATTGAAACAATCTCATATGATTTGGTTTTCAGCTTACTAGCATGTAGCATTATATGGTTCCTAACAATCAGACTAGAAAAACAGGGAAGTGTAGTTTTCTGTAGTGACAGAAAAGGGATACACTTCTTCAGTTAATTTACAAGACTCCCTTGTTTGCCAATGTATTTAAGCATATATTTATATTGAAAAATTATTACTGTATTTAATTTTGACATAATAAATAATCTTTTCTATAAACATATTGCTTAGGATAAAATAGTGCATCCAAATGATTTTTATTCTTTGTCCTTTTTCAGTGCTTTGATGACATGTCTAGAATTGTTTTTGCTGTTTTCCTAGAAGTATTGCATTCTGGTCATTTTAATTACTTAAGAGGGGCTTTCAATGAGGACATTCAAGTAAGAATGTTTTGAGACTAGGAAATATTCTTGCTATCTGTGTGAAGAGCTTTGGGATTCCTTGTCTTGTCATTCATCTTCTGAACCAAACATATTAGTTTCCATGGGCTGTAGACTTGTTGTTTCCTCAGCTTTGTTAGTAATATCCTGCAGAAAAAAACCCTGATTTTAGCTCTGTTCCATTCATCAAATAATAAAAAAAAAATCCCTGTCTTTATACAATGGCAGAATGATTACAGCCATTTCCAGCAGCTTACATGGTAAAAAGATTATCTATAAATGGCACAAACCCACATTTCTGCAATAACTGGAAAAATGGAGGAGGGTAGAATTTATGCCTAAGTATCTCCTCCAGTATTTCTGTGTTTGCTCTGTAAAGCTGATTTATTGATCTGTTTTCTGCTACTGATGCTAATGTTTTGAGATGTCTACCAAAAGGAGAAAAAAGAACAAAGAAAACTTTGAAAGACAGAGAATCTAGAACAAAACCTCAATAAATCCATTACCTAACCATAAATACAAGGGGGTTTACACATCCTGCCTAGAAAAGTTAAATTGTGGTACAGTACAATTTCATTTGTTTTCGTAAGTCCTCCTGTGTTCTGTCTGTGCACCTGCATTTAAATTTGAGAACCTTTGCATAACATGCTGCCTATTAAAAAAAAGTTCTATCTATAAATGTTTTCCAAGTAATAATATAAAAACTTGGTGTAAGCTTTTTTAGAAAGAAAGTAGGCATAAAATGAAAAATTAACAATTGTTTTTAAAAAAAATCATACTGGAATGTCTGTTCACTTAAGAGGTGCCCCTGTGATTTCATCCTCTTCCTTTCTTCTTCTTTTCTCTTAGATCTCCTTATTGAAATTGGAAGCATTGCATTGATCATCTTGAAAGATCAGAGGCTGTAATGAGTTTTCAAAAAGGTATTTTTTCATATACCTCATACCTGTAAGCTTTTCTTTGAACAGACACACACAACCTGGGGTTACTGTTGCCCACAAAACATCTTGTGGGTTTTCATTTTAGCTCTGCCAGGCGTACTCTTGGCCATAGGGTTGATGAGATTTAAGACATATTTTGCTTCACAATAACACTCTGCCTTTTACAGTCACAAATAATGTAACTAGTTGTAGTCTCCTTTCACTTGAAGTTAATTTTAAAAAAGAAAATATAAATAACGAAATGTACAATTGCACTAGTAGTTTCCTTAGAAAAACTTAGCATGGTCAGTGTTTTCTGAAAGGTGTACCTTAATTATTCACAGAGATCTATTAGAAAACAAATGTGTTAGCAATAAATGTGGGGTTAGATACACTTGGCGTACTGGAAGATTTTTTTTCAAAGTGGGGCTATTAATATTCTTATTTTACCATCAAACTTATGCAAACATCATTGCACCACCATTCAGAGGTTATTTTCTGCAACAGGTCTTTGCTATTCAAAATGACTCTGGCAAAGCAACTAAAATTTGAAACCCATCCACTGTTTTTCTCTGTACTTGGGTTCCTTCAGTAATAACAGATCAAACACAAAATGATGTTTATGGGTGCATTTCCTTCACCTTCTCCTAAGGGTAAATGGATAGATGCTGTTTGCCTTAGCTGTTGCAGATGATGTTTAGTAGTCTGTTTCCCTCTTGAAAACATGCTGCCTCATGCTCCATGTTCTTTTATTAACATTTATATTATAAATTTATAGCGGTTGAAGGTCTTGTCAATATGAGATCTACTATACAGGACTTCTGTCCCTCATCTGAGAAAGCTTGGAGATCCCAGAGCAGCAGCTTAGGCACACAAAAGTACCCTTGTGCCAGTATCTTTCTTCTTCTATGAAAAGATACAAAAGTCTAGAAAGCCAAAATCTTCCAGGCTTCCCTTACCATCTACATCCTAGTGAATTGGGGAGCAGGTTCTGGCATCCATTCTAAACATAACATCTCAAAGAACAATTACTGTTGGAGTAAGTGTCTTTATCTCCTCTTTTCCCATGTGCTATTGAATGCTCTTGTAAGTAACTGATTAGCAGACAGCTGATGTTGCCTTCAGAGTGTGTATCCATCAAACTGTGATGCTAGGAGTTCTCGCCAAAAGGGACTTTGGAGCCCAATGCGCTTTTGAGTACAAAAGTTATTCTCCTTCTGGATTCCTCACATATTCAGATTAAACCTGCTGCTTTTACTGGGTCTGGCAGTGTCATGAAGGAGAAAAAGGGTACACAAAGCCAACCCAAAGCTTATGATGCCTCTTTAACAGTGCATACTCCAGCTGCCACGTCTGCTAGACAGCAGGTATTTAAATGACTGCACTGTTTCTGCAGAGTCTTAAGGGAGTAAATGTCTTGTTTTCGTGGTGTTTTTTACTTCTTTTGTAATGAATAGTGCTTGAGACACATAACAGGCCTCCAGTGTTAATATAAGATACCAAGCTGCTCCTTCCTTTAGAGGTTCTGTTGCAAGACAGGACCA
Organism: Rhipidura dahli; assembly: GCA_013399225.1. Taxonomy (NCBI): domain Eukaryota; kingdom Metazoa; phylum Chordata; class Aves; order Passeriformes; family Rhipiduridae; genus Rhipidura; species Rhipidura dahli. The sequence goes on along the minus strand of VXAC01000779.1, from coordinate 266,897 downwards.
AAATGTTTTTCTCTAGAGAATTGCTGTTAGGTCCTTATCTGGAGTAATGTTTGAGATGTGTCTATATTAGTTCAAGCTCTTTTTTTTAGTATTGGTCTTCACGATCAAACTTTTCAGTGTTAGGGTTGGTGTGGGGCTGCTGCTGCCTTTTCTATCATCTTTTCACTCTTGGGTCCTGGTTATGTATGTTTGTCTGAGAAAACTTAGTTTAAATGTCATCACATTGAGCAGTAGCACAGTAAAATTTGAGACAACTATTTCTGCACATAGGATTGTGACAAAAGAAAATTGAACATATATATTAAAAAAGTCTGTTCTCCAGTCTGAATAAGTAACAAAAATAACTTTTTTTGATAGGTGTGGATCACATCTAAACTGTCCAGCATTGTTGCAGCAGTCAGAGCAAGCTAACTGCTTTATCGTATTTCACTTCTTTTGTGCAGGTCATTTTATAAGTAGTAGTATTATTGGTCAAGCATTCAGTGGAGTTGTGGGTTACATATTACAGGATTCAGACAAACTGTGTTTGGTAGTAGATGATTTACTTAAAATTTTATGACCTTGTATTAATGAAAACTACTAACATCTTCATCTCCAGATTCATGCATGACCGTGGAGCTAATTTTATTTGGCATCAGTAGTGCCTGACTATCCCAAAAATGTGTATGTACAAATATCTCAGCTCTTGTATTTCCAGCATTTGCAGTTGCTAAATCCTGTTCTGACTCTAGCCAATCAACCAGGATAATCTCTGATTTTACTCTCAACTAGTACCTTAAATAAAATGGCATATAGGAAAAATATGCTTCGGAGATCATGCATCCTTGGCATATTATCTGACTGGTTTATATTCTGTTTCTCCATCCTAGAAATAATTCCTTCACCCTGACAACCCAAAAAAGGATGTATGTCCCTATGTCTGTCATACCTGATTCTCAATTTTGAGCTGCAATGATCTGATAAATCAGTTTTGTGTAACTGATGTTTTCATATTTTTTACCGGCATGTTTCAAGTATACACTTTGAATCTGATATACACCAGCTGTAAACCTTTTCATTTTGTATTTTGTTGTTTTAGCACTCTAGTAATTTTAAGATTTAGGAATATCTCTGCCAAAGTTATGCCCTATTTGGCACAGCTCAAAACTGCAGTTTATGTGAGTTCTGAAGATTTTGTCCCCACACCCAAACCTATCCTATTAAGCAGGCAGGAAACTAGTAAGGATTAAGGTGAAGAATTATACAGAAGACTGTAAATCTTGACCCAGCCACCTTCCTTTAATTCCCATCCTCTGTTGCTCTGTCACAGTGCTGACATTACTGATAAGCTCCGTGCAACATGGCCTTCTTCCCAGTTCCTTAATGAGCCACAGCACTGCAGTGGGAACTTCAGTGTCCCTTAGGCAGGAGCAGCAAGTGGAAATGGATGGAGAAGCTTAAGACTCTTCCCAACAAAATCCTTGTACCTCTGAGCCCTCCCTACCTCTGTGAGGGTATAGGAAACCACACATGCACACCCATTAGCTTGGGTAACAAAACCATTTGTTTACCATCCTGATGTCTGCCAGAAATCCTTAGGACAGCTGATCCCTGACTTGCTTCTCTCTAAAGCAAACTTTGCCCAATCCATCAGCTGATAAGGAACAAACTGTGTAGGAGCATATAAACTTAAATATATATTATTACTAGGGACTACAAGGCTCATTTTATTTGACAGCTTTCTTCATCAGGTTGCCAGGGATTTTGAAGAAGACTAGGCCCCATTATATTAGTGTGCTAATGTACTTAAATTTGCATTAATAATCTGAAGCTAATGGTATGCTGGGCCAGCAACTTAATTTTACAAGATAAAGACTTGACTATTCCAAAACACTGAAGTTATTCACTGGATACAGAACGAATCTAATTCTCTTAGTCCAGAATTTACATTATATTAAATATATTCTGACAGCACAGTGATAAAGAAGATTAAAAGAAGATAGTGTGCAGAGCTGTACTGGCTGCATCCATTTTCATATTACTTTGGGGAAGATTTTTTTCCCCACTTAAATCTTGAGTTTAAAGAACCTCCCATAAAATGCAAGTAAAAGGAGAGGGGTTCAATTCTAATAGCTTATGTTTGCAACTGTTAACAAGCCTCTGATGTCATCAGTCATAACAAATGGTTTGGATCTATTATGAATCATCAGGTAAGAATTCAGGCATATTATATCAAAGAATCAGGCATTCAATTATTAGCTGGAATAATATTAGTTAATAGACACTGGTCGAAAATTTTTTCGTACAGTAGATCTCCATACAGCATAATCTTGACTTATTAATATGAATAAAATAGCATGCTATGATCCCCAAAATGTACAGCAAGTTTAGCCAAGTGCCCTTACAAACAGTAGACATGTCAGACAGCAGTGTGAAACAACATTGCCAAATTCCTGGGTATCTTCTATCTTTGGCTGGTTTTTGACCATGGGCTGTTATTGCACAGGCCAAGGACAGATGTGATTTGTGCTTCTTCACAGCTACCCACAGCTTTCTGAACTGGAAAATTGCTGACTGGACAGCATCCAGCAGCTGCTCAGGGCTGTGCTAGAATGGCCAGAAACTGGGCAAGGTAATCATTAATCTGTGCCCATGCTGCTTGGGCAGCTCTCAGGCTCACTCATGACCTGCCTAGGGCATTGAAGAAGCAGGATTTCTGACAGAGGCTCAGTGTTGCTCCCTCACAGATGTGAATGAGCTAGCAGGGCTTATGCCAAGCACTCAGCCATCAGTAAAGGGCACAGTAAAGAATCCTGAATAGAAATTAATATATGAACAAAAGAAAAGAGTTGGCAGCAGTCATTGTTTAGACCTGATAGTTTTGTTTCTTTGCCCTGGCTTCTTACAGGCAACATTTTCTTTTAACCCCTATTATGCTTTTGAATGCCTTACTGTGCATATTGTCAGTGTTATAAAGGTTTCTTTTATGTATTGCTGTCTCTTTTGCTCAAGTTCCAGCCTGCTGTAGGGAACACCAAGTTTTCTTCCTAGTCTTTGGGCTAGAGAAAGCTGCAGGTGCCTCAAATGCAGTGTCCTCAGCCCTCGTCCTAAGTACTTCTCTGATGCTTCTGTGTAGCATCCCAGCACTTCAAGGGATTCAGGACAAGTGAAAAGCACAGAGAGCTGAAACTCAATTTCTTTTGAGGCTGGACCACTGTCACCTCGTGAACTTGTCCTGAAGCTTATTAAACCATTAAACATGTACTAGCTTGCAATAGCCTGTTGTACCTGAGCAATTGATTAAATGGAATCCACAGAGAAAATCTGGAGATTCAGGACTTAGAACTTGAAGCAAGTGTATATGTACAGCAAGAGTTGTAATTCCTTCTCCTAGGCATAAGATATGAAAATAACTTTTCACAAAATGAAGCACATTGAAAGAACACAGGATTTTTTCTTGTATGTAATAAATTCCTTTTTTTATGCAGTTGTAATAATAAAGGATCACTGGAGACATTCACTGTCTCTAAATCTCTAGTTTTAGGAAGCTGTTCATCTGATCTTATAAAACATTAAGCATTACTTGTGACCTTTGATCACTATATTTTAATAAAACAGCTCAACTCTTCTTTCTTCTACACTTGGCTTCCCTGCCCCTGGAGTTGTTTTTCTAGTTCACCTTTTCTTCTAGTATTACATTATTTATATAAATAATCTCCATTGTCCAGGTTCATGGAGCTTTCCTTCCAGTTTGACTTCCCAGGAAATTGCACTCCGTATTAAATAAGGACTAAATTCAGTTCATTTATAATCTCCACAAGGCAGAATTGTGAAAGTGAGGCCAAGCTATGAAGTCTTCTGATCTTCTCTCTCCAAGTTCCATTGCACCTTAGAACCACGTTGCAGTGCTGGGGTCTCTGCACAGCTTGTTCCTGCACACAGACCCTCACAGTAAGGACTAAGCTCCCCCTGGAAAACCTGGGCTAATGTAAAACCTTCCTGTGTTTGCTCATAAAATAAATGTGAGTTCAAACTCAGGTAGTATCTTTACACAATGCTCTAACAAATCTGGTTAGATTTAGATCAAATTTGATTAGATTAATTTTGAGCTGTAATTTCTGATTCCTGGTCTTGACTACTGGAAAGGTATATAAGAACCAATCTGGCAGATTTTTTGTGTTCTGTCCATTCAGAAATTAGTTTTACTTTCAGGACTTATACACTGAGCATTACTGGCAATAGGATACATTTCCTTATCATACTAAAAAAATTCTCCTAACTGCACAAAATTTGCTTTTTAAAATGTTATTTTAGCTTTCCTAGTGTAATGCATCATGAGTAAATTTATATTTAAAAATATCATTTGAGCTGATACTATTACATCCATACCTTCTAAAAGTAATATTTAGAAAGTTGTATCATATAAACACCGTATAATATAAATAAACCCTGTGGGGTAGATTATTCTGTTGGAAGTACCCAGCAACCTGAGTTCAACATGCATGAAAAGATAAACGCTTCAATTTTTAAAAAGTATCTTACTGTTTCAGAACAAATACCACATTAATTCACAGTTAAGACTTATTGAGTTAAAGTCCATGAAAAATAATCTGCTTAAAACCAAACACAGTCCAAAACTTACAGGCATCAGTAAATCTGTGTAAGAAAATGTACTTATGCACACTATCCTGACAATGGCATGGGGTATTTTTAGACTCCTTTAACACATGAAAACCAGTAATTGGAAAATTTAATCATATAATTACATATATTTAATCACCTTATGTAACAGGATGACAGAACTTTATTGAAATGTTATTAGAGCTTTCAATTTTAAATTGCTTATTGAGTGGACTAATTTTGACCTTTAACCAAAGATAAAATCAGCTATAAAAGCAAAAAGAATAAGATCTTCAGGTACTGCAATTTGTTAGTTACAAGGTTAGCAGAGCTTTGAAAGTTTATCACTTCTATCTACTCAATTAGTTCAAGACATCTGTTTGGATTCTAAATGTGCCAAGAGACACTTGTAAATGAAGTAATAACTTTACAGAGATACTATTTTTTATTATATTTCTAAATACTGAAGTTACTCCTGAGTTTTGTATTATAAATACATTATCTGTTATTCTTAAATTCTGTCTGTAAGATAAATTATAAGCTAAAACTTTTTAATGTATTGTATTTTGCATATATCACTTCAGTAAAAAGAACATCCAGGAAACTGCAAATAATTTTTACTTTATCATTTAAAGCTTCCTAATGGAATGGCTACCAGACAGTTTTTTTCTTGTGGTTTTCTGTTTGTTACAGAAAAGCTCTCTCAGGACTTGCTTTTGAGAGGGTTCAGTATCATTCAATAAATGCAGTTGGTTAAGGTGATGGTGCTACGGAACTATAGCTATCATTAGCCATAAGAAGTCATTCTGTTGGAGATCCAGTCTGTTCAACATACACATTAATCCTTTGGGATTTAAAGCTCACTACAGAAGACCAGTCCCTCATTGATCAGCAAATTTAAGAGTATGTAACACACAAATATGAGAATTGTACTCTGTGTCTTCTCAGAGTTGCATCCAATTTCATTTAGTCTTGCTGCCCAGACAATGACTTAACATATTCTGTTTGTGCATGATTTTGTAGTGACTTTCAGTCTTTGTGATGATAAATGTCCCTCTGAAGACTATTTTTCTTAATTTATTCACACTGTAGATATAAAATAGCCACAGCACAGTTTTCACTGAATGACTTAAATTTCATGCCTAATCTATAGTGTTAAAACCTGTTCCATTCCCTGTGATTTCCAAACTCAGCAGTTTAGACTACCAATGATGATCCCAGTTTTTGCAAAGCCAGATGATTTTCTGGAAGGACTGTCCAGCCAAAGATTACACGTTCCTGCCTGTCATGTTTTACAAGAAACAATTTATTAGATAAAGCCATAGGTGCCATTTTGTTTATAAGTTTTCATAAACTGAAGATGTCTGCATATTCCATTTGTCCATATGTTCTTCAAGATTATAGTTCTTTAATCATATTTGTGTTTCTAATGAGGTATGTTTAATAAAAAACTAAAACTAAAAACCATGTTCCATCTATGCAATTAAGGAGTTAATTTCATTTTTTATGTTTTCTCCTTGATTGTTATTTTATGTATGGAAAATTTGACAAAATGGCTACCTATAAATGCTTAGTTAGGGAGATGATGCCTGCTTATACAGTGTTCTTGCTCATGGTATCTCTGTGTTTAGTCCTGTGAAGTCTTTTGTCAATACTAACCGAAATTAATCACTTCATAAATGAATAGCTATGTCACGCTGGAGACCATAATGAATTTCACATCTAAGCACCATTTTTGTATTTCAAAGAAAGGTCAAAACTACATATTTTATTCTCAACTAGACTGCAATCTAATTTATATATAATGAGTCTCAAAAGGTTATGACTTTACATTCATTATGCTGTCATTACAATCTCTACATTCTTCCTCTAGGTCCCAAGATCTATACATTATCCTAATGGAGTCAGTATACATTTATTAGTTAGAAAATAATTTAAATTCCTATTGCATTAAATACATAGTATAAGGTAGGTGTTAACAATTCCCTGTCTTTTTCCTCTTGGTTACATTTCTCTGTAGTGCACAAGCAGCACACACAGGCCTGCTGTTCACATCAGAGGAAAGCATTCCTAGATTTAGAAACCATCAATAGGAAATTCTGACATGAGGGTGTACCCTCATGCTGCTATTCATTCATCACCTTTGTCACCTAGATAATACTCAAAGGCAAATTCAGATTTATTTCTAGTTCTAAACAGAACTTTGGTCATAGTTCAGACACAAACTGCACTTGTAATGTCGTTACCTTTCAAATTTCCTGCTCACGGAAAATTTACACTTTGTGATCCAGCTGAAATTCATAATTTGTGAGGCACCTTATCCTTGTTGTAGTGTTGTGCTATCTAAGACTTCTTGTTGCAACCTTGAGTGCCAAGATGGACTGTACTGTCCAGCCTATGGACCTCATCGTCCACATTACCTGCCTCTCGCAGGAGACAGACCTTGTAGGCTGCTCCAGGATGTTTCCCTTTGTCTGAGTGAATCCTGCATTACCATGCAAGCTCTGTACAATTAGGATGGCTCTTTTCACACATACTATTTCTCACCCTGCTAATTCAAATACCTGCATTCTGGCCAGTCAGGCCTTAGGTAGATGTTCACTGAAATAAATGCTAGTTTCCAATTCTTGATGTTTTCTGCCCTGTTAATATCATAAAGTCACAGAACATTTTCCCACCTTGAACCAGTGATTAGTTTTCAGATTACTTTTCCTAATGTTCTTTGTTAACATTAGCTCTTCATCATCAAACAGAGTAATATAAAACAGATAAATCTATGTCAATAAACTTTAGTTGCATCTTTTACTGCATGGTATAACTGTATCTTAGTAGAAAAAAAAGAATAAAAAACTTTATTTTGAGGTCTTTACTATATTCACAGACTATTGTGAGGAAAGAGATTAAAAACTATTAAATTATTCACTTGTGTGAAATATTTGCACAGGCCTATTAAATGTCTACAAGAAATATTTCTTATTTTGTACTTAGCAATTTCACACAGGGGATGTTAGTGTTGATGGACAGACAAGATGAAAATCTGGCAAGCAAAATGTCTTTCGAAAAATACAAGGAAATGAAATGTAGTCTTGTTTGGGTATTACTAAAACACAGACTAAGTTTCAGGGAGCATATATTTACTTTTCCCCTTATTCCTTGTGGAAATCACAGTCCTGAAATAGGTACGAGTTTTTTTCTGTGGTATCCACAGGGATTGCAAGATGCTTAAACATGACTGCTACATTAACTAGTCTGCAGGTAGCCTCTTGCATTTCCAGGAGGGAAATGGAGACATTAAGTCCATCCTATCCTAGGCATGTTGATACTTAATTCTAGGTTGAGGGAAAGTGCCTATTTCCACTGAGGATTAAGAGAGCTGGGTATTCGCCCCCAAGCAGGGTCTAATATAGATACTGTATGCTCTCAAAAAACAACTGAGAAGCTTCATATCAATTAATCCAATGATCACACCTGTTAAGGAGTGAGAAGAAATAGGTCCAAATTTAGGATTTAGCTCCCTGCCTAATCCTGAGGAGGCCTGAAATTTATATTTTGTATCTGCCGGCTTATCAGTTTCTTACCAGTGCATGATAGTGTCAGTATTCTGAAATGGACCTCTGGAAGCTGGTGGACTTTGCATTAACCACAAAATATCAACTGAAGCAAGAAGTAGAGAAAGGTTGAGTCCCCCAAGCTTCGGGGTATTTAGTATTCACAGCTTCCTTCTGCAAAATACTCAAGCACTGAGGATTTCATTAGCAGACAGTAGGGCATAGAAACATTTTAGGTGTCAGCCTAGCAGGAGTGCTGGTGAATCCAACATCTCTCTGATGCTGAGACTGTGACATGAACCCATGTGTGCTCCTCAGCACCAGCGGGAGCAACTCCCTCTCACCTGCTCTCCAAGCTGGCATCAGAAAGCCACCTCCTATCAAACTGCCTCAGTGATGCATATTTAAGCCGCACCCAACTGAGGCTGACTTTGATACTTAAAACAATCCTGACATGCAGTTTACATGCACTGACCCTGTCATGAAATTGGAGCCTGATCTGGTACCATTTTTGGTGTCTCCTGTGAAGCATCTCTAAACATGAAAATCTACTGAACTTTGATATTTTAAAGGAACATAAACATCTGGCTTTGGAATTGAGACTGGTGCAATGCTTAAAAGCAAGACTGAGGGTGTAAAAATAAAGACTTTGAGTAATTTCTCTTAAGAGGTAAAAGTACAGTAATTGCTAATAAAAAGAAGCAGAGAAAGGCATGTAAGTTATAAAGACAGAGCTTAACAGGTAAATGTTTTCAGATTTTGATCTTGTTTTACAGCCAGCACCATGGAGTTTTTCCATATGGGAAATAAATTGTAGTCTATTTCTTGGATAAAAGATGTGGGAAGTAAAGACTGGTAGTAAAGCTGCCAGTATTATTTCAGCCAGGTGAATCTTGAGACTTCAGGCTTTCTACAGTGATGTTTATTTGTTTTTCATTCCACAGACAAAGCAAGGCTGTGCTAAATAAAATAAGGTATAATAATGTGAAAAATTAAGATGTATCAGGACACTCTGACATACAGATACTATAAAATGTGGATATTATCAGAAAATTACCACCTCACTAAAATAACCCTCAATGAATTCTGAGCATGAGTTCTTATTTTACTGGCAAGGATTTTTTTAGCATTCTCACTACTTTTAAATCTCATGTTTATTGCAAAACATGTAGTTGCTGGGTTAATATAAGGGATTGCAGTAATCAATTATATTTAAATGGCATGTTAGTTTTCTAAGTAGGAGTTTATCATAAATTACTTCTAGAAAATGTAATTTAAATGAGTAATCTTTCTCTTATATCAAAAAGAAATTCAGACTAATTCCATTTTTGCCTTTGATTTTTCTACAATTATTTTCATGAAGAAAACCACAGACCCCTACAACCCAGTATAAAAAGATAGCATTTATCAATTAGATTTCCATTATCTAATATTTGAGTGTTAGCAAAATGTCAAAAAAAAGTAGTTTTATGTCATATATCTCCCAAGATTAATGACATGGACAAATATTTCAGACTTTAGACTGGTCAGTAAGAAGTTACTTGGAACTATTATTGACTGTTCTCCCTAAGGTTATCCTTCCCTCTGTGGCCTCACTGAACTGTTCTTTTCCAAAACACTCCAGCTTATTTTTTGATAATACTCTGTGGTATTTATTAAGTCAAATCATGATGCACTTACGGCAGTAACAATTTTTTTTCAGATAAATCGAGTTAAAATCAAACATCTGGGCAACGACCATGATTTCTGTTCCATTGCTTATCTTGAAATCTGTGTATCCAAATTCTCAAACCAGTTTTCATTTTTCAAGCAACTAAATTCATAGCACACCATACATAACTTATCACCTGGCTTCCTTGCTGCAGAACAAGCAATTTTTCAGTTAGCAACCATCTTGTACCTTGCTAACATATATGGTGCTGTATTCTGTCTGGAGAGCCAAGGCTGTCTCAGTTGAAAAACAGGAAAAAAGTCTTCACAGCTACCACATCCATCAGGTTTTATTATTGATTTCAAATTATTCTGTTTTAATTAAGTAAATTTGCATGCTGACATGAATATGGATTGTTATCTCACATTCACTGCATCGCTGTACTATTTATACAGCATTTGACAAAATCACTGCTGTGGGTATCATAGGGTCGCTCTTCCTCAAGCCAATTTTTCAGCAAATTCTAACTTTCCACTGCCATCCTCAATAGCTTTACATACTAGTGTAAAGGAAATGAAAGAAACTGCTGTTCATCATCAGAGTCTGGAGAGCTCTCTACATAGTTCAGAACTTACAGTTTTAGGCTCTCTTTTAGAAAGAAAATGTGAAACTTGAATCAATACCTTCTCTTGTTACTGATTGCTTAGTATTTTTGTTGTTTACTGTGAGACACGGGAGGAGTATGAAAATAAAGTGTTGCTTTTAATGAAGTGCTATTTGATGCTAAATCCTGTCATATTGTTGCAGTATCACTCATAGTAATATTTTCATATTTGATTAACTAAACTAGGTAAATGAGGAATGTAATTAAAATGCTATTCTCAACATGTACAATAATTTAAGAGAATAGTTGAGCAATGGATCAGTTCACACGCTTTATAGGAAACATGAACAAAACCAGCATTACTGTCTCCCATTTAAATAGTAAGTCAGCTGATTTCAGCTTGGATCCCTCCAGAATTGTTTGAAGTACAATACTGCTTTCTTTTGGGGGCATTGTAGGTTAATAGTGTATTTAAACCAAGTTAAAATAAGACATTGCTTCAATCAATTCAAATGACATAGAGTTGAAATTCTCAACTTAGTGTCTACTGAGACCTCCTTTTTCAGCCTGAGAGTTCTTATCTCTCCACTCAAGCAAAGAAATCCGCTCGCCTTGGAAGTATGGAGAGTCTGTAATCACCCTAATGTCCTGACACCTCCTTGCCACTCCATTGAGCATTATGACCCTTTGGACTCAAATCCTTTGAGACATGATGGAGGTTTCTTTTTTTTGTTTCCAGTTAGCCAGTCTAGTGTAGATTAAAACAGTTGAGTGCACATCTAAGAACTAGAGCAAGATCAGTTCTTTGGAAGACCTCTTATCTCAGCCTGACTTACAAGATATTCAAGAACTCAGTATTGCTGATCATTAGGTAGAGCCATAAAATCCACGGTAATCAGAATTGTTACACTTAGTGCCAAACAAAGGACATAGAAGTGTAAGAGGGTTTTTTTTTTTTTCACTTGCCTGTCACTTTACCTAAAGAAATAATTCTGATGGCCAGGAGCTGGCAGAGTTACATCCAGTAACAGAGCTACATACTATGTTGGAAATACTTGTAGAAAAGTGATCTGCCCACCATAGGAGTCCACTCTTTGTTATAAAATAAAATATGTAATAGACTAGTTCTTTTGATGTTATTTTCTTAGTTTGCAGAAATTATGGTCTTTTCCAAGCTTGTAAAAAACCCTAAAGCTGCCAGCATACATACATAGAAGTTTGTACCTCTGATTTGTTATCTAGACATTGCCTTAAAACACAGACCTGAAACGGGCACCAGTTAATACAAGTAGGAATACCTGCTTTCAAAATATATTTGTATATATAAAATTTACAGTTATGTATCTCCACCGATCTATACAAAATACATTACATACATATGCAAGTTTTACCTTGCAGTGGCTGAGGGAGTTAGGGCTGTTTAGCCTGGAGGAGAGGAGACTCAGGAGGGACCTTATTGCTCTCTACAACTGCATGGAAGGAGATGGTAGCCAAGTGGGGGCTGGTCTCTTCTCCCAAGTCACAAGTGACAGAACAAGAGGAAATAGCTTCAAGTTGTACCAGGGGAGGTTCAGGTTGGATACTGGGACAAATTTCATGAGAAAGATTATCAAGCAATGAATCAGGCTGTGCAGGAAAGTGGCTGAGTCACTATCCCTGGAGATGTTAAAAAGACATGTAGATGTGGCACTTGGGGCCATGGTTTAGTGGTGAGCATGGCAGTGTTAGGTTAATGGCTGGAATCAATGACATTAAACATCTTTTCCAACCTACGTGTTTCTGTGATTCTATACATTTACACACGTATCTATATCTATACATACATATGTATAATACATTATTTTAAAATTCCCTATTTTAACATTCTTCTTTCATTTCTTCAAGAGAAAACTTTGCTATTTGCTCAGGAGGCAAAAATGTCTCCATCCTACTGTTTACAGGAAAGGTAGACCAGGATAAGAGGTGACCTATATAAACAGATAGGTATAGAAGGATAACCTACACAGCTGGTATCCACATTTCTTTGAGAACTGGCAGTGTCATCATTACCAGCTGGTTACTTCCCCTTTTCTTGACTCTTCCTGTTTTCCAGGCTTTCCTTGGAGTCTTCTATTGCATCCCATCATTTTCCTTCCCACTTTTTCCCTCTCTTTGAATTTTTTGTCTGCCTTCTCTTTGAGTTCAGTTTACCTTAAAGGATTCCAAACAGTAGCAGTGAACTTTAAACCACTGTCATTCAAACAGGATCAGAATTACGTCACACCTCCCTACCAGTGTGTACTTATAGAAAATTACTTCTGGCTTCTCATAATGTAAATGCTTATTATGGAGGGAGACACTAAAGAAAGCAAGAGGTTTTACACCCCCCTCCTTACTTCTCATGCAGTTCACAGACGGTGCCACATTTCATTTCACTCTAAAACCAGCTCAGGCTTTGGTTGAAAAGATCTGGAATATTAAATCTGTGCCTGTCCTCTTTGGGCCATCCACAAGTGATCTGGGATTTTCACACATGTTATCTGTGAAATAACTAAGGAAAACTGAGCACTGTATATTAAGTCAGTATTAGTGTCAAAATAAGAAACTAAACAAAAGAAAAAAGCACCTTGAGAAATAAACCATGAAAACTGTGTACCTTCATAATCTTTCTATTCATTCATACATTGCATTAAGGGAGGAAAGAGAAAAAAAATCAATTTTTTTCTTTTCAAAATGAAGTTATCCATGCAAAGAGGTTTCTGAACAGTCAAAGGATGTATATCATGTTGCTTCTTCCTTACTTCAGTAATCAAGTAATTCCAAGGCATCTGAGCTCCTCATTTACTACTCTAAACTGTCGGTGTGTTGATTTAAGATAGCAGTATTGTCACTATCATATTTTGAATTCATTAACAACCTCATTATCAGGTAACTGTGAAATTTTTAAAGAAATGCCAACAAAAAGATGAAAATCTTTCCTGCTTATCAGGATGTGAGAATGTTCACTTGTTCTCTCAGGGTTTATATTGGCTTTTGCACAGCTTGACCTCACATTGCTCTTTCCCTCACAAATTAATCTTCTCACATAGAAACTATAAAACATAGCCATATTGGTAACATTACCTCAAGGATTAATTTCTATTTACTTAATTTGTGTTTAACAGAATATCTATGTATGTTGTCATGCCACTTACTTAATTGAATAATGAATTATTTATTCGTTCACAAACTTGACTGGACCTCTTTTGGCAGTGTATGAGCAGAGTATTTTTTAGTTCTTAAACACATCTTAAAGTTGGGAGTGGGGGGCATTTGGTGCTATGGTTGGAAGGGACCACTGAGGTCACCTAGTCCAACCCACCTGCTCAAGACAGAACTTCAGCTCTGCGCTAATAATTACAGAGTAGCATGCAGACCACTTCTGATCTTTTAATGGTGTAAGTATCACTTACTCATCACTCAGCCAAAACTATTCAAATAAGGGATGTTATTTTTCTGTTGTTGACCTAAAAAGATCTAGAACATTTTCTGGTAAGATCTTGAAGGATGAAAACAAAGAAAAAGAACACTAAAATAATATGAAAGAGCCAAAATAGCAAATGTTCTTGCCTACCTATATGAAGTCCACACTTTCACTGGACTCTTAGAAGACAACTAGTAAGGAAGAATTAATAGAAATATAATGAATAAGTAACACAGATGACTGAAGAACAGAGATATGAAACACTTCCCAGCAAAGCACTCTAGGTAACTTTCTTGTAAATCACATTTTCAAAGTTCCAAATAGTTGTCAGCACTTTCTGCCTTTGTCTGAGACACTTGTGGAAATAACAGTTTAATTCAGCACAGAAAAAAATCGCAAATTTGTTCAGTTGACACCCCTGACAAGAGACAGTTAACTGATGACATATGCCATCCTGCCTCAAGTCTCCTAGTAGGAAACTACAAGAGAAGTAGCAATGTCTTTGTCACATGCAGTTTCTCATGCGTGTGAATCATAGCACAGATCTGAATAACACCACCAGCTGGTGCAAACGTATGGACAATAGCAGGGAGCCCTACATTGTTCAGGTTTAGGATTTAGACGAAAGATTGGGGCTGCTTTCATTTTCTCTTTGTCCCCATTTTTCAGATATTTCACAGAACTACGTTCATGCTTTTACAAAACTAATTCCGAGATGTTCAGGAACTCCATCAGTGATTTATTTTAGCACCTTAAAATGAGAACAAATGTTGACAATATATTGAATATTAAAATACCTCAAGCATTTCCTTATATTATTTAAATAGCTGTTTTACAAGTTCTGTGTTGTATTCTGATCCTCTTATCTCTTGAGAGCATATTTAACTAAATAATTTTATTCAGCTTGCCAACTATTTTAAAATTGATTAATTTCATCTACTCTTCATTAATCTGTATTACTATTTTCTCCTTGTATTTCTATCCCCTCTGCAATCCATTTATAAGAGCTTTTATCCCTGTACTGCCAACTGGGAAAACCTTTAATGAGTTGAAAGCTGTAGTAAGAGATTTCCTATTTTGTATCAATGCCTGCTGGAATGTTCTTTGTTTGATGAGTACAAGGACAGACCTAAAGAACAGTGACCTGAATATGTGGCACTAAACTTTCAGGGTTTACAGCTGAGTTTCACAAAATGCAGTACCACTTATTAGGCTTGAATGATGCTGCAGCTTTTGCTCTGAAAAATATGGAGTTGATAAATAGGATTTTAAACAATAGAGATTGGACATATATATTCCATATTCATTATATATTCCAAATATTCTTAAGTAGAACACTGTAATTCAGTAATCTTCAAGAGTTCCCACTGGGTTTCATAATGATCTCTAGTCTAGTCTAGCCCAGTACTACAGCACCACAAAATCAAATTGAAGAGAATTAATTTGAGAGGAACTACCTGCATAAGGGAGTTCAGTATTTTTGTTAGTTAGTCTAATGATTTGTTCTGCATGACCTTTGCTTTTTGTTACTTATTTTCTCTTTCACATGCCTTTCTGCATCCTGAAATAACAGTCTAAATGAATCTTAGAGTTAAAAATTATATGAAAAAAATATTACCTAAGGAGGAAATTTCTCTTTGCTTTTTAAATTATGGAAATTAAAAAATATAATAATCTTGATTTTCTAGTAGTCTCTACCTCTCCATGGAGGAATTTGATAGCTCAGACTCCAGCAGAGTCAAAACCATCTCTGTTCTGATGGCACCAGTTTTACATCTGAATTCTTATCAGTGATCCTAAGAGCCATCCTGCAATTATCTTATAGAGAATAAACTATTAATACTAATGAAATACTAATTAAAATCACTTCTGTTACACTTGAAGACCAAGGAAACACCCCTGTGGATGGCAAAGAAAATGCCAGCGGGTCAATGAAATTTTGTAATCCCTATTTTAAATATTATCTTACCAGAGGAAAATCAATCTAACACCAGTTACATTTTACAAATGGGTTGGGGGTTTTTTAAGCATCGTTTTTGTCTTTAACATGAACAGTTATTATGGTAACACCTGCTATATACAGGTGTTCATTTGCACTGAAATCTTCATAGCCTAATGGGCAGATAATGATGAATTTCTATTATTTCTTTTATGAAAAAATAAGTTTGTTGAACAATTTTAGCAAGTAAAAACTTATGCCATAGTAAAAACCCATGACTAGATAACCCATATAAGTTCCTCAGGACTCTAAAGAAAAATTAAAACTGTCATAGGAAAATAACATTTTGGAAAAAATACTTTTTTGCCTCTCTTTTTGGAGCATTGACTATTCAAAAGTAAAAAAAGGCTATTTTCAGTAATTGAACTAGAATATGTATTGTGTCTAATATAACCTACTCTTTGCACTAAAAAAATCAATAATATTAAGAAGCGGCATAAATCTCATTATTGATTATTTTATATTTCTTTAGTATCTCTACAAAATGCATGGTGAAATTTTTCTTTAAATCACATTCAGCATAGTTTGGTCAGAGAATTCCCTCTTAGTTTTGTCTGAAACACATAGTCAGTATTTCACCTATGCTGCAGTAGTTATAAATAGAGGCAAACAGGGATGCCTAGAGATTTAACCTCAATGCTATTAGAATACATTCTTATTAGTGAATGGCAGCAATTATGTTCTTTCTAGAGATATGAGCCTGCACGTTTTATGCCTGACCTAAATTAGTAGTATTTCATGAAATTAATCTAAAAAAAAACACAAAAAACCCCAGAAACCATTTTTGTAAATTTGCTGCTCATGTTAGAAATCTCAAGAGCTCTCATTAACAGAAAATTACATTCATGTGATCGAGAAAGCTTTTGTCATCCTGCAGATGAAATAGGCCTGTGTGGAGTCATGAACTAAATTGAAACGATTTGAAAAAGTAGCTAAAACAAAAAGAGGCTTTCTTCTGATGATCTTACTAAAAGGAAAAAGGTATATCACTAAGAAAACTGATTATTCATGTGAATGGATAGTTTGTATGAAAAAAATGCAGCTACCAAGGAAGTCCAGGCTTGGCATTGAATGTGTCCATAGGTGCCTGAGGCAGATTTAGTCCCCTTTCTGCAGGGTCTTTGTTTGACACACAGGCAGATAACTCTTACAGCAGTCACTTGAACACTTCCAGATGCAGGCAAGTCCTCTTAATTTGTACACTAATGGAAGCCTTCATTTTTTTCTATAATTAAAAGTAGGCTGGCATATCATGAGGTGCTGTAGAGTCCAGTTGGCTTCCTGAAACGCTTGGAAGTTAAATACTACCAGTAATATATAATATACAAATGTGTATAATTGTATATATTTTTGTTTATGTATATATTTTTGAAAATGTGGTTTTTAATATATAGACTTTGTTTATCTACAAAAAAGAGACAAAACAGACTTCTGCATAAGGGTAACTCATTCTCCATATTTATGGTCAGCATCTAAAGCTGTAACAGTGTCTACTTGATCAAGGCCATAGAAAAAGTCGTAAAGGCTGTTAACTGCTGGGGAGGTCTGCTACACACACATTTCAAGTTAAAAGAAGGGCAGAGAGAAGGAGAAGAGAAGGCTTTGTGGCTTGCTGGTTTTAATTTTGTGATATTTTAAGAAAGTAAACCCTTCCAACTGTATCACAAGCTGTGCCTTGACATCAAAAAGTAGTTTTCAGTTGTACACCAAACCTCAAACCTCTGTCTTCTCAAAAAAGCCATGATTTTATATAATGAAGAAACAGCAATCAGTTCACTTCCCATCACCTTATTTGCACAAGGAATACATTAGTTATTGTCTCCCTTATGGCACTTGCTGGAAAATATAGCCATTACATTCTGAATCAGTGATAGAATGGCTACCTTCCCAGCAGACGTTGCACCAATTTATTCTCCCATAATCTGTGGAATGTTAAGCATTCCTTCACTATATGTATTTTACTAATATGTTAAACTTGTGCTTTTTCCATAAAGCTGCATATTGGCATCAGCCATTGAATTCTTTTACTTTTCTAGATCCTTCCATGCATTTTTTCTTCCAAGAGACTTAAGAAAAACTTTTATGGTAACTTTTAAGGAAAACTATCTGTAGTCTGTATTTAATAAGGACTGCAGAATCAAATGTCAAATTAAGATTAATTTGATTAATCTTAATACTTCCAAAACTGGAAACACTCTGGCATGCCTATTTGTAACATCCCTGTTTAAATTATGAATTTGTAAACATTTCATTATTGCTTATGATTACTTCTAATAACAAAATCTGCCCCAGAGTTGCAGGGAGCACTAGGGGTGGTTTGGGAGCTGGGATTCCTCCCTGGCTCCAAGCTCACCTAAGGTCCTTGCTCAGCCAGGACACAAAGTTCTCACTGCTGCTTGCTCCTAAATACAGAAACAATGGTGGCCTATCTACTTTACACCAAATATGCAGCTGCTCTAACAGATGGTGACCTAGTAAAAAGGTTAGAAGAAAAAATCCAAAATAATGGTGTTGGTTGCAAAAGATACTACTCACATCAAGAGAACTGGAACTGCTTTGCAAAGGCAGTCTGAGTTTGAGTGACTACTGATAATCAGAAATACCAGCAGAAGTCAAGCCAAATAGCTACTTAATGTTAAGTACAGCAAAATTAGTATCTCTGCATTGAAGAAATTTATTCTTAGGTAACATCAGTGCTAGTCTAGTCTAATCTAGACAGTGATGTAGCCAATTTACATCCATCTAAGGATGTCACTAAGTACAATTTTTCCACCCTGAAGACAGGGAATATTATCTATGGGTGCCTTGTGATGCCAGCAAATACCAACAGAATTAAGTTGACTTAGGGAATTTTTGGTGCTATCTATATGTTTAGATTTTGTAATGCCTCCTATTTCACATGCTGCAATGAAAATAGGTGAAGAAAAATATTATGCCCTACTTCCTAGGCCTGTTCAGCTTGTTACCTAAGACTAACAGTTGGTACAAAGGAGTTAAACTTTTTTTGAGACAAGATCCCAGTTATTCAGGTGTGCAAGTTTCCCAGTGGTTTTTCTCAGGTATTGCTTCCTTGCCTAATTCCCCTTTCTGTTTATGTAGAAGAGGACTTTTTTCTTTTTGCCTAATGGGGCTTCTTTCTTTTAGCATATTCTGAAGCTTATTTCAGTGATGAACTAGTAAGCTCCTCCTTTCAGAGGAACTAAATATTTACTTTGGAAATTACCCCTGAAATCACTTGCTGAACATCTCTGTAAATAAGAATTATGCATGCATTGTGTGCAGTCTCATTTGGTGTGGCTTATGGCTACCAAGAGCAGAGAAAAAAAAATTGATATAGACCAGGCCAGCTCACATCCAGCAAGATGATACCAGCTTAGGTGTCCCGCCAGAACGTGGCTTCTGAACAAGCCAAACAAGATGAAACTTGTGTGGTAGAGTGCTGAACTGAAGCCAGTTATGGCTTGCTTGCCATGCCCTGCTGCCACACTTCTGGTTCCAAAGTGTCTCCCTGGGTCAGGCAGACCCAGCTGCAGCACCTGAACTGGCCCCACATGTTTACAGAGTGTGCACATTGAGCAGTGCTGGGAGAGACAGTCACAGGCGGCATAGCAAGCTCCAGCAGTGGAGCTAAATTCTTCCTTGGTCTGGGAAAGAGAGCTTCTTCCAGTCTGTTTTTGTTACAGATAATGGAGTGTTGACTCGATTTTAATGGTTGAGAATTTTTTATTTACCCTTACTGGAAAGAGTATAAATATTATTCTGTTGTACAATATTGAGCAAACTTGAATGTGCAAACCCTGCCAGTTCCAAAATGAGATCATTAGTGTACAATAGACATTTAGAATTCTCCCCAAAAGTTTCCATAAAAGTAAATTTAATAATACAGACATTTGTTACTTTCTTTGAGCAACAGATTTATCTTTGAAAATGATCCTGTACTACTTATTGTCTCTGTGCCACTGAGAAGCACTTCAGACAAATGTTCTCTACTAATTCTTCTTTCCTTAGATTGACATGAGCTTTACAGGACCATTTATTTTACAAGACTGATATGAAACTACAAAATGCTTTATGATTTGCTTATACTACACTTAAGGTCCTAGTGAATACTCATGTTTTAGCTATAAAAAAACATTTTCTTTTTCTTCACCTGCATTAGAAAGATTGGTATTTGTTTTATGTATGAAAAATACTTGGCTACATCACCTTCAAGCCTGTGTTTCTTAAAGACAGACTTGCAGTCTCTATGTCTTGGTTTGTTTATTTTGAGAGACAAGATGTTTGCTCTTTAAATGGGGGTTGACTGCAGGTTACTGAAAGCTCTGTATGGGCACAATGAAAAAAATATGTCCCACACATTTTAAAAAATCTATCACATTCCTTATGCCTAGTTTAGATTCATATTGAGTTCTTCATCTTTTCACTGTAACTCATTCTTCTTGTGTTAAAGATCTGATGGTTTCTTTCCTTATTCTTTTAACTTGTTTTTTAAAATAATCTGATAACTTTAGCATCAATCACAAACAAGTATTTCTTGTCTTGTGCACTAATTAGAATTCACCTTTTTATCTACTTAATCATGCTTTCCTCTTCAGAAAATGCCATCAAATAGAAAAAAAATTAAAAATTATATCAGTTACACATGTTCTATTTTTATAAATGTGTACATATCATTTAACAGTAGTAATTAACGTGTAGCTATTCTAGCCTGTAAAAGATTTTCACACTATTAAATGGCCTGGTGCTACAGAAATCAATGTGGAAACTCACATTAATGAGCTAGGATTTCCCTGTTAACTTGTTCTAAAAGAAAAATCCCAGGCTCCTGTACCGGGCAGTGTCCAAAGATCAATATGCCAAGCCACTGGAAGAAAAATTCATTGCAATTTTATACGGAGCAAGGTTGAGACAATGGGTTTTATAGAACAAACCAGGTTTTGCACTCTTTCTCTCCAAAGTGAGCTCAGCATTTATGAAGACTGAATTTTACTGGTTCAAAGTGCCTGCAGGCTGTCCTGATCAGCCTTGTCAAGTCCAGACTTACAGGTTTCATTGGTCTCTTTAGGTCAGAGACATTATGTAAAGCTGAGAAAGAAATGAAATTAGATAGGAACCCTCATACAAATTACCTTGGAACACCTACAGGAATTGCTAAACGGCTGCTACACCACTGTCTCAGCACAGATGCTTTGCCTTCTTCTTCTGCCATGGCTCCACATCTAGATCTTCCCTGGACCACCACAGTAAATGGCAATGGTCCTGTGCACCACCTACTTGAAACGTGGTTGGACAGAATCAACATGGAATTGAGAAAAATAAATCTAGTTCTTATCAGTTTCTTCAAAATACTTTCTGCCACAAGGATCAGTACAACGTAGCCATGTAGAGAATATCTCAATAAATTGTGAAAGCTAATTTATAGCCTTAAAATATAAATTATAAAAATATGCTTTTGTATTATTCTGATTTTACATAATTGAGCACTCTGTTCTGGTAGAAAAGAACAGCTGTCTGAAGTAACTTCTTGTTACATCTTCAATGGCACATATTTTTCTATCTAGTTACAGATAATTATATGCAATTACAACTTTTTAGTAATCTTTGTGAAACAGCTAATTTAGTTGTCTCTTTTTTGTCTTTTAGTTTTCTCCTTTCACTTCCTGAAGAGTAATCTGAAATACCAAATGGATAAGAGAAGGATTTCACAACAATTTTTAATAATCTTAAATGTGGGCCATCTACATATCCCATTTTATTGCTACAAATTTTGTCCAGGCATTAGAACACTGTATTGAGTACAGCTCTCCTTTACCTCATAAAGAGTTTTTAAACTTTTCTGATAGAAAAAAATCCCACCAAATGGAGTCAGTGCATGACTGACTTTGAATTGATTGAAAATTCCAAAGAGCCAAAGGTCTCCTCTAACTCTTCTCAGGACTTTCCCTTCTGAACTACCAATGGAGCAAGTCCTTGCCCCTAAGTTGCGGCATGTGCTGTACTGCACCAAAAAGAGACCAGTGCCAAAACTGCAAGGTGAATGCAGATTTTCTGCCTATCATGCACTTCAGTCTATGCCCAGGTACTAAAAACCTTCTACACTGCAAGTCTATGTGGTCTTTTAACAAGTAGGCATAACAGAGTATAAAAAAAAGATTGCTTCATACATTAAAAGAGTAATTTATTTGTAAATTTTTATAATTTAACTAGACTAGCTAATTAATGCTTCTGGAGCCTGTGAATTCTGCCTTTCTTAAGCAGGAGAAATTAGAGAACTGTAGAAATCTCTGAAAATCTTGGCCATTGCTAAAATTACTTTAATTCCAATGAGATTGTTTCTTGAAACATAGAATTTTCCTCCCAAAAACCTGCAGTGAGTCCCATAAGGTAGGGACATAGAATAAAATGAAAACAAACTACCTTTGATTTTTCAGTGCTCAGCAACCAGAAAGAGAATCAAGGTTAAATGGAGATGCAAATATTATATGGTTCTTAGTATCAAGCTATTTCACTGTTGCAGTAAAGCCAACCAGTTTTGTAATATTACATAACATTCTTGCACTTCCCAATAATGGGGTGTGTATCATCTTTGAGTATTTAATTTTGGTACAGGTTTGCTAATCTACAGACAAACACATGCAGGTTAGTTTTCACTAGAGCTAGTAAAACAAAACTTCTGGACACAGGGTATGGAACAGGCAAAAACACAGTTCTGGGATTTCTGCAATAGTGTGTTTATACAGTGAGTGAGTAAGTTGTAAATAAGGAAGCTTGTTTCAATTAGGGGCTGTGTGAACAATTTTGTACAATTCTAGCATTTTAAAGGCAACTGCAATATGGAGAAAAGAATAAATGTAGGTTTATAGAAGGAGACCTGTTTCATCTGTTGACTGCCATTTGAAAAATGCAGATTTCTACTATTCTTTCAGTACCTGGGAGAGTGTTTTCTTACTAGCAGTAGACTATTCAGTTGCAGTGCCAGAAAACTTTAGTAGATTGTCAGCCTTTGCTACAAACAGTACTCAAGCAAACCAACTTTCCATTTGTAGTTTAAATTACCCAGCAAACACAATGGAAAACTACAACAACTTAGTCTTGTAACAAACCCAAAAGGCTTCTTAGGTAGACTTCATACACTTTTTACAGTGATGATGAATAAGTGACTATCCTTGTACAAGTAAGCATTTATAAGAAAACTTTCTGAAAGAAATCCTTTAGTAAGAAATAAAAATATTGTACAAGTCAGCTGTGAAGAATTCAAAAAGCATTATGCAAGCATAATGCCTTATTCTTCAGACTATCATGCACCATAAATTTAAGTGCTCAATATTGGATCAGCCAGGTGTCAGAAGTGAATAGTGAACCTGCCAGAAGAGATTTTTTCCATTCTTTAACCATCATCCTGGTCCGTGACGGAGCTGTTTGGCTTTTTCACATATACTGATACTACTAGCAGAGATAAAATATTCTCTCTCTTTAAATAACTATCTTTAGACCAAATTTGTTCAGTTCAAGTGAGTTCAGTATGATAAATATTTTGATTTCTAAAAAGATAAATAATCTAAACACGTAGTACTATTAAGTTATTTTTTGAGAATACTGGAATAAACTTTTGACAAAGTGTTTGCTTTATAATTTAAGCCTAATGTAAGCACAGTGTGCAGTAGATTTTTCTCTTTTCTCAGGGGTACTTGCCCTTTACTTCACTGAATGGGTATCTTAATCTGTTATGGACTGTATGCTGTTTCCTGTGGGAACTGGAGTTCTCAGTCAGACTTTACTGCCCTCCATGATGGTTTCAAGTGTTAAGAGACTCAACAGGACTGTTCCACTGTCAAAACACTGATCTAAAAAAACCTCATGAGTATCTGGTCACTCTTTAGCAGTCTGCTGTATGACGTAGCATTTCTTATGATCTGTGAATTATGTGATCAATTTGCATCACAGATTTAATCACATTCCAGGTTTTTTTTTTTTTTTCTGTTGTGTTTCTCTGTGCTGGCCAGCCTGTGCTGCTCCCAGCATGAGACTCTCATAAAAAGGTCAGCATTGCTTGGTGAGTGATCTGCCATTACACAGAGAAAAACTTAATTGATCAATCATCCAGATCAAAGGGAGTCTTTTTCATTATTTTAATAGACCTCAGTAAAGTTTGTAATTGAGAATAGGTTGCCTCAAGATTGTTCTCAGGACTGAACTTGTTAAAATATTTGGAAGATGAACTTCTTAAATCTCCTTTGACACGTGTCCAGTTTTTAAATTATTTCTTTTAGAATGTGTCTGCACCATTTGGTCATATATTGGCACTGAGTCGTGATTTTCCTCCTCCTCCTCTGCTTTATCCTCCTTATCTGCTTTACTTTAAAACAGTAACAAAAAAACCTGTATCACTGATCCAAAGTCATCCATCTCTGTGTCCTTTGTAGCCTTACAATGAGTAGGCAATTTTGCTGCTTTCATTGCAAAAAGTTACATTGTGCTCAGGAAGCCTTTGGAAATTCTTCTGAACTCCAAGTTCAGAAAATGTGTTTTGTTGTATTTGAACCAAAGATAACTTGGTGAATAATAGAGGAAAACACTACTACTAGGATACTCAAGTTTGCCATGCCATGGTTGTGGTTCCTTCTTTCATGACCTCAGTGTTCACTTATGGTACCAGCTGTATGTTAATATGAAAGAAGCATTATACTGACTGTAACAAAATTAAAATTACAAGTTACAAGAGCATTTTTCTATACAGCTTGACAGATATTTTAAAACAATAGCAGAGGACTACCACTGATTTTTCTGGATAAAAATATTTCCATCACCCTTATAACATTCTTCCATTATGACGCTTTCCACAGTGAGCTGGCAAGATAAAGGTAGAATTATGCAAACATGAGAAACTGTACAGTTCTCTAAACAGTACGTTATCTTCATAACAAAAAGGATTCAAAATCTGTTTCCAAAAGCATATCACTCCTGGGAAGGTTATATTTCCCTAATTACTCTCAACAGCTCCATCTCAGGATTCTCAGCACATAAAGCAGTTTTTATTTGGAGAATACCTATGAAAAGCCAGCTGCAACTCTACGAATGCTGCATATTGTCAGATTATATAAATTTAACTCTTAAAAGTCCTGAAGCTTAGAGAAATAAGTGGGTTCTCTGTCTTCAAAATCTCAGATGAGGATTTAGTAATATAGTCATTTGTTTTAATACACTGTTGTGAGGTTTTTATATTCTGTACACCTCAGTGATTTCTTATGAGTTTTGCACAGTACTGATGCAAACAGTCCAGCCCTGGAATGAGAGGGGAAAGGCACAAATGCAGCCAGCCCAGAGCCTGCTCATGTCTGGCAGCAAACCAGCAGTGGTAGGATGAGGCAGACAGGGCTGCTGATGACTCAGAGGTCCATGGTGCACACAGGGGATGCTTTGGGTCCCCATTGCTCTCTCCAGCAGTGCACAGCTATGATGTCCTACCTCAGCCTGTGCTCAGCTTCTGAATTATTGAATTGCAGTTATTTAATCTGCCCAACAAAATACTATATTGTGTTTTTTCGTTGTGGTGCAAATAAAGCCACTGAAAGAGTTGAGTGGCCATTTCAAATTATTTCTCTGACAAATGTGCTGTAGATTCCATCCTAAGCAGATATTACTGTGTTCTTACTGAAGAAACAAAACATAAAAAGGACAGAATAGGTTGTCAATGTTTGAATCAGTTGTAGCTAACAAAGCTACTACCCAGAAGTTTACATCTACCATGAATAATGTTAGGACCATAAACAGTGATTAATGGGAGTCTGCAAGTATAAAACATTTGTATTGTGAAAGTCAACCATATTGCTTACATGCCCGCAGGGCTCACTTTGGTTCAGCTGAAATGCTGATTGTGAAACTAGCATTTAGAAGTTTGAGTTAATCATTATATTGATACAACAGGAAAGTTAAAAGCTTAATGTCAGTTTTCTGGGATCTTTAGGAGTGTATATTTACATAAGTGATAATGCTGACTCAGCTTGCAAACCCTGACTTTTGTCCTTTTCAAAAGTAACCTGCTTTTACAGGCTACCTGCCCACTTCTTTGTTTCCTTCTTCGTCTCATCACAGATGCACAGCTCTTGCCTACAGAGTACCAGCAGTCTGCTTACACCCCAACACCTCCAAGCTTCATTCTTAACCTCCTTGCTGAGTTTTTCTCAATTCTATTCTCTTGACAGTTGTTTTTCTTCAGTCCTTTAATGATCTCTTGCCACCCTGTCCTGTTTCTCTCTCTCCTCCCTTCAGAGTTCATGCATGTACACACACACGCGCGCCTTTCCAAGAGCTGTCACCCTCCTGTGCACTCCTACCCTCCATCCCTCTGGTGTCAACTTCATTTACCAGGATCTTCATTCAATCTCAAACTTATTTTTATTGCTTTCTGTTTATACTTATGAAGAGAATTTGCTCTGGTTCTCTACTATGAATGAAACACTTATTAAAGAGAAGTGGAAAAGAATTTAGTTTTCCTTTTGTACTTTTATTTCCATGTGTTTCGATCTGCATTGTGCAAAATTCAGTTGATAATAGGACATAACTTAGAAAAAACTAATTTCCAGATATGTCAATTTATATTTGATAATTTTACCATTCTTTCTAGTAATCTATTCCCTATTTCAAAAGATTAGAAGGCTGAATGTACATTGTCTTTTTCACAAGAACTCATCAGAGGCTCACAAATGTCAGTAACAATAAACAAGTAGAAGGAGAGAGAGCACAGCAAACAATGAAAACTGAAAATGAATTTATTTGAATTTACTATTATAGGAAGTGACACAGATGAGGATCCCACAGATGAGGGTTGAGTGCCAAGTGAGTACACTGGAAAATCACTGAGCTTTCCTTTTGTTTCCCAGTGCAATAGGTTACATACTTGTTACAATATGATGTGTGTTTTGGGGATTTTTAATGGATTGATTTCTTCCTTAGTCTTCTACATTTTACTCAGGCATTTTATTCAAATTCTGCTTGACAAAGGCACAACAGGGATGCTTTGACAAAATCCTAGATTAGTGCAAAAAAGGAATATGTACTAAAAATGTGTGGTTAGATTAGTGCCCATAAAATGAATGGAATGAAGTTATTTCTAGAAGTACATATTAAACACATTCTTTTCTTACTGCTATCCCTAAAAACTTTGCTTTCATTGTTATCATTTGAGGCATACAGTTAGACCACCTGGAACCAATCAGTCCATTGAAGGTCATTCTTTCACATGTATTATTAATAAGAAAAGGATTCTTACAGTAGATTACAGGTACAATAAGGACTTTCACTATCTCCATGTGTTCTCTGCATACTCATTGATGCTTTCAGGGAGAAAAAAAGATAGACTGAACTAAAGTTCTGCCTTGCTTCACTCTTCAGAGTATAACTGGAATTGGAAGGTATAGAAATGAAGGTATATCACATGAATCAGGTGATAGGTTTGGTAAGAGTAGAGTAAAAAGAGTAACATTTTTATGTAATTAATACAGAGAGTTGGGTTGTTACATTCCCAAACAGGTTATAGCATTTCACTGTAGATGTGGAGAGGATCACCTTAAGTGATACTGGAGAGACTCAAACAGCACCATGCTGCTTTAGCTAGACAATTCAGAGCTAAAAAGGAGCATCAACATTTCACGTCCATTTTAGAAATTAATGCCAAGAAATCTGAGCTTCTTCCTCCTGCCTCCTCTGAGAAGAATATCCTTGGGGCATGCAAACACAAGCCGTTGTCTTCCCTACTTGGTATAACAAAGCCTGACTTTCATCTGGGATCAGTGACCTGGAGTAAATTTGTGATTGATGGGTTGATTCTGGAAGAACATAAAAGTAAACCAAGAATAAATTCTGGCAGGTGATAAGTCTTCTAGATTTTAATGCAGAACCTTCCTTGGCAAAATGTCTGTGAATACAGTCAAGAATAAAATACTTGCTTACCAGAATATCTTAAGAGCAAACTAAGGAACTGGATGCTTTGTTTAGGTATTTAAATGTTTGTTTACATAATAGAAGGCCGTATTTCCCCCCTTTACCTTCTTTGCCCAGGGTACACAGGGGTATAGTTAGCATACAGGCTAAAAAAAGTCATGTTTGTATCAGGAAAAAATGGTAAAGACAGGTGTGAATGACAAGACCAACTGCCCAGGGGGAAAGCAGTAACTTTTTTTGTAGCTGATGATGACTTGGATACGAAACATCCTCTGTCTGACCTTATCTGCTAACTGCTAGTCATTCCCACTGCAAACAAGGATTTGCCCTGTCAGATTGTCAATACCATCCATCTCAGATTTATTACAGATTATCCCTTTTTTCACTATGCTGGCTTTGGTCGGGACTTCCTCACCTCAGTGTAAGAATGCAACAGAGTGCTGGCCTCTGTGTCTCTGACACTAAACCTCAGCACGCCTGGGGTGGGGGCTGATGAGAAAAACAACATAATAGATGTTGACTGTCTCCCTTCCCTACATAAATAATGTCAGCAAGGCTGTTGTGGCAGTGCTTTTGGCATTAGATTATCTAATGGTAGAAGGGTCTGCTTATTGTTAATATGCAAGTAATTCCTTTTACACGGAAACTAGAATAAAGCAAATGTAGTATCAGGAGAGAGCATGTGCAATACAGCTTTCCTCACTTCTGTGCACCAACATTACCATCTGGGGAAGAGTAAAGTGTGATTATTTTTCATAAAGGTATTACATGATTTATTTCTTCATCCAGATGACAAGGCAAAACAAACTAGTTTCACTTTTCCCATAGGCTTTCAAACCAGAAAACTGTCTGTTTTCATGGTAGCTTTTCCTTTTTCTAATGTAGGCAAATAATGTTTTAGAAAGCTAAAGAACTAAGGAATCCTTATTGTCAGATGCTACCTAGAACCAGAAAGAGCTTCAGCTTGGTGTCCTGAATTTACCCAGATGCACCACAGTGATACATGATGTTGTTTGCACAGGTGCTGGAAAATCATTTGTTCCCAGCAGCCAAGTTCAATTGTCCCAACAATTAGCTACCACAAAATTCAAAGACTTTCAGTGACAAACATGGCTTTGAAGTGAAAATGTACTTGCTGATGTATTTAGCAGATAGGCTGGTGAGCAAAACCACACAACTTCTGCTTGAGTGGGAAAAGTGCCAGTGCTGGGTTATCTCAGACACTGAAGATGGTTTTCTGAGTGGGATCACAAAAAATGCCGTACTTTATTCCCGGGAAAACTTTACTCAGGAGAGAAAAATAAATCCTACTGCCAGACAAGCAAAAACAACTGGGAAAATGGTTGTCTTGACTTTCAGGTTCTTTCTTATATTTCAGCATTTGTCCTTAGTGAAAAACCCCAAATAGCCTGTTCCACACACTAAGAAGATTTTTTAGCAGTTATCTCCTTGTAAATGCTTCTTAGAAATGTAAGCTTGAATATATTTCTAGTTACTGAATAAGATACTACCAAATTTATCAGTATATAATGTCTTTCTTGGTGTTCTTCTGTAAACCAGGAAAATGTAACTGTCAGAAAAAACATGAATATAATTCCAATCTTTTTAATTTAGTGAATTGGCTCAAATTTAATACATAATCTGAGATTACTTCTGAGTCTTATCTGATGATGGTTTCTTTGAGTTTTATCTCTGATTGAGGATACTTTATTTTTCATGTTTGATCAAGTACATTTATCCATATGACTTATCTTCCAGATAGGAAGATGAAATTATTTCCCATTGTAAATATGCCCCATAACTTTTTAAAGTTGTAGAAGTACTATTGTTCCTATCTAAAAATCTATAAGCATGCAAGCAGCTGAGTTTAAAAAACTCCAAACACCACCCCCCCCCCAATGTCAAACATGGTTATAATTAGCATAATCATGAACAAAATACACTTTTTTCTTTCTATATTATATAATATTTTTTCGAGCTAAAACATGTATTACTGAACATAAGCTGTCCAACAAATCAATTTGTTAGAATTCCATATGGATATTTTTCTGGTTTTATAAGACTTTGATTACATTCCATCCAGATGCATCTTAAAAGAGTGGTGGTTGATCACAGAGGTGGGTTGATCCAACAGGATGTGAACAGGTGGTTCCTCAGAGATCAGCACAGGCTTCTCTGAGAGGAGCATGGTGTTGGGAAGTAAATGATTCAGTGTATGCTGAGTACAGAGCAAATGGACAACTGACCACATTGTGTCAATCAATGAAGCCCCCAGAATCTTTCTAAGGATATTTGTATTAATGGATTAGTCTCCACTGATTCCATGAAGGGGTAAACACTTCTGTTTGCACCAAGAGCAAGCTGTAGGAACCTCTTTGAGGTGGAGTTCTAGAGGCTGCTGGAAAAGATCAGAAAGAAGGGGAATGCATTAAATGGTTAATTATCCTAAAAGTTAACAGCAGCCTATTTTGAAACCAAAACTGTAACAGGCAAGACTCCAGATGTCACTGGCAGAAATAGAAGGTGACACAAAGAATTCCAGGAGGTTTAATTCTAGTACAGCGACAGTTCTAGGCAAGTTTAAATACACTTCTGATACACAAAGGAAGGTGAAAAAGGCGTTTGCACAATCTGGCAGCTTATGCAGACTTCAGATGCAAAGCACACAGACCCCTGTAGCTCCATGGCTAGACTGGTCATACTTCTCTGCCACCTCCTTAATGAGATTGCATCAAAATATTTAAAGGGAAAGATGTAAATCCTAATGAAGATTGAGTTGGATATTACTAGTTCTTTATTGTTTGAAATGCCAAACTAAACCACAGCTGGGTACTGACTGACAAAGACAACATTATTGGGTGTATTATAATATACCTTAATGCAATAAAATCCTATACAACAGAGTAGCCAGTCTTGTGATGTTTAACTCGGGAACAGGAGATTCAGAGAGTGAGAGTAAGGTTACAGTATAAGTATCCAAAATTCCAAACATTATTTTAGTTTTTTAGGACTCACATAATAAATCTTTGCATCCTTAAAGTAATTTTAAATTACTTTATTTGTCAATCCAAAAGTTTAATGTTTATAAAAATTAAAAAGAGATTTGTTTCTACTACCACAGTTTTCATAGCTTTCAATATTAATTTGGTTTTAGTTTTTATCTGTATTTTTAAGAAAGTGATGAATGCTCATAAGAAATGCTTTAGCTGGAGGAGAAGCTTTATTGATTTTTAGGGGTGGGATTTGGGAATTGAATTTTTCTGGAGCATAACATTTTATTTACTGGTGGTTGATAAACTGCAGTGTCACCTGACAGCTGGCTTCAGTTAAAGAAAGCTGATTGATAGCCCAGGACATACATATGAAGAACAAAATTATAGAAATGGTAGAAACTTCTTTTCCCCTCAAGAATTACTCAGGCTAAGTCTTCCTTTGGCTTGAACAGGATCATTCTTATTATTTATTGCCTGCATTATTCTAACTCTTATAGGTACCAATTGCCATTAAAGTTTCTGTCTACTAGGCTCTTAACACTCCGTGCAAAAAATGGGTTCAGACACATTATACAGTCCCTGAATGCTTATCATCATACAGAGTAATTTAGACATTTATCCAGCTGTCACCTGCCATTTCTTGCCCTTTGTATGATGATGCCTGTGTTAGACAAAGTAGTCCAGTGCTCAGGAGTAAAAAAAAAACCCAGTAAAATAATTAACATGTTAAATGTAGAAAGCAATAACTTTTCCCAGTGGGTGTGGTTTTTCGGGTTGGTTTTTTTTTTTTTTTTTTTTTTTTTGTTTTTGTTTTTTTTTGTTTTTTTTTTTTTTTTTTTTTTTTTTTTTTTTTTTTTTTTTTTT
>VXAC01000779.1:213898-235169 GCA_013399225.1 Rhipidura dahli | reverse complement strand
TTTTTTTAATGTTGCTGTTGTTGTTGGGGTTTTTTTGTGGGGGTCTTTTTTTTATGTTTGTGGGCTTAAGGTTTTTTTGAGGTTTCCAAGATAATCTAATGACTAATTCCTTCAGCTCTCTGTACACCACTATTAGTTTTAGGTGTGGTCACTAGTAAACAAAGTAACAGCCACATAACCACACTGCTCTTTCTCCATTTCTCTGCCTTACTGGTTGTCTGAATCTTGCCTTAACCTTTTTCATGCTGGCTTGTGGTCTGCACTCAGCTGCTTTTCAGACCTATTAATGCTGTTTCTTGACTTGCGGTTTGGAACAGTTTCCTGTGTCAAAGGGAGATGCCCTTGTCAAACGGTCAGAAGCCCAACTGTACCTGCCAAGCTTTCTGCTTGAGTTAATAAAGGATTGGCAACAAGGCCAAGGAGGCCTGTACCATCATACCCAGCTTTTCTGTCATCAGATATGTAACAAAGAATGCAAGTGGCAGACAGTAATCTTAATTTTAATTGGTATTAATAGCAATTTAAAATTTAAATTATTTGTAATTTTCTGGAGGACCATAGATTTTGGTGAAAAACAATCCTTAATTAAACTGCTATTATCAGAAAGGTGTGTCTTTATCAGATACACTTTTTTCCCCCATAATTTTAGGGGGCTGTGAATCTAAACAGATTCATGAAGACTACAAAATATATATGTAGTACAGTTGTTCTGTTTCATTTTGTTTTGAATGTCTGGAACATACCAGATTAGACCACAGAAAATCCTTGTAATGTTTGGGGAAAATGAGCCAAATACATGGACACATATCATGTATTACTGACAAATGCTTATGAGAAATTTGTGACTTTAGGGGCCTCTCTTTTGACTACAAGCACTTGCTATTCCATGCCAGTTTTCCATTCTAGGAAAGGGAAACAATCATCTGTCATTTACCTTTAAGATTTTCTAATGCAGGTATAGAAGAGATGCCCTATACAGCGCTATTGAAAGATCCTTGTACAGCCTCACATTCTATTTAGAAAAAAGGTGAGCAAAACCCCCTTTCCTATTCATCAAAGTCTCATTCATCAAAGAATGAATAATTCTGACATTCCATCCTGACCCCATATCTTATGATACCAAACACAGCAGCTGGAGAGTAGGAAAGTGCAAATGAGTCTGCTGTTTCGTGGCTGCTATCAATCTGAGCAGTCCCATGCTCCAGAAAAGCAGACAAGGAGCTCTTAGTTGTTTACTTCCTTCATTTATCATCAAGGAAATGCTGATCACAAGTTTCCTCAAGATTAGTTGGCAGTTAAAAAAATCCCAACAACAAAAAACAGAACCAAGTCTGCACTAAAAAAGCATAACCCACATGGAACATGTGATGCCTGTTCAGCATCTCCAGAATCTGCAAGAATAACCAAGGATCTAGTTCCTCAGTGGATCTTCTTGCCTTTTAAAAGCAACTGCTAAATTAAGAAGATAGTGTTACTGACTTAGGTACCTTTATCAATTAAAAAACCCTAGCAATCAGAGTTCTCAGCTTCATTCCCAGAGGAATGCAGAATCACAGAATCGCTGAGGTTGGAAGGGACCATCTAGTCAAAGCCCCCTGCCAAAGCAGGTTCACTTAGAGAAGATTGCACAGGATCCAGGGAGGTTTTGAGTATCTCCAGAGAAGGAGACTCCATGACACCTACCAAAGGACACTACTATAACAAAACTCACCTGCAGTGCAACTCCTGCAACTTTATTTACATTTAAAAGTTGCATTGAGGAGATCTTGGCAACATTATTTAATTCATCCTGATTCACCATTCTTAGAGCTGGAAACTGGGGTCAACCATGGTTTAAAACTTGATGCCACAATGCAGCAAGCTGAAGGAAATTTCTTATTGGTCAGTCTCTGCTTAGTATAATTGTCACTGAAAGACTTTCTTACGTAGGTTTGTGGCTCTAGAAAGAGTAGCTGATTGTGGGTAGGGAGGAGCAGGTGATAACTGCCTGGGCAGACTGACACTAGTCAGCTTTAACACAATTCACCTTAAATTCTTCTTCACTGACTGAAATGCAGCTGCCTGCTTTGTCCAGCCTCACCTCCATCTTCAGACAGCTGGAAACAACCTGGTCTTTCTTGCACAATCCAACCCTTTGGTAGGATTATCTAACTTATATGAACTACACTGTAGAAGCACCTTTTCTCTCAGAAAATAGAGCTATGGGTGGGACTAAGGGAATTTAATGAGTCAAAACTGCTGTTTAAAATCTAATATTTGCTTGCTGAGCAGCAACAGTGGAATCTTTATTAGCAGTAACTGGATTGTTGGACATTGCCTGTAATTGACTGTAGATTCTATTTTGTCTTGCTGCTCTAGATCCTTTTCTTTGCCTTACAACTTGAACAACCAATTTAGAGCCATTCCAGTTCTGGGTGGAAATGCTGCGGTAAACACTGCAGTGAAAATTAAGGGTGTAATGGCAGAATGAGATGATTAACTACTATTCAGAACTTCTGGATCACTTCTGCACAGCAAGGCCAAACTTTTTAATGTATGTCTAAACACATATTGTACCAATGTAGGCTACATCCTTGAGCAGTACAGTGCTGTCACCTTGAAACAGCTTCCAGCCCTGGCTTGTGATTCCAACACAGAACAGCAGGGAAGAATTGTCCCTCCCACAGTCCCAGTCTTTGAGCAGCCCAAAGTTCATTCAGCCTTTTGTAAACATTCAGGTGCTACCTAGGTAAGATGTTCACCAGGAACAATGCAGCATTAAGACTACAGAATATGTGGCACTAAAGATGTCATCATTTCACCTTGAAATTACAGCTTTGAATTACTCTACTGGTCACAGAATTGCTCTCTCTGAACATTTAACAATTGTCCATATGTGGCATAAACCAACCAAACTAAATGAGTGCCAGCCCCTGCTTGGACACAGCAACTCAGGCAGCTCAGACACTGCATCTGTAGATATATATTATAAAAGGAGCAGAAGCAGCATTCCAGTATTTTCCCTACGCCATACCTCAAATTCCTGAACATTTTCCTGAGAGGGCTCAGGAACTGCATGTAAGCGCCTACAATTTTTGGGTGACTGCTGCTCTGGAAATAGAGATTTCACAGATTTTCACTTTGTCTCCTGTAAATATCTGAGCTTTAACAGCTCAGTGCCAAAGCCTACTTAATTTTATTTCCAACAAAAACAATAAGAAGTACCATGACTGATAAAATTAGAACCCACTACTATTACTATATGGTTTTCCTTTGTAGTAGTATTTAAAAATGAAAAAGTACTGGAAGTGCAAAGACATCTTGCAGACAGTAGCAAGACCCCACTAATCATGCTCACTTTACAAATTTTTATTTGTGATGAAACCTTGAATTCTCAGTTGACCTAAGAAATCAATCAGAGGATTGTCAACAATCCCATCAGATTAGAAGCCAAAGTCTGTGAAAATACAGCTTACTAGAAGATATTTCCCTCCCTTTAAAAATGTTTTCTCTTGACAGCAAAAATTACAAATTCTACCAGTAATAGTGGAATGGCTCTAAAGTGAAATATGGCTATTTTGCAATGGTATATGGCTATATCACAAACTGAACTATGCCAAATGTTGCTGTAACAGACTTCAATGAATAGAACTACCAAGAGTAACTCCAGCAAAGTATCAATTAACTGCAGTCTCTATGAAAGACCCTCACAGAGAGATACTTACTTAAAAATCACATCTTCTTTCACAGACTACTGGTTTTGGCTGAGGTAGAGTTAATTTTCTTCACAGTGGCTGGTAGAGGGCTGTACTTTGGGTTTGTGCTGAGCTCAGGGTTGATAACAGAGAGGTGTTTTTGTTGTTGCTGAGCAGGGCTCACACAGAGCCAAGGTCCCTTCTGCTCCTTGTACGGCCACGCTGGCCAGGGGGCTGGGGGAGCCTGGGAGGCTGGGAGGAGACACAGCTGGGACAGGTGACCCCAACTGACCAAAGGGACATTCCAGGCCACATGACAGCATGTTCAGTGTATAAAGAGGGGGAAGAAAGAGGAAGAGGGTGGGTGATTGGAATCATGGCACTCGTTTTCCCAAGCCACCATTACATGTGGTGGAGCCCTGGCTGTCCTGGAGATGGCTGAACACCTGCCTGCCCATGGGAACTGGTGGATCAGTGCCTGGTTTGGCTTTGCTGGTGTGCACAGCTTTTCCTTTACACCTTAAACTGTCTGTACCTCAACCCATGAGTTTTCTTCTGATTCTCTCCCTGATCCCTCTGGTGGGGGAGTGAGTGAGCAGCTGTGTGACATTTGGTTGCTGAGTGGGTTTAAACCTCAATAACAGACGAAAGAAAAATATTCTTTCATTATGTAAGATTGAGTATGGTCTCTGGGAATGTCTGACAACTCAGGTGGCATTTGCAGATGGAAAGGGTTGTTTTTAAACAAGATAGAACAAAATTTTTACTAATTTTAGAAAAAGGTGCTAAGAAATTAGAGCTGGAGTTCAGAAAATATTAGATTTTAATTTATGGCTAAGATATACAGAGAGCACTGGTATTCAGAATGGGCAAATCACATCCCATTTAAACATTTATATTCCAGTTCTAGATTTATTTTCCAACTTTTGCCCCTTCCTCCCATAAGACGTTAGTTATTTGGATCCAGTACTTTGCATCAAATCTTCTTCTTCAGGTTTTTAAAAAAAGCCCCAAAGCAACTGTCCTTTCCACAGAGTTAAGTTAGTTGGAAAGCAAACTATAAATCTAAAACAAAAATGTTGCAGCAGAGGCACAACTTCCAATCTGCTATACTAAATAAAATAGGCATTATCTGGGGCAAGAGAAAAGACTTGAAAAATGCCAAACTATGAAATCAACTACAATTAATGATTTTCTTACTGCTCTAATGCTTCAGAAAGAATGCATAACAATCTCTTAGTCCTAGGTAGCTTTTATACAGACTTTTCAGGGTAATTTTAGAAACTGTTTATGTGAGTATTAGGATCATTACTGGTAAAAAAATCTCAATAATCTTGTTGTAAGTACCAAACATTTCAACTGAAAAAAATTATCTCTAGGAGATTTGCAACAGTAGACATTTTAAAACAGATTAAAAACAGATAGATATTTTCACTGTACTAAGGAAAGCAAGTGTTTGACTGTTCCTTGGTGTTTCCCATACTCATTGTCCAACTCTAAACACTTAAATTGAATAGAAGGAAAGAAGGAATAGAAATAATGTACTTCATATTTTAAGAGATAGATTAAAATATTTTCCAGATGTCAGACTGTTTCTTTACAAAATATTCTTCTTTGTGCTACAAACAGAAATGCATTATACTGTTTCAGAAGTGACATAGAACAAAACTGGAATAGCAGACAACTATATATAACAGCAATTACAATGTCTAGTCCTGTTTGCTTTTGAATTATTAGTTTTACATGCTTCATTCACAAAAGCAAACCCAAACAGCTAAATGAAAAACATGTGAATATTTATGTATAGAATTTAATATTAATTAAAGCTTATAATAATATAATCCACAGAGAAATCAGTCATATAAAAAATAAAAACTACAGAAGGAAGTTATTGCATTTTACATAAAAAGGAGCATTTCAGAAATTAGAAACGGCTTCTCAGAACAATGCATGGGCATGATGCAAAAGGAGGCATCACTTAAAAGACTGTACTGTGAACAGCGCCTTTGGAATCAATTTGAGGTGCTTCTTCAATACCAAAAGATGTCCTAGGGGAAAAAAAGTTGGATCTTTATGAAAAAATTACAGGAGCTAAACTGGTGAAAGAGTCAAATAACTTAAGAGTGCTTAGAGAAGAAAAAAAACACCTCTAACATTTAGAAAAGGTTGGAGAAGTCGATAATCTGCAAAAGCAGATTATGAAAGGTTTTTTTTTTTAATCTTTGGCTAGTGTGGCTAGTGTATCTAGTGTACATAACTTCATTAACTTCAGCTCAGTTTTGATAGTATCCATTCACAAAGTTTTGTGAAGGCCAAGTCCAATGGGTTTCAAATTGTTGTTTGGAATAACATCATGTTTTCAGACAGCTCACTGTGAGATTGTTTATTGAAAGCATCTTTCAAGGTGAGGCAGCTGAGCCTGGAAAGATAAAATTGCTTGAAAACTATAAATATATGCCATGCAATATTTCAAGAAACTGCAAACCCTTTTGTGGCACTTTAACTGCACAGTACAACTCGCGTCCTATCTGAATTCTACCGTGGTCTAAAAATGCTATAGAATACCTTTTGTTTTATCTGAACATCACACTACTTGCTGGGTTCTTTAATCATCTAATTAAAGAGTATTCCTAATATTTTTGATTTTCTAATTCACTTTGAACAAATGCAGTTATTGCTGAGGAAAACACAATCTCTGTGTCCAGTATGTGAGGCAAAGTTGCACCAGTGTGCTCAAATGAGTGAAGCAATTAACTTCAACACAGTATCACTGTATTGATGCAGTAAGGAAAAAATATTGGTGAGATTTAAACTATTATATTAAAATGGAAATCTATAGCAATATTTTGATAATTTTTGGAAATGCTTAATGCTATGAAAACAAGAAACCAGTGTTACAGCTGTATAGTTTATGTATTGCATTTACATTTTTAATAATATTGAACTGTTAAAGCTGTGTTTTCAACCAAAAGAATTACAATTTGACAGATTCTGAAATAAAACTACAAAGTCCTATAACCAAGTAATTATAGAAGTTTATATTACAGGTGTTGACATTTCATAGCTAAGCATGTCTGTTTCCAAATGCAGTGGAGCATTTTCACTTTGGAGCAGGGTTAGTCAGATTCCCCCCTGATTTACCCATCCTCATTTTGTTAAACAATGTACTACTGGTAGCACAGACTTCCAGTCAAGTGAGCTGGTCTGAAAAAAAGACTACACTATTTGGGATTCTCAGGACTTTATTCATTCCAAAGCTCTGTCAAATACATCAAAACACAGGTTTTACTTCTTCTCCTCTGCTATGTTCATTCCTCCCATCTAGCCAATGTATTAATTTTTTGCTCACTTAATCACAGCCCCACCTATGGATCATGTAGCACTGACATGCTCCTGTCAGCCTACTGGCACGTGTAGTGTGCCTTGTATACCACAGTGGCTCTGTCACCTAACATTACTAAGAACATCCATCTCATCTTTATTTTTTGTACAATGAGATGTGCTCTGTGACTGTAACATTCAGGTCTAACCACTCTGAGGTAAATTATCAGCATAGTGCATTTTACATGACTGTCATTATATCCCACAGATACAGTATGAGCTGCTCCCTAGCAACTGCAGCAAAAATGTACCCCTTTAGGCATTTTTTCCAGCTAAAGAAACCAACTTTCTATTTGATGAACTTCATCTATAAAACAATCTTGGCTACTGTCAGCTCAAATTGTTCTGACTAATGGTCCTTAAGATGCATTTTTAGCCCTTTGCCTCATTTGGGTTCTGATACCGAAGTTTCTCTTGCAAACCTCCCAACTCAATGATTTTAGCACCAAGGAAAAAAATTATTTTTCTAAACCAAGAAATATCTTCCCAATAAAAACTAACCATTTATACAAGAGTTATAATCATGAGCTAGAAATCTATTTTAGATGGAAAATGTAACTCCCAGCATGCTGGCAAGAGTGAAGACCCTGGATTTATTTTGTGGAACGCCTAAGTCTTTTCGTTGGACTTCATTAACATACTGAATGGGACTGCAAGTATTTTCAAAGAACTATAAGCTTTTAAGTAGACTATTGCTTCTTGTGTCATTCAAAATCTATTTAAATGAACTTAGTTAATATCTGGAGAAAGCCAGAAATTAGTCCTTGTTTAAAAACAACTAGCCTCATGCTCATGCATCACACCTCATGAATAAGACATGGCTGATGTGACACTATTATTCATTTTAACACACCATAAAGTATTTTAAAGGTAATACCAGAATAACAACAGCTAATTAATACTTCACAAATGAACAGAACCCTCCACCAACATTCAGGAATTTCTCCCTCTCTGCCAGGGAGAGGGTGTTACAGCAGACAGTTAATTTCCCCAATGAAAGTCAAGCCTTCAGGTCCAATGTTAGGAGGCTGGTCAGGTTAGCACATTTAGGCAGAGGATAGTTTGCTATTTTTGTGCTGATCTACATCAGCCTCCACTGGCATGCAGCCCTGTGCATGGTCAGAAAGCAGTTCCAGGACAGAAGAGCAAACAGTACCTGTTAGCTAGCCACAGAAAATAGCAAAAGCAGGACAGCCTTATCCTTTCCCTTCAGGAAATTCTCTCTTGGGAACTGTTACAGACCTCTAAAGGGAACAAAATCTGTCCTTTGAGTTGAACAGGACAATAACCACCCCCACTCTGCTGACTGGCACCTCTCTGATAAAAAGCAAAGCATGTGCTCTGTGACTACACTTCAGGCATCTTCCTTGGTACCCATTAGTGAAACAGACCCTGCTAAAGTGTAAATGCAATTCGCATACAAGTTTATGCCAAGTTTTTACATGACCCTAGAACAGGGCCCTGGACAGGGTGAAGCAGAAATGCATTTTCTAAGAAGTCTTGTGTCACCACCACCTGAAGTCAAATACTATACAGAAATTGGTATATTTAATAAAATGTCATTGAAATAAATCCTAGTTAGAACAGTGCTAACTGACATGCCCAAGTCCTGAACTAAAGTACTAATTTTCAGTCACTGGGTAAGCACCTTGCACAAAAATGGCATTTCTATTAAGAGCCACGTATTTGTCACTTCTGTATTGAGTCACATCGGAGCTCAAACTGCATTTCCATCAGAGTTCAATGTAGTATAGCTGGTACAGTGTTTTGAATTCAACCTTGATGCAAAGTTTTATTATTAATAGTACAGTCTTTTGTTCAGCAAGATTCTCATTTCAGGAACAAACATCCTATTGACTTTTCTGTGACATTTATGTAATTTAGGTCTGCCAAGTCAGGTCTTCTGCATATGTTTTAATGACCTAATTAAAAGAACTATTGTCACACCACTATATAATATTGGAAGAAGAGGTGGCCAGCTGCTTCCCTTTTAAGCTAACAGGCACAAAAATCTGTAGATAACAGCTTCTAGTAGAGTTCTGAATTTCCTCATAACAAGAAATAACTGGGTTATACGAACGTCCCAAATGATGAAGGAGTTACGTATTTGAAAGGAACAAAGATCATGTCTATGTGGCACACCTTCCTATGTATGAAAATCTAGCTGGATCAGAAAAGAAAAAAAAAAACAGTTTTGCAAACTTTACACTAAGAGAAAACCAAAGAACAATATACAAGCTTTCTAGCCATGCTCAAACCATCCTTATAGAACAGAGCATACTGTTTACTTCAAATATCCTTTAAAACCTTAAAGCGCATGTCTACTTTAATATTAACTGTATTGCCAATTTCTCACAGTTTTCACTTTTTTCTCTCTCTCGTTATTTCCAGAACAAATATAGTACAAAAATTAAGCAAGGTGTTCCTGACAGTAAACAAATACTAAAAGAGCAAATTCAGTACAAACACTATCCTGATGAAGCCCCAAGCTACAGTTTTTGTGGAAAAGGAAAGTATAAATCTTTGCTACACTGTGTTCAAGACAAAGCTGTTAAATACACTGAAGCTACCTCAAGTCCTGAAAACTGGATTCACTGCAATTCAGGGAAGTCCTGGCTTTTCACTCTTATGGAAGGGGGTAAGGAAATCAAGACTGAATTTAACTGATGTGCTAGAGATCACTTTTAGTTAGTCCAGTGGGCTTTGGATAAGGATGTTAATGTGAAACACACTCGGCAATCAACTACTTTTACTTTTGAAAAAATATTTTATTTCTGTCTGCATACTTATATATTAGCCTACCTTTTATACATTTGTTAACATTTAATATGGTCATTTCATTCTTATGGTTCTGTTTATTGTAACTGTTCTTTGCGTAAAAATTATTTAAGCAGAATAATTATACTGTTTGAAGAAGAACTCCAGAGAGTTATAGTTGAAGTTCTTTTCTAAAGGTGGGCAAGGTTATTACAATATTTCATTACCACAAAACAATACATCTTCAGCTAGAGGCAGTATTGGCTTGTAATATTTCTTGTTACCATGCTACCAACCTTTGCTTGTAAAGCAATTTAATCACTTCCATATTGGTTATACATGAAATATTAGTGCTGTGCTTCATAGGGAACACCTCCTGCATTTTCATTACAATATAACAGTATTACTTACAGAGTCAGAAAATCTATTTGTCTTTAAGCATGTCATTGCATCTCATTGAAAAATTTCTAGCCTAAGTTTTACTAGGTAAAGAAAGAAATAGTCTTCCAGTTGTAAGTCCTCAATTCAACCAGTCTGGATTTTATTATTTTCTAAACTCTACATGTCAGCTCCATGTTTCTTTTAGTTATCTTTCATATTACCACCTATTAGAACTAATAAAATACTATAAATCTTTGTCTTTTGAGACAGAAAATAACTCAACAATTAACATACCATCAGATAACCTGGTACTTATACATCCAGCACTAATATTCTTATCTAGCTACTATACAGCAAAAGAAGCTAAGATTACAACAATTTTTATTGTTTTACATATGTAAGACATAGTCATCATCTTCAAAAGATCAACATTTTATTTTTCAACAATGAAAATATATGAAAGTAAAATGAATTATTTTATTTTCCTAATTTAAAATAATCTATCAGATAACAAAGAAGAGATACTGTTATTAATACCATGCCCTTCATGACAAATCGGGCAAAAATATCATCCAATGAGTTATGAAATCCTTGCACATAAGAACAACACATACAAAATGGCAGCAATTACAGAATTCTGAAGTAGTACACAAGACAACATAATGGATTCACAATGTAGGCATGCATAAATACATATATACAGCACGTTTCAATTATTTTTGAACTGAGAAATATTGAAACTGAACTTCTGATCAGCATTTTTATCATCACTTTGGAACTGCTAGACCAGGCTCTTGGGTGTGTGAGATTCCACTCGGCAAGAGGAGTAGTCTGTCAAAAAGCCAGTCAACAGCCACTCGAGTCTGGAGTGTCCTCAGCACCAAGACAAATGTGGTGCCACTGGCAAAGGCTCAGCCAGGGGACCAAGCTGTAGTACCCTTGAACTCCACCCACCCAAGCAAGTACAAGTGCCACCAGGTTCCCGTGTATGTTCCTGCATCTGAGAATGCTTCCCGACCCGGCAGATCTCATCCAGCTCTCCCGGCTTCTCTCTAGTGGCTGGGACCTACTAGTTCTGGCCATGCCATGTCTATAATGCAACTGGAACAGATCCACCACATCCAGCCAGGACTGCTCCTTTGATTATCTCTGACCCAAGCAAATCAGTTGTGCTGTTCACAGCAGCGGGGAATGCAGGAGCCAAACCTGACACTGTCTATGCTGCACTGTGTAGACTCTTCTACATGTTCTACAGACAACTCTGTCTCAAAGACTGTAAAGAAACAAGTACTACTAAAAGCATTTGTACCATAACTAATACCAAAACTGATTTCTGGTGTTAATCATCATACTTTTTATTCAGAGGATGTTTCAACATACAAGATAGTAGTTACTTCTTTCTACCTGACACACATGCTTTGTCTGTAAGAGAATTACAAAACACTTTTTAAAATGTAAAATCATGTAGTATCTTTAATACAGCTGCTTGAAACTGTTGTTAAAACCATGACTAAAAATTACTTTCAATCAACTGCATGTTGTGCAAGTGGAACCTTGGCCCAGTAATATGAAAATTGATAGAGTCTGAAAAATGGGAAAAAACCCATAAATTTAAAAAGTTTGCCTAGATCTATAGAAGTTGGGAAAACACACTGAACCTTTATTGGTATCCTGATAGAAAGAACCGCATTAAAAATAATTCTGAATAGTTCCAAAATATCAGATCTGAGTCTTCATTTCACTGACAACTGTACAAAGTGCACAGGAATTGCTCAGATTTAACTGACTTGTTTGCTCATGGCAGAGGTCTCACTACAGATCAGTCGCTTCCAACTCGTCTCTAGCAGTGAAAGGAAAGCATGAAGTAACTTGGCTGAGTGACCACTCAGTAAACAGGACATACTGCACAGAAGACAAGATTATTTAGCACTTGCATGTTGCTTACTTTTACTGGGTTATAAAGAAATGTTCCTTTCTCACCATTTTTAACTTATGAAGGAGATGATTTCCAGGTGACCTCAGCTGTGATACATTAACCAATACATGGCTTCCCAGACTTTGTGGTTCATACAGTAATATATCATTTAAAAGTATATAAAATTATATAAAATCTGGCCAAGGCTCAAACTCCTGTGCCTCAGTGCCTGCCTCTAAGTGGACCTGTGATCCCATGACAGCCAGCCAGAGTGATCTGCAGTAATGCAGCCAGCAACAGTCAGATGCCTCAGTCAAAAGCCACTGACAAAATGCAACAGCAGGCAGAGGCTCAGGGAAGTTTTCTATCTCCAGGTGGGCTGTCTTTGTTCTGACAATTCCTTGCAGCACAAACAAAACCTAGCAGAAGCCTACTGAGACAGATTCCTTGTGGTATGATCCACGACTTCTGCTGCATCATCCACATTCAT
This sequence comes from Rhipidura dahli, assembly GCA_013399225.1. NCBI lineage: Eukaryota > Metazoa > Chordata > Aves > Passeriformes > Rhipiduridae > Rhipidura > Rhipidura dahli. The sequence goes on along the minus strand of VXAC01000779.1, from coordinate 222,571 downwards.
TTGCACATTTTACTATGACTTGATGATAGCCAGTACCAGTGTAACACCTTCAGAGGAAAGCCTAAATAGGAAAACTTTCCAAAGAGGAAACTTTTGGCTCAGTTATTTTCTGCGAATTTTTACTGAGCTATTTTGCAGTGTTGCTTTATGTTCTTAAAAGAATTAATTTTGTTTCAGAAAACCAAAATGAAAAAAAAATGTCTGAAAGTGGACAGCTGATGCTATACATGACTTTCCTCTCCCAAAACCTGAAGGTGAGCTTTTCTGCTTTTACTACTAAGTTCTCTTGTTACCTACTTTTGTCAGATTGTTCATGAGATTAAAGCACTAATTGTGTAAGATGATAAAGAGCAATTTTACAATGTGAGCTGCAGTACCAAAATCAGTTTGCAGGAGACTTCAGCTGTATCAATACCAAATCTTAAAGAATTACTGTTTCTTCTTTGCAAATAAAAAACCAATTCATAGTAAACATCTTATTTTGGAACTCCTCAACAGAGTTGAGTCTGTTTATGTTTGGAATTAGCAGCAATAACAGAAATAATAGAAGTATTTCCCTATTATAAATGAACAAAGAGTACAGAACTTCTACAAGTTAGTTCTTAGTTTAAGTAATGTTTTGTTTAATACCTCTATGTTCATGCACACACCTATCAAGAATTTTTATTTTCTTCTGAGAAATATTCAGAATAAGATACCCATTTAATGGTATCTCAGTATCTCCTCACTTGTAACTAGGACATAATGTGTTGAATTCCACTCCCATTGACTTCTAATTTCATTAACTAGATAGAATATATGGATAAAAGAACTTATTCCCAGTAGCAGTATATTCTTCCTGTGAAATGTTTAATATGATCCAGCTTAAAGAATCAGTAGAAGATGGGATGCTTAAATTCCATTCCAGGCTTTTCTGGCCCATTTCAATGCCTGATTAATGTCTGACTTTGTACACTAATCTGAAATCTGCACATGAAAATTTCCAGCAAGAAGGCCAGTCTCTTCAGGGTTTGCAGAACAGTTTTTCACCTTAGCTGCGACACAGGAAAACATTTGAGTAGAAGTATTTCAGAGCAGAAGTAGTAATGTGCTCTTTAAGAAACTGATTGGGTAGAGGTGAATCCCAAGCAAGTACAGAGACATCAGACTCAACATGACCTAGTTACTGCCAACTTGGTGAGAAACTTTCATTTGAAGCTTAATTCTTGTTATGAAAACCTCATATATTTGAATCTTTTAGCCAACTTTTAGCTCTGTTGCTTGCTAGCTTATTTTAAGCAAATATAGTATAAACTACATATAAGAGAATTTGGTTTATGGTTATATTTGAGCTAAGGTGCATTTTCTGTGGCCTTTTAACAAATGTCTAGCATACAGCATACTCAAAAGCTTGACAAAAAGAAATTAAATATTTTATTTTACTACATGGAAAAATCTTACAAATACTGAAAGCTTTATGTAAACATTATAGATTTTTATCATACAATGCTATGACAGTACTAATGCCACTCTCACTAGCTGCCTAACAGAGCTGATGAATTAATGAGATTTAATGTATTTTCTTAAAAACTATACATAAAAGAAATTAACTTTTTAGAATATTTTTTGGATGTCCACAAAGGTGTGGCTTCATTTACATGTACCACTGTGCCTACATCAGAGTATTTTTTCTATTTATATAGCAAATATTTACTGTATTTTAAGAATATAGTAAAATTTGGCTGATGATTCTGAAGTACCTTATAAAAATGTTAGATGAATGATTGCACACATCTTAACACAAGAAGATATTGTCATAATTGAACAATGGAACTCAAGTTCCACTTTTTTACAGTGATAGTCTGTTTAAGGCAGATAAGCAGCACATGTGGCATTGCTCTATCACTGCTGCCAAATGTATTCAGCCACTATCACTCCTGTGGCCTGTAAGTACTGGGGAGAAAGACCTTGCAGGCTACACCCTGACAGTGTTCATGACCATCCCTGACATCCTTGCAGGCTACCATGAGCTCACCGTGCCACGCTAAACTAATTTTGAGCTGCATCAGCCAGCAGAAAGCTGTTTTCACTTTGCAGCTGCTTGTGCACAGGGACATGCTTGTCACAAAGTAGCACTAGGTGGGTTTCAAGCACACCATGCAAATGGAATACACCAAAACCTTTTTCTTTAGCAAACTGCCTTGGTTTGGTTGCTACAGATTCCAGCAAACAGCACCCCTTTGATAGATCGGGAATATAACTTTAAACCACCCATGACAAAAATCAAATTGTAAAAATATACTTGGTGTCTACTTGAATACATGCTAATTTGAAAAGGCTGTTCTGATGAACTGTATTATAGTGCAGAACAAAATGAAAGAAGAATCCTATTGCTGCAACCAACTACAGTTGGTAACAGTCTTTCAGCCAACCAGATTTACACAGCAGATGACCTCATAAATGGGTAGTGAGCAGCTGGGGCCTTCCTTCAAAGGATGTAAAATATAATTCTTTAAGCTAAATATTTAAATTAACAAAGCAATAGGCTGCCTACTAAAATAGTCCTGTACTTCTGCCAAGTAATTGAACAACAATAAATCAAGAAACAGAACAGCACTTCAGACTGGAGTTTGACAAGCACATAAGGCAATTATTAACTGCTGCTGCTCAACCATCTTGCTCTCCTCTTCCATTTACCTTCATAGTTCTATGTCCTCCCTTGCACAGCCTTCATAAGGTCCTCTCTGAAGCAGATTCAAGCTGGCGGAAAGTGGGTTTCTGTTTTGTTTTGGCTTTTTAAATCAGCGGCCAGGGTGGAGGACTGGTCTTCTGCCAGATTTATGTGCTGAAGTTCGTCTGCAGAGGGTTAGGAAGGACGGTGTTACTGTGACTGGGAAAAGGGAAAACCGGATCATCACAGACACACTGCTGGAGTTACTTGTGCTGCTGTGAAACCACATTTATTACTAAGTAACACTAAGTAGTAACACAGCACACTAATAACACATTTCTGATGTTTCTTTAAACCTCACTCTCAGTGCTGTTGGCAACGCAGCAGCTTTTCTAAGTGACACGCTTTGAGTATCAAATGACTAGCCTGGCTTTGAACAAGGAACACGAAGAGATCTTTCTATGTGGCGGGCTTCCAGCCTAACCTCTAACACAACTGGGAGGGAGGAGTAGAAAAGCTTTGCTTATTATTTTCATGTTACTATGACATGTAGTTCACAAATGAAAGGTGATTAATTAGATAGCATTGGAGTTAAGAGTGCTGTGTAATGAATCCATAGAGAGGCTAGGAAGGCATTGAGTAAATGTCACTTTGCACTCAAATATTTTTAAAAGTTTCTTTAGTTTTACTTAAAAAATAATTTTAACAGCAATCAACATGGATCAAATACCATATACCACCATTCTCACTTCCCCTTTCAGTGCAGTTGGAGTAAGTGCTAGGAATTCAGTGTAGTTGGAATAAGTGCTAGGAATGGCATTTGTCAGAGTTTTCTTTCTGTTTTATCTAGTCTGGATTTTGGGACACGGCATTAACCTGTCAGCCTTATGAGCTTATGAGTTTACTGAGGTGCAAAAAGAAAAAACCAAACAACCAACCCCCCAAAAAAACCCAAAGCCTGTGTTACATACAGATGACTTTTAAATCTATGAACACCCTTGTCCGATATGCCATGACACTTTCATTATTCTCAGATGTACATGCAAAAAAACCTCATAAGGTATGATACTGTTGGCAAAATTGAGACAAAGACAAGAAGTTGTGTTTGAGCACAGAACTGATGCCATCATGATGGCAAAGAGCTCCAGAAGCATTGTGCAGGACTCAGCGTGGACTAAAAGATGACGAATGAGCTTCAGAGTAGATAGATGTAAGCTAATACATCTCATGGAAAATAATCTCAGTCACATTCACACCATGCTGACAAATGACTGGAGGAAAAAATCCAGCAGTCATTATTGACAGATCCCTAGAATTAACAGCTTGATGTACAACAGCAAGAAAAACCCTAGCAGAACACCCTGGGTATCATGAGGAAAGGCTTTGAGAAGAAGACAGAGCACATTTATACCTTGGTCCAAGGATGTAACCTTGGTCCATCCACATCTCAAGTACTTCTGGTCTCTGCATCTCAAGAACAGACTCTAGTCAGAGAACAAAATATCAAAAGGAGTGCCTGCCTTAGAAAAAGAGACTTGAGGAGCTTTTTAGCTGGGAAAGAAGACTGAAGCAAGATATGGTCAATGAAACCATGAAGATTGTAAATAAACTAATGTAAAGCTGCTTGCTAAATCCTTTAGTAATAGAACTAAGGGACCTTTTACAAAGCTAGCACAACATTAGTTTATAAAGATTGGAGTGCTTTCTTACAAAGGTAGTAGTAAGCTTCTGGAACTTGCTGCCACAGAAGCTTGTGAAGATAGTAAAGCATCAGCAAGTTTGAAAAAGACAAGTTCTTGGTTTGCAGGTCTACAAATGGGCTCTAAAAACACTGAGCAGATATATACCTACCATCCCTAATATGACAAACAATATGCACGATGAGTACAAGGGAATAGGTTCATAAAATATTTGTGTCCAGTCCCTAAGAGCATCCCTTAATGTCAGTGTCGGAGACCAAACTCTGAGTACGCAGGTCCACTGGTCTGACACAGCAGAGCTTTTCTGATGTTCTTAACTTCAGCTTCCTTTTGTATCTTCTATTAAGCTCTGAAAAAAATCATGAAGGTTACACCCCTGCTTCTTATCAGCTGTGAAAGATGAAGGTCAGATTTTAGTAACAGCAGTCCTTCAGTATAAATTCCAACACAACATCCTATGCTAAGTAATAACTTAATACTATATCTTTAAACAAAAATAAGGGTCAGACCCAGGAGGAAATATTTGCATTACTCCAGGCAGTGTGACCCCGAAAAGCCACAGATGTTGTTCCACAGCAAGATCAGCTATTTCAGTGAAACTGTAGCCACCTGCTGAGGGACAAAAGAAACAAACATCAGCCCCTCAAAGAGCTGAGCTGCAGAACTGCTCAAAGGGAAGCAAGGTTAGGCATGCAAGTCATTCACATTTTTACTAAATTAAGTCTCAAAAGATAGTAAGAGTTAAAGCCTACTGGTATTCAGATGACAGTCTTAAAAAATCGAGTGCAAAAGCCAGTATCTTTAGGGTGTTTTCTGCCCTGCTCTACAGAAACTGTTTATACATGAAATAGGCATATTATAATTGCAATATTTTGAGACTAATGGTAATACAGAACACCTACAAAGGGAAAAGGTATGCTGGCAGTACTCCACAGAAATGAATAAATGTAGCTCCACAGTATTCACACAGGGTTTCTGTTATATAGCATTTTCTTCGTTCGCTGCACTCTTCACCATTAGCTCCCTCACCAGTGTTTGGTAACTTCTTGTTATTCAGATGCAAAAAATGCATACTTATGTATTTCATGAATATATGTAGTGATACATTAAATTATACACTTATATATGCATTAAATTACACATTTTAATCCTTCAGGGAATAATAAAGTAGAGTTTTGATGAATAACTATTGCAGATATCTAGACTATTCCCACTAGTTTGGGAGTTTGAATTGAAAGCTACAAAAATCAGAATGCAAGAGGGCTAAAAAGAGTGTCCACTCCCCACTACACATGCAATACCTGGCAATTTTTTACTTTAGGTTGTGATACAAGAAGGGGGTGTCTTGTAATTGAAATTTGTAATTCATTATCACACCTTGAGTCATCTCTGGATTAACAGTAGCCACAAACAAGCCCAAGAGTCTTGTACATCCTTTCTTTCTCCTGGTTGTGCTGGGGAAAGCTGATCTCTTCCACCAATGTATCTGCAGTCTGTCAGTCAAAGAATGACCTGCCCATCTCTGCCTCTCTCTGTCTATTGAAGAGCTGTGTTCTCAGCACTGGCAGCTGAATTCCTGTTTAAGAGTATCTTTTCTAAGTTCCTTGAAAGGCATTCACAGGAGACAGAGGTGCTAAGCAGAGCACTCTTGGTCATTATGCCCATGGCACTGTTAGGCAGCAGAAGCAGATCCCATCACCATTTGGAAACATCTGAGGCCTGTGAGTAACCAACAAAGGGAAAACTTGGATGCTGAGGCATTTTATACTTCTGTTGATCTGGAGTTCTGCAGAGCAGCCATACATCAACATTTAGAGTTGTTGTGTTTGATGGAGACAGCTACGAGTCCCTTTTTTAACTGCAGTTCAAAAACAGCACTAGCTTCTCCAAGAAGATCAGTGTACCATTTGCATGATCCAATACAACTAGGAGATACATCATTCATTCATCTTTTCCATGAGCTTCTGCAACTCTTCATTGCTTCAACCGAATGTGCATGTGCACTTATTTCTAAACTGTAGTCATTTCTAAAACGCGTGCCTCTTGTTTCCCCGAGCTGTATCAAAAGAAATAACTTTCCTACTAGTCATGGCAAATTACATCAATAATGATAGTATCCATCTTCATCTATTTAACTAAATAATCAACAGGATGAAGAACATGATAGAACTGACTGCTTCAGTTCCAGATTTCTTATTATATTACATATAGTGATACTACCCTGTAAAAATTACTACTAAAAAACAGCCTAGGAAAATCCAGGACATCGCTGAGTGGTATTTCAGTTGGGAGGCATACAGATGGACTCATCTTCTCTTACATAGACATGAAAAGCAAGCTAAAAATTTATGAATCTTCTGTATTCTCCTCTAACTTTTAACTAGGTATGACCCTTATATAATTATAATACTTAAGAATATTAATAAGTCTACAGCTGGTTAGTATTTTTTAACAAGTAAATACTTAATACACTTATATTGACTTCAGTGGTGAAATGATTGCTGCTCCAAAAAAGTTTATTAGTTACTAACAGACAAAGAAGATGAAAAACACTGAATTGAGCACCCTTCTGAAACAATAGAATTGAAATATTTTGGTGTTTTAGAAAAGGTTTCTGCAGAACTGCGTATGGACAAAAAGTATTTAAGACCAAGATTGGCTAAGTAGCAAACACATGGCATGCATTCTCCTGTATGCATGTCCTCTTGGGAACAGCCCCAGTGAAATGATGGTCACAAATTATGTCTATTCATGTGCTGAAGGTTCTACAGTTTACCCATTCACAAAGTAAATTTTTAGATTAAAATTTGGTGTCACTCACAAGGGAGGGTGGGGGGAAAAGCTTAGTGTTTTCAGCCTGTAATCTACAAAAAATCCACTGCTCTCTTCCACAAAACAACCACAAAAATGGTGGATTTTCTTTCCTAAAAAAGCACACAAGGAAAACATGGGTGATATTATGAGGCAGATGAGCAAAACTGAGTGCATCTCAGACAATGCATCATGACTACGTGTGACATAGTTGGATGAGGATTGTTCTCTAAATTAATCTAAAATACTCTGATGACACTGACTCGGGTTAACTAAATGAGGTTTCTGAAAAACTGGTTTGACAATAAGACATTTGCTGAACCTGTATAGATCTATCCAGAATTAGTGATGTACAAGAACTGAAATGTCATTAGCAATTTATATTCTGTCAAAAATGTTACTTAGTGGGTAACTATGCAGGGAGGGAACAATATTTAACCTGTATCAGCTCTTCATTTCACACCTCAAATGTCTTACACTTACTTGTGCCTTCCCCAGAGCTGTAGAAATGGGCCTCAGCTCCCCAAAGCAGAGCACATACATGGCCCAATGGTGTTTGCAGTGGCTATTCACCCTTGCATGATTTATAACACTTCTGAAAACACGTTATGCATCACGTGATTGAACACGTCCTTATAACTAACTAATCAGAATACTCTATTAAGAAAGAGTGAACGTGATCAATGCACTCCTTGAAAGTAGAAAAGAAAGCTTAAAGCTACAAAGGAACAACAATAAAAAAAAATCCCCAAAACCCCCGAATCAAACTAAATGCTCTTTACGTTTTCTGCAGACAGTGTCTAAATGTTTAAAATGCCCGACCCAAGAGATACAAAATAACCAACTGATAACACAAAACTATTTCTTCTTCAGCTGTTAATAGTGGATGCTATTCTCCTACCTACTAAATCAATGTCAAAACTCCTCTTTATTTCCATGACTGGAAGATCAGGTCCTTTATCACAAAGTCTGGCAACATCCTGGCAGATTCCTTGAAATGTTATATAATCAAGATACTTAATGTTTACAATGACATCTATAAAGAGCATCTAGAGGCTCTTTCTATCTAAATTAACAAAATTTGACAACACTTCAAAGCCTTCCAACATTTGTCTTCTATCGCTAGAAGTACAGTAGGTTGAAGAACAATGGAAAGAAGTGTGTAGGGATAAACGGGATTTCATCTGTGTTATTCCTCCGTCTCAATAGCCAGTGGTCATGTATCAACAGTCACCGATACGCTTACTTTAAAATAACTTTTCTTTGAGCTAACTGTGTTAACAACTTTAAGATCCAGTCTGCGGCCGGACCACCACCACTGCCGCCTTCGTTGTCTGACTCGCCCCGCTGGGCGTCCGGGAACACCTTCGAGTAAAATCCTCCCTTGAAGGGAAGTTCAACGCGCCGCCCCAAGACAAGCGCTGATCGCCCCCAGCGCCGGCCCGGGGCACGTCCGCGCTGCCGGCCGCCGCTCCGAGCGGGCACAGCCGGGCCCGGGGCAGCGCCGTCGCC
>VXAC01000779.1:97263-213489 GCA_013399225.1 Rhipidura dahli | reverse complement strand
CGTGCCGTCAGTGTGCCCGCGGTCGGTGTCCCCGCGGTCGGTGGCCCCGCAGGAGCAGCGTGCTCGGTGTCCCCGCGGTCGGTGTCCCCACCGGGGCAGTGCCCCGCGCTCTCCGGGACGTGCTCCAGCCCCGGCCGAGGCTGCCGGCGGTGGTGACACGCGCGGCTGGGCCAACCTTGCCCATCCTCAGCCGCTCTGGAAAACGGGAGTGGGCTGAGGGCCGGCCGTGTAGGTGGGGAGCGTGTGCCACCTACCCCCCGCGTGCACAGGAATATGGACCTTCACGCCAAGGCGCTTTGTTTAAAAAAAAAAAAAAAAAAAAAAAAAGTAAAATTTAGTGGGAGAAGGTGTATTTTTTCCAGGGGAATCCCACTGGGCTGAAACCGTGTCCGCCGGCAACATCCCCGCGGCTCCTGCCGGCTGCCGCCGACCTTGGCGTGGCCGCGGCGGGCACAGGACGGCATCCTCGGCGGCTGCCGCTGCTCTGCTGTGCTGTGCAGGACCCTCCATCGCCACGGCTGTCACTGCGCTGTGGGGTTTGCACCGAGTTCGCGAGGCCTCAGAACTTGTCCCACTGGCAGTGCCTCACCCGCCCGCACCTGCGTTTAAATTGGTTCTGCTGTAGCAGCGATTTTTGCCAGTGGACCAGGTGCCTGTTTGTACCTTCTGTTTATGCGGTACATCCATAGGTTTGCCTTGTTGTTGCGCTGTGCAGAACGAGGTCTTTTGCGTGCTAACCACAGTGATGTAATGTAGAGGTGTACGGGTCCGGTGGGGTACCACAGCCCCCGGAGAAGTGAAGATCTGGGATGAACCGTAGAGGACTCTTGGCATAGGGCAGTAAGGAAGGGGGCATGGGCTTGGTACTGGAGGCCCGTGGTGATAAACGGCTCACCTGCGGTCATTTAAAGAAATTGCAAGCCTGGATGGAGCTGGACAAAAGTGGGTTTGGAGGTTTCCAAGAAGCAGTACCTGACATATCTAAAAGGTAACGTTTGAAATTCAGGTGTGGAATTAGAGCTGCAGACCAGTGAAGAAAGAGAAAGGTAAAAAAAAAAAAGAAAAAAGTGTTAGCAAAGATAAAAATGATCTTAAGGGGAAACTACGGGAGGAAGAAGAAATCGTAAACCTGAATATCATACTTCTGGCCAAGGGTTCCAAATGCTAGCAAGTCTTTGTTGTCACCCCTTCTCACTGAAGCTGAATGGTCAAGAGATCCAGGGGAACAGGCAAAGGGTGAATGTAACAGCAGGAGAGGAATATAACAATTTCAACTGCATTATTACTACTCTTTGTCTATAACCAATAATTATTAGACGCTTAAGATTTCAGTTATACTAAAGAATAAATGTCTCTTCCCTCTTTTCCAGTCTGTCTGAAAACCCAGTGAAATGCTTGAAAACATTTCAGAAATGTATTTTGCTGCTGGGTTCTTTTTAGTGTTGATTGTCTTTACCCTCTCTTTTGGAATTTGCTTGTGAAGTAGAACCCCTTGCTTAGTTTCGTACTTTATTTGCTGATTCCAAAGGGTGATTCCTAGTGGCCTGCCATTGTATTTCATGCCTATTAAGAAAGTTTTCTAAAATCAAATAATCTATGAAGTCAATCTGGTCATAAGCAAGTGTTTGTTAATTCCTTAACGAAATACTGTTCCTACTAATATTAGATGCAATTTATAGGCAGAATTCCTAGTTTAGTTGTACCAGATACAGGCACCCTCATCTGTGCTGAGATCAGAACTGCTAGAACTGTAAACAATGGGAAAGTCGTGCCCTTTGCTTCACACTCTTCAGCAGTTTACTTGGGGGGTTTTTTGGTAGCAGTGAGGCATTTGTCTTTGCTGTGTCCGGTGTGAAGACTCAATGCACCCACTTTTGTTTGGAATGAAATAACGAGAAATGTTTTAAATGTTTATCTGCAACAGCTCAGTCAGAGATGTCTTGCTTCTAGCCAATGGGTTTTATTACTTCAGGAACTTCTTCAAGCCTTGAGAAGGTACATTGTTTATAGTAGTATTTTATACTTAAGGTATGAAGTGTTTTACTCTTTTTTAAAGCAGGAAGGGGTTTTTATTAAGCTTTGATATCAGCCATACCATTATTTTGAAAGAAACCCAAAACCCAACAAACACACTTTATTTACTATTGACAGTTTTCCAAATATTGCACGAATGACCAGAGCATTGTACAGTTATAACTTTATAACTCCTGCAAAGGGGGAAATATTAAAAATAATCCTTGTAAAGGAATATTTCTGTAGTAAGCAGAACATAAATGTAATTTAAAAAATATTTTAAACTTATCTAAAAATGTTAACAGAAATTCAGATAATCTTGTCTGAATTATATGTTCATGTTGAAAGAGTGGCCTTTAAGGTTCTACAGCAGTTTTTTGCAATCATATGCGCAGCTCAGTGTGTAAGGTAACTAAATCATTACAAAGAAAGACAAAATACCACATTTCAGCTTAATATCCTGTTTATGAGACAAAGCAACTCAGAGGAAGATGTTGCTAGAGCCATAGAATCACCAAATAATGAAAAGCAGAAAATAGATGAGAAAAAAAGAAGCAGCACACCTGAAATATGGGTCTGTTCATTAAAGTGCTTTACAGTACACATAATATATTCTGATGCTCAGCACTGCTCTTAGTACCCTGATAAACTAGGGGGATTTTTTTTTTTTTTGTATCTCAATCCACAAAACTGTAATTTAGCCTTCAGTCCCATAAGACAGATGAGTTCAACAGTTCTTTCTGAAAAACAGTATCATACTCTTGGAAAGTACTAAAAGACATACATGAGCTGAGCTGCTCTTATTCATACAAGGAACAGTCTAAAAAATGCAATTTCCATACAGCTCTGTCAGCAGGAGTCCTTTCTGTCCTGCGTCAACAGGGGTGACAGAAGTTAGGAATCACACTATTATAATCATTGTTTCAGCTGCTAAGACAGCCAACAAGATGTGAACTGTGGGCTAAGTGCTGGTACTGGAGCCTCTGGCAGATGGTAGGAACTATCCCGAAATTCCTCTGCGAGAGAAAGAAACACAGTTGCTGCATATCCTTTAGTCTTTAACCTCAGGTTCTAGGAGAACAGTGCTGTAGCACTGAAGTGTACTGTACTGGCAGATCTTTTACATCAAACTGTAAAATAACCTCTTAGAGATAAACATTATTTCACTCCTCCTTTCTGGTAGGGTTTGAATACTTAACTGGTGCATGGATGCAGCACTGCCTGTGTAGATCTGGGGGAGGAATATTTGATTGTTTATTTTTAAATGTGTTACAATTTGCTAGCATTATTCAGCCTCATTTGGTAACCCTTTTGTTAATACCAGGTAGATGTATGCTGTGGGATGCAAATCACATTTATGTCCTAGGTGCTATATAGACAATTAAAGAGACAAAGGGTTCTTGCCCCCTCATGCGCTCTTGTGGAAGTGCATCGGGATCTGATTTCGCACTGCATGACAAAATGTTTCCTTTTGTTATTTTATCTGTCAGGTATTATGTCAGCTGGAGAGAGTTAATCTCCCCATAAACAAAGCAAGGCAACTTCCTTTGTGTGCAGAGCGAGTCCTTCAAGATATTTGTTTATCTGCAGTGATCACTTGTAAGCACAGCTTCCATTTATATAGTGTCCTTCAGAGCAATGTCACTGTGAACATAATGAATATACTTAGAAATATTAAAAGATTCCATGAATATATATTTAATTGCAGCTGCCTTGAACAGTGCTGTAAGATAGGCCTTTTGTGTGGAGGAATGGATGGATGGTGGACCGTTTTTCAGATCCAAGTATTTCGGCTTTGCATGAGTGACCAGTTAATATAAAGAACTTTTTTTCCCTTCTCCATTGATCCAGTTAGTTTGGGTATTTTTATCTTTGTTTTTAATATATTATAGTTTTTATTGTTCCCCACCCCATATCTAATTTTGTGGTGGATCAACTGTTTTGACAAATGTTTGGACTATTACCTAAGAAATTAATTATAAAAAATTAATCCAGCTCTCAGTTGGGCTAACCAAGAGAGAAGATCCTTTCCATTGTAGTCAGTGGCTGATTCCAGCTGGCAAAAATCAATGTGTCTCTGTTTAATCATGATTAATGTTTTCACTTATTTTATAATTTTGCAGGCAATTTTCTTTTTTTTTCAATTTTTCATCCTCTTGGAGGATGATTTGGCAATTGCTGCTCATAAACCAGAGACCTTGGTTCTGTATCATCTGATTACTTACCAGCAAGAGGATGTGACCAGTAGTGGAATGTGACTGGTCCTTAATTTCCATTTTCTTGAAGTACACAGCTGCCAGAACACAGGAGTCATGTTCCCTGGTACGAGGACTACAAAGCTTGGAATTGTTATCACTGGGACTATTTTATGGTTGACACACAGGACTGTTTCTGTTAACCTTATTTTCATTGAAAAGCATCTTAGGAAAAATTACTCACATGTTTCTGTTTCTGTAGTGGCATCCTCATAGATAAGCATGTCTGCCCTCTAAGGGACTGGGGATATTGGTACCAAAATTTATTCAGAGATAAAAGAACTACATCAAGAATATTTGGCTGTGTGCTTCTGCTTATCATCTGGAAGAAAAAGTTGTCTAAAGTCTCAGTCCCAAAGAGCTTGTAATGATAGTAGAAGGGCAGCCAAAGGAAGCATAGGTTTTGAGATAGAAAGAGTGAGGGGGAAGCAGTGAAGCCACCACATTAAGAAGCAGTTTAGTGGCACTGAGCTTCCTAATTCTATATATATACACACCTCGTGTTACAGTAATTTGCTGATTGCTTGTGGTTCTGCTTATGTATACATGAGTCTCTATATATTTATATGCATACAGACATGATACTCATATATTACATTAAATATCGTTAAATTTGAAAATGAAAATGCCTGAACTCAAAAGCTATCTGGTATAGTCTTTAATTTTGTGAATGCCCAGTGTTTTTCTTGGGACTCTTACCTTATTCAGAGCATAGGAGGGATGAATCCTGCTACTTGCACAATTATTTAATATTTTGATTTATTGAATTATTAAAAATATTACCTCAGGCTTTATTGATTACAACCTCCAGTTTATCTTCTAGCTGCTGCACGAATTCAGAAAGAAGTCCTAATAAAAATATTCTCCTGGCTGTATATCAAGAGGACACAATCTGTACTCTAAAAAAATAATGTGACATGTTGAAATAGAAAACTGTATTGCAAATATGGTCAAAATAGAACCAGATCGAAACTGAGGCAATAGATTGATTTAAGTTTTTTCAGCTGACAGATATTTTTTAGCGTGAGCAAAATTCTATGCTCTTACCAGATGTTTTTCCTGGAAATGGAAGAGGTATTTTGGTAAAGCTTTAAAAGTAAATCGGTCTGTCTGTCCTTTCCTATGTGCAGAAAGCTTCTCCCCACATAGATAACATCAGACAAAATTATAAGCAATCAAAAGTTGCATTTTTTAAATGGCAAGTATGCAAACCCATTACTAGAACAGCATTACCTTATCCTACAATTAAAATACGTACCTGCCTGCGTAGGATAGAATAAAACATAGATTTTAAAATTACAGCTTAGCTTGAGTAAGAGTGTGCTTTTTACAGAAATCACCCCAAAGGGGTGTTGGGTTTTTTTCTGCTCCACCAAAGCATTCAATGATTCGATGCGTGTAAAAGGAAAGTCATTCTAGAAAGTTCTTGAAAATTCTAGCATTTCTTTTTTATTATTCCAAGACTTGAAAAGAGGAAGGAATTACCCCTAATATTTTAAACTTTAAAAGTCCAGAAGTCCATAAAGCATTATATCTTGATGCTGGTCTGTAACAGTTTTCATAACATTCAAGTTGATCCAGGTTTTGAATTTCCAGAACTTAACCACTTGAATGGTATTTGGCACATATGTATGTCTTCAGCAAATATATTAAAGGAACATTAAAGTTTCAAATTCAAGCACTCAGGTGTTGGGCAATGGTAGAATTAAGGTTGTCTGTTTTACCTTATTTCCTCACCCATGAATTAAGATTAATCTTTAGAAATTATGGTCATGTAACAATGAATCAGTAATACAGGAGGTGTTAGTAAATGTAGTAATAGATATGCACACATTTGTACAAACTCAGTAAAGGTACAGGAGGTGCTGAATTTCATTTGTTTGTCATCTTCTCTGTTTAGCCTGATCTTCATGTCAGAGAAAGCAATGCTATGTCATTTCTGTCTCTTGGAGGTGATGATGAGATGTGTAGCTGGTTAAAGAAAATGGTTTGTTTTCTGGAATGGTGCAGTAGTCTCGAAATGCCATCACAGAGCATAAATGTCTGGACATCTAATCCAAACCTCACCTGATTGGTTGGAAGCTTTTTGGAAGAAGTTTACAAAGCTGAGTTTTCTTACACAGGTGGTGACAAATAAGGTAAATTAGCCCTGTTTTTTCCCCCTCATTTTCATCTCTTTCCTACAGTGCACATATCATTTCTCTGAAAGTAAAAAGATAATGGTGCCTTTTGCAGTATGTCAGTTTATTACATTAGTGTTTTCAGATATAGTTTGCCATACATTCTTAGCCAAATGTTTATATCATGATGCCTCCAGAAACATACAAAGGTATTCTTGGTTGTTGTCTTAATGCCTCATTAAAAAAAAAAAAAGGTTTAGCCTTCATATTCTGGCCCAAGAAGCTGAGTCCATGCTGTTGCTGTTTTATGGCATGCTGTCAGCACAGATAGCTGCCAGCACCTGGTAAAGCAAGTTTTCATCAGCTTCTCTCTGAGCATGTAAGAACCTCTGCTGGGTTTCTCAGTCAAAGCCACTAAGACCCAATCCGTAGCCTTCAGTGTAGGAATACTGTCATACCAAAGCAGAAAAGCAGTTCGTAGGAGATAATAAAGAAAAAGAGATTCCAAACACTATTTAGAACAGTATCTGACATTGTTTATGTGCTACTCCCACTCTAATATTACTTTATGAAAAGCTGTACAAAACCTCCTAAATTTGGAACTGAAGAATTTTTTTTCTGTTTCCATCTACATAAGCTGACATAGTTATTGATTTCTTCATTTTTATCTAATGTCCTGTAGAGGTCTTAACTGTGATTACAGAGAGAAACTGGAAGCATATTTTAAGTGTTAAGAGGGTATTTAATTTAGATTAGTTATTATTTTTATTTTGATATGTGCACCAGTATTACAATTATTGAAGCTCTTTGTTTAGTGTTCCATCCCCTCATGGTACAGCTATACCTTCATTCCCCCTTAAGTTTTTAATTATTCCATCTTTTTTACTGAAAATTAATCTCTTTTTTTGTTTTTTTTTTTTTTTTTTTTGTTGAGAGATGACTTTCTTGATCTTGAAATTTTGTGTTTGGTCTTTTTTTTCTTTTTTTTCTCTAATAAGGTTGATTGGAAATCCAGACTGCTTTTCAATTTGGAATGTACAGTTTCTGTGGGGAAGGAATGGCTCTTTCATAGGTATTTGTTGTGATAGGACATTATTCCCTGTCAGCATCTGTTACGTGTATCATTTCATCAGTCTAAGAGTAATTTTTATATGATACCGATAGTGATGGCTACAGTGTCAAGGGCCAAAAGATAAAATGGGTTGGAACACTTGGAGGTTTTCATAGGGTTTTTTTTTATTTAAACTGAGTATGCGATTTTGAAAATCACCTGCTGAAATGTGTAGTAGATTTTTCATGTCTGTTTTTAGTAAAATTATAATGTACTTAGCTAAAAAAGTCATATTAAAAGTCATATTAAAAATAAATTTTATTTTTAATAAACCTTATTCTTTCTTTTTAAGAATTTAAGAAGACTTCTTTCTTTCTCTCTCATACCCTACCCTAAGAGAGGGGAGATGAGGGAGCAATGGGAATTTTTCTCTTCTTTCCCTGAAGTAGTACAGTACAGAGCTGGCTTATTTTTTTTTTTTTTTTGATGAAGGACTATACTGAAAAAATCAGATCTTTCATGGCTGAATTGTAATTTACTGTTTTAAAAAGCCGAAAAGTAAGGTCAGTCTGATTATGTTTCTAAGCCAAATTTAATGCAGATCCTCTGTTTAGAACATTTAAAAATGCTTTTCATGTCAAAATCATCAAATGTAACCCACATACAAGGTGAAATGCTGTTTTATTTTTGAAAGTCAATAAAATTTACCCAAAGGATTTAACTTAGGTTCTTCCTAATGGATGAAAGCATGAAAAGAGACAAAGGCTTTTATCTGTGTTCTTGTCTTCAAGTTTTCCTGTTTTTGTGAGTGTACCCCGGGTAGTTAATGTTTTTGCAATTATACCTAGCAGTTTGAGGTATACTTGACTGAAGTGACCCAAATCTTTTATAAGTAATTCTGATAATTATCCTGCACTTTGAAAATAAGGCCTGAACTATAATTATTTGTGGGAGGGATATTTCAAGACATGTTGAGTTAAAACAAGGCAGATCCTTAGCATGGTTTAATTGTCCTCCCTGAGCTCTGTGTCATTTAAGATAGCTATTGTAGGTCTGCCTGTAGATGTGTGTGAAGGAGATAAAGCTTAACAAGAGACAGACAAGGTATTTACACTTTTTGAGGTAATCAAGCATTTGTTTTCAGCAAGTCCTTCACCTAGGAGGAGTCCACTTCAGCTGTGCAAAGTGTTACTTACGTCTCTTTAAAGAGTTTTGAGGATACCCCTGACTCTAAAAAGGCTCCAAAGGGATTAGCTGATATGCTGCACTTATAAAAACTATTTAAGTAGCTCTAAGTAAGTCTTTGTGCCAATTATGTAAATGAAGTTGCAAAGGGACTGCAAATTTAGAAGTCCTCTAAAATCCAGTGCTGGCCCAGCCATTAAATCAGGCTCTTTAATCTCTCTAATTGGTGCTTTTGGGTTTAGAAGAATACATGAACCCTGCTGTGTTCTAAAAGCGGTAGAGCATCTTCACTAGCCAATAATAGCCAGTGAAAATATACTTCTCAGACTGCAGGTTTCCTGCACTCAATAATGAAAAAAGTTTCATTTTACTGCTTCTCGTCGGTGCAGTTTTACTGTTGAACAGTGCTTGGCTGCAGCTGTGCTGCAAATGGATCAGCTCTGCCCTCCATGACTGTAAGGTCTCTCTCTTGGGCATGGGTAAATATCCTGTCCAGGAGATGAAACTTAGGAGTATCCAGAGGAAGTTCTCCTGCTGAGAGAAGAGGGGGTTGGTTCAGTACCAGGATTCTTCTCAGGAGCTGTCGAGCTTCTCCTCACAGAATGAGACTTTTGCAGACTGATAAGTCATTATTTAAGCTCAGGTAGCAAAACTTAGCCTAGAGGATAATCTGAAGATATTTAAACTTAGAATAACAACTTTCCCTCACAGAAATACAACGCTAATGGATGCTAGTTCTTTTTAAACCAATAAAGACCAGCTCCTCAGCTGCAGGAGATCTGTATGGGTTCGCCAAAATGCATGAGGCTTTTTAGCAGCTAAGGAGTTACTATTCATTTAGCATTTCATTGACAGAAAACCTATAAGGTTGTTATTTTCTACAGATTTTATCTCAATCTCACTTTCAGCTGCTAAAAGCATTGTCTCCACAGTGTGACTTCTGTAGTGGCAATGAATGTATACATCAGGGTGATTCAGGTATGACATCTCCCATCCTTTTGCCCTGTAAGGAGAAGGTGTAAGACTCAGTGAGTTGCAGCCTTATCTCATCTTTGATTACTTCTACACTAAGCTTTTGGCTGAAGTTCTGAAGAACTCTTCTACTTCAATTTTTTTCCCAGGTAATTTATATTTTTCTAGAATATTTTATTACCCATGGCTTTTAGTTTTCTAGAACAAGTTTAGAGGGTGTCATTCTTATGATTTAAGAATCCCAAAACAATATAATAGGGCTCGTGCTTCAAATAAATAATTATGCAATATAATCTCATTTTTCCTTAACATTCATCCTCGCTACTGGTGGAAGAGAAAAAGCCACTCACTAAGAGAAGAGAGTGCAAAGCTAATGAAGGCTCTGCACTTCTGTGTCTGTCCCATACTAAGCAGAATTTGAGTCATGGAATATCCAAAGAGGTTTGCCCCATATGGTATGTCATTTATGTCTGTTGACTTTACATAATATTCTCTCTGGGAGTAAAAATTTCCATGTAGTGTTGCTTTTTTCTATTGTTTCATCAAAGCCTTTATTTTAGTCGTATGTAGCTGGTCAAAAGGAACACACTTTTTCTGTCACTCATTTTTGATTTTGTTTGGGGGAAGCTAAAAGGCCTGTATTTTGTAAGGATAGTTTCAGAGGTGCTAATTTCTTGGTGTGAGTTTTTATTATCATAATGGACATCTGTCACTCCTCTAGATTGTAGTATGCAAGTTTAAATTCATCAGAATATGCAGATGACAAATGGCATAGGACTGTACTTCAGGTACAAATGTTGCAGCCATGTTAGCTTTTTCTTGAATTATTAACTTGCATATGATCACACCTACACATGTGCACATAAACACCTCATTTCATCCTCAAGATAATTCCTCTTTCCTAATGAATACTGCCAAAACCAATCTTCTATCTAATGGAAATTTTGAGAAATGGCGGAGATTTAAAATTTTCATTCATATAGAAGTCTAAATATACCAGCCAAATTCCCTTTATTTTCCTCAGACGTGCCTTTTCTGTGAGTTTTTTTGTTGTCTTAGCAGACAATTTTGTCTGGAATTTTGTTGATGTTATTTTTAGTTGTGTTATCTACACAAAAAAGAAAACAAAGTAATTTAGTGCTATGTAGTAGTTCACGGGTTTCTAAAAACAAATTATGATAGTTACACCCTAGTGGGGGGATAAATAAGAGTGAGAGAGAAATCTTGGTGAAATAATGCTAAGATGTTCAAAAGCAGCTGAAGGCTAATGCTTTTTAATGAAATTCTCAAATACGGTGGTATTGGAGTGCCTTGTGCAAAGGCTGTTCTGGTAACATTCATTTAAAGAGGACTTCTTACATTTCTGCATTTACTGAGAATACTTTGGAGCAATACTCTTGAAGTATTCTTGTGGAAAAAACGCTATTCATGGTTTTCTGGTGTGTGTGTATAGTTTATAGTTGTTTCTGTGTAGGTATAGAAGAGTCACATGTGGATTTCCCACTTACCCACTACCCTGTTGCTTTGGGCAATGAGTTGTAGTGCAGCTGATGTTTTGTTCTAGAAGTCTGAGGCATAATTTCTTCAATGTTTTAACATCAGCTTGTCTTTCCTATAAAGTATTTCAAATGCCTGTCTCTGTTGGATCCTTCAGGAATTATTTTGAAAAATGTATTTTGATTAGCCTTCCCTTTCTCTCTGACACTTTGGTTTAAACTAGTCTAGTTTAAACTAGCCTGAAGAATTTCACAAATTGTTTAAGGAAAATAGTGTGTATAAATTTGTATTAAAAAAATTCACAAGATACTTTTTTGTAAAGTGCTTTTTTATTATGCATTGTCAACAGTTAAATGATATGCTGCTGTTTCATGCAAGATGGAATAGTGTTAAGAGAGAAAGTATTAATCCGTAAGCCTAGGTTTTAAGGAAAAAAGTGCTAGATCTGCATAAGTTTGTACAGGTTTAAGTATGAAAGTGGAGAGCTGCTTCAGCTAAAACGACTTTGAAATAGTTACTGAAACAACCACTAGTCCTCATTGCCCAGTGTCCCCAAACTGTTTCAGCACTCTCTAGGGTATTTGGTTTTATCCAGTGTTAAAATTTACACACTTTTTTCCCGCCCTCAATATATACTCAATATAACTTAGTAGCAGCTCATGGAATATAGCAAAACAGTGCTATTCACCACCCAGATGTGGTTACTATTCAGTAATGATCCATTTCAAACTAAGTATTGCATGATATTGCAAAAAACAGAAACAAAGATTAGCCCCCCAAAATCTCAACCAAACCCTAGGTTTTCTAGCATGAGCTAACACAACCAGTGTACACAATATGTCATGGAGCAACAGCTCAGTTACAATAATACATTAGAAAAAACAATGGAAGTGATTTTTTCTTCCTTTGTGCACACCAGGTGCTTCACATCTGAAGTTGTTACAAATAATAAATATTGAAATGGATTATGTTTCTCCAAGACATTCATGTAGAAAATATTCCTTTCAATGTTCAGAAATTTAGAAAAACAAGGGGTATTTTACAATTACAGATTGAAAAAAATCTACACATCTTCATTGCCTTAAATATAAACCAAGTGAATAAAGTCTGGGTAATTGACAGTATAGTTATATTTTTAATGTAATCTCTAGATATTAAATTCTTCAGGAAAGACTAAGTGGACTGAAGCAATACCTACTCATGACATACTTCATAATGAGTGACAGACATCACTGACCACTTGGATGTTTTATTAATTTTCATCATAAAATCTATTCTTTTTAATTTGTTCATCTGCAGTGAGCAATTTGAACTTGAATTTCTTGCCTTGGAATGATGAAACAGCAGTATGTCTTGAGCTCAATAAATCTAAGCTTCTGTTTATGTCAGTCTTTGCCACTTGGATTATTTCACTTTCTTGACAAGCATTAATATAATTCAGTTCTGTATCATAATTTCCATGTTCTTTTGAATATGGACTGCAGGATTTTTTACTTACATCTACAGAGTCTATTAGACCACAGTTTAAAATGAGGTTGTCTTTTTCAAGAAAAGATGTCTTCAGAGTGTCAGACAAAATAGTATTTAGGTTTTTGTCTTTTTTGTTATATACTGATTCTTCTCCAGTGCATACCAACTCAGTATCAACAGACAATGTTGTGTTAGTTGCCTTCTTCAAAATTAATGTGTTGCTAGTATGAGACTTCCCACAAGTGGCATCATTATTAAATTGAGCAAGACTCTTAAAAGTAACAGCATCTTCAGCTTTTGAGTACTGTTCATCCTGTGGCAGTACAGTATCACTAGAATAGCTCTCATGAGGTTCATACATTTCATATATTTCTTCATTTGCAGATTGACTGTCCAGTTTTGCAAAGGCATCCTGTGATTCAGTGCAAATAGCATGGCTTAGTGCTGTCTTTGGGGTAGACATAGCTGGGAGAGTTGGTTCCTGTCTACAGATGTTTCGATGTGAAAAAGTGGCATAATTATTATTGTTGTTGTTATTGAAGCTGCATTCTTTGTGATTCTTTTGTACTGTTACATCATCGATGTTAGTAACCTGTACAAATTCTGAATTATCAGTTTCATTAATTTGTTTCTCTTGCTCCTTCCTGGTACTATCCACAATTACATTATCACCTTCATTAATATCCTTTCCACTTTGTTTCCTTTTCTCTGATGCTTCTAGTTTATTCACCTTATCTTGCACATTCCCAACTTCCTCATAATTTCCTTTGTTGTCTGCTGCATTTTTCTTTGCTTTACAGGTATTTGTATCTTCTTTTTCAGACGGAGAGCAAAAGGATGAGTGTTGATTTTGTTGTGAATTTATGGTGTTGTTTTTATTTTGTTCCATTGCAGTGTGATTTTTTTGAGATTCCTTTTTGTTGCCCAGAGGTTTATTTGTATGCAAACTAGAATCTTCTTCAGCAAAACCTTCTGGGGGCCACTTTGACTTATTTACTTTAGCTAATTCTTCAATAGAAAATGTTTTCTTAGATGTTGCACCATCTGTTGAAGGAGGCCATGTCATCTTTAATTTACCTCTTTCTGTAGATTTTTTCAAATTGTTATCCAAAATATCAGGATGAGCACCTTCAGTACCTGAGTACAGGTCTTTATCAACTTCTGTAATTGCTTTAGGATCAACAGGTACACTATTAATGGGATTTGTTTCTTCAGCTTGAGTACTGTCAATTGAACTACGTTGATCTTTAGAATTCCATAATTCCTTATGCTGCTTGTGTCCAAAACCTTCATCATAATTTCCTTTTGATTTGAAAAGTTGCTTAAAATGGGGTTTACAGTATATTTTTCCATGGAGAGATGCATAATTTCCCAAGCTGCCGAATGGAATAACATTTGTTTTATGCTTTTACATATCATAAATTACCATACACCTCCCCCTTTCTCCCTCCCCCCCTCCCCCGCTTAAAAAAAAGTATCTAAAATCTTTACTTGCAGATTCCCATACTATTTCAAAGTCAGAGTGAAGGAGAAGAGTCATGCTTGGTGATTTGAGAAAGAACATAAACTCACTCTGTTGCACAGAATAAGCTTCAAATAGAAATGTTCCACAGGACTTCAGGACTGTTTGGACCATTTTTCTTCATCTTATTAAAGTCCTAATGCTCAGTTTTTCTACAAAGTAGCAGCAGAATTTTATCTTTGTGCTTTATTTGGATTCTCCTCCCGAATGAAGTAAAAGAAATATGTATAACTAACCCAAAATGTGTTAAAATCAAAATTGTTGGCCTTTGCAGTCTGATAGTGCACTAAATTCTACGTTTTATATAAAAGGTTACAGAGTGATTTGCTAATGCAGAGAGCCATCATAATTCATTTTATGAATGAGGAAAATTAAGAGAAAATTTGATGTCTTTTGGATGTGTTAAATTCTACCCGAGTTCCTGTGTCTACTGCCTCTGCTTCGTGCTGTCCTGGAGGTCTGTAATGATCATCAGGAGTAATACAGAGAAGAATTTGGAAGGTACTGGGATGGAGCAGTTCTATAAGAATTAAAAGGACTTGTTCTATGTCACAGTGCAGATGTTAGGAGCACAGAAGAAAAGGAGAACTCAGGATACCATCCTGTCAACCCAGCATCCTACAGGCTCAATATTTCTACAGCTGAAAATAATTTCTCCACCTGTATTTATACTCAAAAGCAGAGTTGTGTGAGTAAACATGCAGTTACTTCTTACCTTAACTGACTGCCACAGTGGTGACATCGGAAACACGATTTATGAAAATTCTGCTTATCAGCAACCAGACATTCCATGGGGTAAACTCTCCGTTGACAGAGTTTGCATGTTTCATTTTCCTGAATCTGCAGTTTCTACAACCACATATTAAAAGGTTACAAGTTAGTCTAAGCCATGTTATGATTTGATTTGAACAGTATCAGTCCATATATTCTGTTAGAATATTTTCCATTTTCTGTTAACTGGTATCTCAGCTGTTTATTGTAGGCCCTCATTGTTGTTCAGCTGACAGTAATACTTTGAAAGTTAAAAACTACTTACCTTTCCCTTTGCAGGAATCCATGCATTTGAAAGGTCACTTTACCAGGTCACTTTACCTGGTCACTTTACCAGGTACAATATCTTCCATTTATTTGTAATAACTAATTATTTTGTGAAATGGGGTAGGATAATAAAAGGTTTTCTAATACAAGTAGAATTGAGTATAATATATGTATAATCTTTGAATGTACAGTGTGATTTAAAGATCAATAAATAGGGATGGATGTTTGAAATTCTGATGAGGAAGCTTTGCTTAGCCATGCCAAATGCTCATTAGGGGTTACCCCTTTTTGTGGTAATCTCCCGACTATGCACTCATATCATCCAAATATGTTACGGACATAATTATTTGTGACTTTTACAGTTTTAATTGTCAGACCTGAAACTTTTTTCATGTGAATTATTTATAAAGTTTTTTGCCTCTATGAAGCATATTTAATTATAAAGAAGACTATTTCTCTGTGAATAGAAAGCTTCATACCAGTAAGGGGCAGAAGGAAATAATAGTGTTGGGCTTGGAAGAATGCCTGCTGCACTTCTGTCCTGATCGCTGAATTGCTATGAAAATTGTAGAAGCAGACAAATAAAAAAAGGGTGGAGCAAATAATTGCTGTATGAATCTATCTGCACTGATGATAGTAATGCTTCTTGACATCAGCAGAAAATTTGGCCCTTTTCAGCATTCTGTCTCTTGGTTTGCCTGCCGGTATTGATTTTATAACAGTTCACAAATCAAGACAAAAAGTGATGTAGATTTTATGGCTACAGCTTTAGTTGCTGCATCTCTCTAGTGCCCATAATGAGGGCTGTGAAAAGTGCTGGAAGCTAAATATCTTTAATGTAATGTGGAACTTTCAAAAAGAATAAACCACCAGTAAGAAAAAAATCTCCCATGGAATTGTTGGTCATGAATTATAAAGTCGTGAATGTAGACTCTGCTTAGACTCCAAGGAGGCCGTGAGAGAGCCCTGGCAGGCATAAGTTCCGTGATCCAGACATGCCTCCTACTCACTACGCACAGACCACTTGTAAGCCAGGCACCGGGACTCAGCTGAATAATCTTAGGTACACAAGTGTTCTGAATGTAGAGCAGGAGGAGAGGAAGGAGATAAGGTAATTAGGAGGGGAAAAAACAGGTGATGTCTCCTGGAAAACTGTCTCACTGAATGGCTACTTGGCTTAGTTGGATAATTGATAGTAAGTGTTGTGCTTCAGAAGGCAAGTCAAGAGAGGAGGAAAGCAAAGAAGGAATTTAAGGGAAGTTTATCCCAAAACAACTTCCAGGACGGAATACTGAGCCAGTATTCATCTTCTTGAGATTGAATCATGTGTTGTGTGCCAGTGGCACAGTTTTGGTGGCTGGGGGCAGCCTGTGTGAGGAGCAGCAGGGGCTGCCCCACGCTGGGCACAACCAGCTCCGGATGCAGTGCACGGCAGGGCTGCTCAGCCATGCTCCTCCTGTCTCTGGGAAAACATGTTCAAAGAGGGCAAAAAGTTGCACATGCAACCAGGACTGAGGGAAAAAAATGTCAGAAACAGCCCTGTGAACACCAAGAGCAGAGAAGAACAAGGGGAGGAGGTGCTGCAACAGAGATTCCCCTGCTGAGAGAACCATGCAGGAGCAGTCATCCACACTACAACCTCTGGGGAACACCACAGTGGAGGAGGTGGGTATTCCCAAAAATATCTATGGCACTGGAGAGCCCATGATGAAGCAAGGGAAAAAGTGGGAAAAGGAAGGAGCAGCAGAAAGAAACTAGTATGGAGTAACCCCAGCCCCCTATTCCCCATCCCCTCTGTGCTACTGGGGGTGGGAGAGAGACAAGGAAGTCAGGAGTAAAGCTGAGACTGAAAAAGAGGGCAGGAGGGGAGGTGTTGTAGTGTTTGTTTCTCACAATCTGTCTTAATTTGCAATTAATTTTTTCCCATGTCTGTAAAACTGATCAATAAGTGTCCTTATGTTGTTCCCTGTCTTTGTATTGTCCCATGAACTGCTTCATCCTATTTTTTCTCCCAGTGTTTTTGAGGGGGTGGAATGAGAGTGGCTGGGAGAGGAAGGTCAACACTCCACATGAAAATGGTCCTAAAAAATCAGTGAGGAAAAGGCTGGTCTGCTTTTTAAGGTCATCAATATTTACCAGACAGAAGCGTTTGAAAAAAAAAGCCAGAGGCTTGACTTTTAGATAACTCCCTATTCTACTGGAACTGGGTATTTCTACTCACTTTTAACATACTTGCTTTTACTGAGACTGTCTGGGATGCAGTTATTTTCTTCATAGCAGCCCATGTGGTGCTGTTTTGAATTTGGGCTCAAGTGTTTATAACACACAATGTTTTAGCTATTACTGAAGAGCACTTGCACAGTGTCAAAGTCTCTACTTCCTCCCACTCTGCCCTCCCACCCCAAGCAAGTAGGCTGGGGATATGCAAGAGCTTGAGAGAGCACATAACCAAAAGAGCTGACCCCAGCTGACTGGAGGGATATTCCATAGCATATGGCATCATGCTTAGCAATAGAAACTGAGGGAGGGAAAGGAGGAGGAAGGCAGGACATTCAGAGTGTTTGTCTTTCCAAGTCACAGTTGTGCATGTTGCGGTCTTGCTTGCCAGGAAGTGACTAGACATCAATTCCTTCTTTTGCTCTGCTCATGCCCCAGCTTTGCTTTATTTATTAACCCGTCTCTACCTCTGCCAACAGACTCTCTTGCTTTTGCTCTTGTGATTCTTTCTCCCATCCCACTGTGGGGGAGTGGGTGAGTGGGTGTGGACTTCGCTGTTAGCGAGAGCCAGCCCACCACATGAAGTGTTTTGTTGGATCACCACAAGGCTGTGCCTCATTTTACAGGCTCACAACCTGCTGGTGTTTAATTCTGCTCCTAGTGTGAGCAGAGGTAGCACTCCTCTCTTGGTGCACTGTGCTGGGAGTCCCAAAGCAGAGCTCTCTGCTCAGGAGTTGTGCTGGTACAGGAGCATTCAGCTTCGTTCTGCCATTTTCTCTGCTGTTCAAGCGTAAGCATGCAGTTCATGTATCAAATGGCTAAAGCTATGGCAACATCTGGTCTTCCTGCAGGATCCCATCCATACTCAGTGCCCAAGATAGATGCAAAAAAGGAGGACACTGATGTTCATCTTTCGGTAGCATATGTAATGTTTTCTGTGTTTCAAATGCATAATTTTGCAATCTAAGTGCTATTTTAATATAATTTTTAAGTAAAACATGCACCCTGAGAAAGAAGTCATGCTTAATTTTCCATGTTTACTTCATATTCAATAATAAATATATATATATATTCATATCTTATAGCTATAAAATTTAGTTCACTATGAAACAAATAATGGGCTTCAGCTCTTTGAAGGACACACTGAATGGCTCCACTCCGTAGTGATGTGAAACCTGGACCTTGGCATCTTGTTTTGTTGCCTAAATTCAGACTAGGGCTTTATGAACTGGTTTAATCACCCAGCAGGAAATAGTAATTTTGGGGTTTTTTTTATATTGCATAGTAATTTGTAAACCATTTCAGTAATTTTACTCAAACAGAAAACCTACTGAAACAGAGTTCACTTTGTCTAAAGTCACATCTTGTGTTTTACTAAACTAAAAATGGATGTCCACAAAACATGAGCATTATTTATCTCTTCAGCTGTTTATAAATGCAACATTTTTCCTCAGTTTAGAGGATGTTGTGCTAATTTTCAGCATGAAAAGCCAGGTGCATTCTGTGCACCTTTTCTAGCATGTTAATATATTTCAAATACAACAGTAACGCTGTGGTAATTGTGATATCTATTTTTAGTATCTTTTCATTTTGCTGCATATAATTCTTCAGGGTAGTTCTCTTAGTTCTAAGTTCCTGCATCTTCATCTTCTCATTCTTCTGGACTTCATGGAAATCTATCTATTTGAATTCCTACATCTTATTTTTGTACTACTTGGGTGTCATTGCCATCAAATTCAGAATCAGAAATTGTGCTTTGTTCTGGTGTTACAGGAACTGCTGCACCTTTTGTGGTCCTTGATCTTGCTTGTCTGATTTTTCTAATGGGTGTTTCAGCTGGACTTAATTCCTCTGGATCCTGTGTGTGCCAAGGCTGTATTTCATCTATTTTGCTATGTATGTAGCAACACCTGTTTTCCTCCACTGAGATTACACATAGGAGTTTTATTTCCACCAGATCTTTGGTCACAGGTAAAAGCTGCATTCGTCTGGTGTGTTATTGTGAAATGCCTCTTTTCAGTGTCTTATCCATGGACAGCTTCGTTCTCCAGTCTTTGAGCTCTCTCTGCTAACAGACAATGGCTGACACTCAAAATGTATTATACTTCACACTTGTGTGAAGAGCTCAGCTTCTCCTTCAGCTCAGGCCTTGTCTGCAACAAGTTAAGGGAAATCACTGGATTGAGCTGCTTAAGTTTATCCAGGTTCTGTGTATCCAGCATGTACCTCAGAGTCTCTACAGAGCTATGAGGAATTTCCTAGGTGCGTGTTCCAGCTGATGCTTGTTCCTCCCTGGGGTGATTTTTATTCATATAGTCCAGTGGCCACATTTCAAACACCCACCTGCCTGCACCAATGGCTCTGCCCAGTGCAAGGACATTGTCCACAGTTCCTGCAGAGCCTGGACCATGTGCATGCAGCACGGCAAGAGGCTGGGCCTGAAACATTCAGGCTGTGCATTTTAACATTTCCTCCTGCAATGCTTCCTTCTCTGCTGTATTTCTAGCTTTATCTGGGTCTGGAGGATCATCTTTAAATGGAACAAAAGGCTGGTTCTCACATACCTGTCTCAAAGAGAGGACCTCTCCTCTCCAGGTTTCACGCCACTCTAAGCATTTTTTTTCTGGCCTTAAGAACTTCTGAATGATGAAGGCAAAGTCATTTCTAGCCTGCCGTGCATCTAAAATTATATTCCATGTTTTGAGAGGGAATATTAGAAAATGTTTTCCTAAGTATTTTCTTAATATTGGATGTAAAAATTTATATAAATATCTCAGTCTGCATAAATTGCTGTGGGTTCAGATCTGTGGACACTGGACTTTGTTGGAGAGCTGGATGATACAGTGGACTCAGAGTATACTGACACTTCCATTGGAACTTTGCATAAGTAGTTGGAAATTTTCCATGTGTCTGGAGCAAATAATTGCAGAGGTAGAAGTTCCATCCTGTTTTCCCCTTGGTGTAGAAATTTCCCTTAGCCTGCTTGCTGAAGTTGTAGCAGTAGCAGATGAACTATTGAAGGCAATGTAATTTCCTGGTAGGTATTTTCCATCCTTAGAGAACAAAAGTGTTGGGTTGTCTGTGGTTTTGAGTTGTTTTTTCTTTCTTTTTTCATAAGTATAGTAATATAGAAAACAATTTTTCTATTCTGCACAAAAGCTAGTTCTGCAAGCATCCAAGCAATAGGGTTATAATAAGATCTGGAAAGACACAATCTATCAGCTATTGCTCAGAATGCATAAAACCAGTCTTTTGAGCTAAGAGTTGTGCTATTTGCACCATAGAATATATGTGAAAAGAAATGTGGAATTCATGCAAAATGATGATTGAGCAGTCTTGGAGATTCTGCTGCAACAAATGCAGATTTTGCACTATAAGCATGACAAACTTTAGCTGTAGCTTATGCTCATTTTCATTTCCTTTGAAAGTGGTATTTTCCATGCTTCTGAGAGTCTGTGGTGACAAATTATACCTACTTACAGATTCAAAACAGGGAAAGAGGAGACTATTCAGCAGAGGAGGAGAAAATGCAGAAGTTTTTACCTTGAATTGTTTTAGTCACATACTGTAAGTACTTTTTGAGCCTTCTAATGTATTTCGTATTACATTACGTGTGCTTAATTCTTGAAATCCATATATTCCCACCACTTCCATAGGTTTCATTTTTAGTAATAATTATTCAAAATAGAAAATCAGACAGCATGACAGGCCAGTGTCTTAACATCTAATTTGCATAAGGAGAGATCCCTCTAATTATAGATACAGACCTTTACTTCTTTAGCAGCTGTTGTGATCTCTCTGTCAGAGTAAACAGCCTTTTCCTGAGCTGCCTTCTCAATCTGCTGTTTTAAAATCTGTGTTACAGTCTTTGGGAGCTCTTCGTTCTGAGCTGAATTGATTACTGCAATGGGAAGAAGAATAAAAAAGATTGTTTCTCCTCCAACCTGCATTTTATGAAATTGACTTTATCAGTGAGCCATAAAACATTATTATTGTAGAAAAATTGTGTTTAGTCTTGTAGAAGTCTAGAGAGTCACTTGATGAGTTGAGAAATCCATAGGGAAAATGACAGAACAATTGTTGAGGGACACAATAGAACGTACTGTTTTGCCATACCTGAGTGGTGTGGGAGGGCTAAAGGGTGGCTGGGGTCTGTGGGAGATTGCAATGCACAAATTCCTGTACAAGGGCTACACTGCAGCAGCAGCAGTGTCTTTACCATGTGATCATATTCTGCAGGGTTACTCACTTCAGCTACAAACAGACCTGACCCATCCACAGCTTGGTACATACATGGACTAGTGTTTGCCTGTATTTTCAGACAAGTTGTCTAGTCCCCAGTTCTTTCAAGCAACTGAGACTGTATTTGAAACCACATCCTTATGCAAAAATAATCTCTTCACACTGAATTCTAAACTCATTTCTTAAGTCCCATTGAAGTTGAGGAATGTGCTTTGCTGAGAATTTGGAGCACTGTGTATTTTCATATTTATATGCTAAGAACAGTACATTTGTGGGAGTAAAGACCTTTGCCACTGCTCATTTGTGAGCCTTTATTCTCATGCCACTTCTTACCTGTGTCGTGCTGAGTGAATGTAGAAGCCATTTTTATTTCATGAGTAACTTGCTCGTGAGGAGAAACCTGTGCACAAAACCTTCACTTTAGTCATGATTTAGTGCAATGCATAAGAATTTTCCATACTTCTGAAACCATGATATTAAAATGTTGCATCGATGAAAAATATGAATTTAAATCTAAAAATTATGATAAAACAATAGTACATTAAAAACACGTAGTAAAACACCTTTAAAAATTATTATGCACTGACTAATGAGATAAGCTCTAAGCAGAACATCCAGATCTTGCTGTACCAAGAGGTAAAGGAGGAAGAAGCAAAGCAGGTATGTATCAGCATCAGTGTAATTGTCCAATTAGATGATTATTAAATGATATAATTACCTCTTGTACTTGAGAGGCTTCCATTTGACTTTCTTTGGAGGTTATTTCATTGCACTCAGCTTCCCTGGTGCTGCTTGATACTGTGTGGTGCTTGTTACTTGATGTTTCCTCAAGACAAACCAAAATAATTCCCATTAACAGCTAATAGTAAATCAGATTTTTTTTTTCCATGAAGGGCTTTCAGAAATTAATTCTGATGTAAATGGTGTAACTAGAGCAGCCATTTTACAGCAGAATACCATTGTTATTATCTTTGATATTTGTTGCTATCAACATTGGAACAGGCTTTCTTATAACACAGACGGTGTCAAGTCTTTGTTACTGCAGCAAGATACTGGCCAGCACATATGCAAGCTGCATGAATAGGTACAACACATAATTGGACTGGGAGGGGGCAGAGGTGACAAGGAGGACTTGTTCTGGCTTTATGTGCTGTGCCTCTGACTTGTTGCCTATCTGTGGGTATGACATTAATGCAGCTTTTTAAAAGGAAGTGTAATAATATGTCTGTATGTGGTGATGACTCCCTGCTTTATAAAGTTCTTCCAGTGCAAAAATCATGCTGAACTGCAATTGTGAAAAATATGACCCATAGAGTAACCAAAAGATCCTACAAAACACACAGGGTAGCACTGTAACTACAAGCCTGACAACTGCAATGTAATAAGTAGAGTGTATCTTCAGGAGTTTGAAGCACTGTCTGAGATGTCTGTATAAACTGATTTCTGAGTCTATCTGTGTTTGGTTTGGCTTCAGATTCTGACAGTGATTTGTTTTCTTATTTGAAGCCTGCCACAGAACCTGTGTTACATCGTATTACCTGTGTCCATGGGGTACTTTGAGACTTAGTGATTAGAAGGAATAAATCTGAAAGGTTGATATTATTAAGGCGGCAGTCCTGTGCTTCCTCTCCCATGCACACAAAGCCATCTAACAAATAATTCCACTCATGTCAAATTTCATTTTCTTCTTCCTTTATTAGAAGGAAGCTTGTCTATTAGTTTCTACTGATAATAAGCTTTCAAATGAAAGGAGCTTCCAGTCCCTCCAGCAAGAGCTTCCCAAGTGTTCAATGTAACTTGAATGTGGAGGCAGTACCGTGTTTCTGAGATTGCTGCTGTACTCTAGTGCAGCATAGAGCTGTAAGCTTCCTGCATCTCAGGTCCTGGCTATTATTTGAAATTCAGCTAATTGTGGGGTAAGACATTAGTTCTTTCTCTTAGTCATGTCATGAAAAAGCATATATTTATAGGATTTATTGCACCTTCAAACTAAGGAATGCTTACACTGCTTGCATCTCCATTAATATTTCTGCTGAATCAATATAGGGGTCATCTACTACCTGGCCTGTAATTTCTGACCTGCAGTAGGCAGCAAGGTTTCTTAGATCTATGGCAGAGAAACAATGAGCATCCCCTCTATGGGCTTCAGGAATTCTTTTCCACCTCTGTGCTGCCAAATCCTGTTTCAGCTGTAAGATGAATTAGAATTGTACAAACAAATGGTAGAATAAATTTTCTTATTGCTGGCCCAGTAAATGATTTAGTACATTACCAGTAGCAAAATCAGTCCTATGTGAACTGTCAGAGAGCACTGAGCCTTGAGGAGAGCAGGTCACAGCATGTCCTGCTTTTACAGGATATCCTGTTTTACTCTTGCAGGTTCTGTGTGCATAAGAGCTTTGAGGGAGCTGTACAACGTATGGGATGATGTGGAGCTAACCACATGCCAGGTTGAAATCAGGCAGTTCAAAAGAATGAAGTGCAAATTCTTCCATCTATTCTCTGTTTAGTGACTGTGTAGGTGTATGTCTAATATGCCTTTTCGTTCTGTATGGATATGCTTTT
Source organism: Rhipidura dahli (assembly GCA_013399225.1). Taxonomy (NCBI): domain Eukaryota; kingdom Metazoa; phylum Chordata; class Aves; order Passeriformes; family Rhipiduridae; genus Rhipidura; species Rhipidura dahli. Next base: position 189,342 of record VXAC01000779.1, on the reverse strand, counting down.
TAATGTATTTATGCATATATATGCTTTTTTCATTTAAGATATGCTTTTCTGTTCTAATGTGCATGTTTTAGATATGTAATTCAAGCTCTCATTACTGGAAAAGCTCATTCACGAGACATGAAATATGTTCACAATAGTCATTATGTGTCCTTTGAATGGTGTGGGGTATTAAAAAGAAATATAATTAGACTTAATGTAGTCAGGAGGCAAATCTAATCTGAATGTCACTACTGCTTTATTGCTGTAACTTTGGTACTGCTTATGAAGTAGTTGCCATATTGCAAAAGATCATAATCATTTAATGCTATAGCTATGGCCATCTAAAATGCAGCCCAAACATCATGAGCCAGATTTTGATGATATAATTACACAGCCTTGCTCTGGGCATGCTGGGAGGAAGAGGGACATTGAGGATCTCTTATTCTGTGTGTCAGTCAAAATGGCTAATTGAAATTCCAGTAACAGGGTGTTAAATGCTGCTCGTTTATTACTCAGAACAAGTGGAGAATTTAGAAGACCCGTGGTTTCATCGCTTCTCAATAACTGCCAGCTGTTGGATATAGGATTACTGTAGGTAGGAATAATTTAGTCTACCCCATTATGGTTTGTGGCATGTTTAGTAGATCCCATGGACTTTGTAGTGTATTCTATAAAATTGGTCAATTACTTTTTGTTTATAGCATATCATGCTTATTGTTATGTATATACTTAGGGTGTCTTGGGCCCTATATGAAAGATTTTCATAAAAACATGAGGTTTTCACCATTCACTGACATTGTCCCATTATTGAGTCTTGCTATCTGCAATTGCTGAAGAATTGGCAATTGCTACAGTAGCCATCTTAGACAATTCCTCTGGAGTGACCCTCAGAGAAGAGGGGTAGCTGTCCCCATGTCAGTTCTGACACACTGTACTGTGTGCTTGAGTCAGATGGTTTTGCTGCATTTCACTCCTCTTTGCTCTGTAGGAGGTTCAGCCCACCTGCCAGCAGTGGCTTGGTTCTGCCCCTGGGCACCGAGGCTTTCCCTGAGCAGTCAGGTGGCTGAGCTGGGGTAACAGAGCACTCCAGGCTGGCACCTGCACAGGTGTGACACCAGCACCCATGGCCTCTTCTCAGCTTGGGGGCTGATGCTGGAAGGTGCTCAGGGTGCCAGTGGTCAGAGCACAGACCAGGTCTCTCACCAGACTCTGGTGTGAGCACAGGGCAATCAGTGGCACTGGTATCAGTGTTCACTGCTGCTCACCATTCTGGCCATGGGTTTAGTGCATTCTACTGCTATTATGGCACCTATTACAAGGAAACAATCTCCATCACAATGTAGAGAGCTATGAGTGATGGCTGCTGCCTGAGAAAAACAGGAAGATTACTAGTAATTATTTGCATATTAGATGACATTATTTTGAATAAAAAGTCATGAACTTCTTATACAATAATTGAATATGTAGTAAAATCTTCATCTATTTAGATTAATGTTTAAAATTTAAATTGCTTCTTTATTTTATCTTGGAATAATAGTTTCAATTCATCCAGATCTGGAGATCTGTCTTCAAACGATGTGTTTTCTCTGATTTGCCCCAGGATGGATTCAGTGACCTTGAATAATCTTTCAACTACTTAAAGGTATAATCCCATTTTCCATGAAAGTGCAGTTATGTTATATAGAAATGGGATTTCATGGTCTTGCAGTAAGTTATTTAACCTAAATTTAAAGATGGTTCCATATGGTCTGAGTAATTTCATTTTTCAGTGAATGTGGCTATTTCTGCTGATGATTTGAGAGAGCCTTCTCAACTGGCCACAGAGGAAAAACACAGGGATAAGTGTGCTTTGAGGTCACATCTTGACTGAAAAAATGGAACCATTAATAGTGGCTTTGTGGAGAGCTAGATGTCCAGGGAAAATACATCGACACATCACAGAAATGAAATTATTGGATTCCATGTAAGAGAAAAGTCACATAATTTCTGTGCAGGGTTCTGCATTCTTTCATCCAGAAAACTGGCAGGTAGAGTGAGCCATGTCATCAGAAAAGTACGTGCATAACACTTCCTATTACCACAGATTATGCACCAGTGTGAGAATGTCCCACTGTGGGATTTTTCTGCTTAGTTAAAGATGAATTAACACCCCCCCCCCAGCAAACTGTGTCTTCTTCCCTACAAACTGGAGTTTTGCTTGTTGTCCGAGCAGATTGTTGATATAAGTATTAATGTATAGGAAATGAGAGATGAGTGGTAGATGTGATGATACTTATTTAACATTAAAATAAACCTGTGGCAAAATAGTAACGTGTCTTTTTCTACAAAGCTTAAAAATCTCTCTAAGAAGTGCAGGATGGTTAAAAAAAATTACTATTTTTCAGAGTGCACAGGACAGACTGTACAGTGTTTTATTGCAGGGGATTTCACATAGTCCAAAAGTGTTACATCCTACAATTTTTCATGGTATATGCTAACAAAGCAATGAAATGTAAAGGACTTTTATGTGGAGTAACACTTAGCTGCTACTTTGTTCTCCTTTTATGTAATGTCTGTGTTCTTCTGGGCAATATTTGATCTGTTTAGGGGAATTTATTAGATTTAATTCAGTGGAAACAGGAAACTCTTTTTGAAAGAGAATGACTTAACATCAAATGCAATAAATACAAAATACCACCATGACACATGATAATGTATAAATCACAATCTTATAGACAGGGTTCAGTGTAAAATACTGCTATAGTAATAATTTACTTTATTCAGTCTAAGTCTAGTTGAGTCGTCTATATTGAGTGCTCATCTGCATAAAAAATACATGAATCCCGTGGTACATCTCAAACATAAAATTCTGTGAGTATGAACATTGGAGAAATGTTGTCTCAGTCATAATGAAAAATCTTCAGTAAAGCAAGCAATCACATTTTTCCCTCAAGTTATCTAGCAGGGCAGACCTAATTTGTTAGCATTAAAATGCTGTTGTTACCTGTAGAGATCTATGCTGGTGCTGGTACTGAACAAAGGTCTTTTTTGGAGACATCCTTTGCACTTTCTCGAATTGTTTCCTCACTGCTGCCAGGCCACCAGGCACAGTACAGAATTTGGTTTTCTGTGAACTCTAGAGTGATAAAATAAGGCCAGTTGTTTTCTATTTGCACTAAAAGCATACTTCTATGAGTTAAGTTTGTTTTATAATTAGTTAACAGCAGTATGCAGGAATGACTCAGGCAATCAGAAATACTGGTTTTGGCAAGTTCATAGACCACTGCACAAGAGCCGTACTTTATGATTTAGGCAACTTAAAGGTATGCTTGGCCTGAATCTTGAGCACCAAAAGAAATAAGTCCCTGCTTGATTTGCAGTAACAACCACTTTCCAGAACAATCCTTCTGCTGTTCCCTCTTCTACTTGTCTCTTCTGAATTCTGTGGCATTTAGAGTTGCTGCCTTGTCCTCTCTGTGTTTCCAACAGGTATTGTTGAAAAACATGCAGAGAGCTTCAGGCAGCCCTTTGTGGGATGACCTGTCTTTGCCAAGAACAGCAACGACGATCACAAGAGGGCACTTACCCTCAGGCTTCCTATTCTAGTTCTGTGCTTTATACGTTACTTTTTAGATGGTATTGGACAAAGCTTTCAGCATTTCAATTTATTAATCACTGTGCAGAAAAAAAGCCCACCCAAAAATTAGAAATACCTTTGTAGTGAAGCTACTAAGTGAAGTTAGATTTACTACTTATTTATGAGTAAATTAGTAGATCAAAAAAACCCAGGTTTTTTTTCCCTTGTGATGAAGGCAGCCTTATTATATCTGTACATGGATATGTGAATGTGGAAAGTAATTATTTTCGTGAATGAACATTTCAGGCACACATTAACAGCCATTTGGAGATATTTGGAACAGGTAAATGCGGTTATGGGTCTGCTAACGAAATGTATTAATTCCCTTTAATGGAACCACATAGAAAGTTCCTTTTTCAGTCAGCCATCCATTTCAGCAAGAAATTGCAAGAAGTTTCTGAGTGTAAATGAAATAGTTCCTGTGTGCTCAACACAGTTAGGTTGGGTCAGGCTGCATGCAGTTTTTTTTGTTGTGGGAGAGAGTCCTAACTTCAGCAAAGTTTCCAATTGCTGGACTAGGGAATTGGGACCTTCTCATCCAGGTGAGATGCAGAAATATGCTCCAAATACACACCAAGCAGCTGGGGAAATAAGGAAGTCAGCAGGCAGGAATTTTATGGCTGGAAAACACCTGGACTCTGGTGGCTATTTTCAGTATGTGGTTTCTGGACTATCCAGGCACCCAGCAGGTCCCTTCAGGAGATGCAGACCATTTTTCCCAAGACTAAAGTGCGGGTAAGACTGGGAATCCTTCTATAGCTGTACTTGCATATGGATGTGGCTGGTGAGAGCTGAACTGTAGCTTCTTTTGCCAGATACAGTCTCTGATTTACAGGAATTACTCTGGCCTACTTTACAGAGAGAAAAAGGTGTTCTTTCCATGTGCTGAAAGTTCAGTGTAAGCAAAGACCATTGTCATTGTCACACTAGAGCAAGCCATCGTGATGCCTTCTGTTTCTTTATATGAGGAATCTGAGCTGCAACTTCTAGGTGGGATTTTAAGATATGGTAAAAACACATTTTTTAACCCTTAATATTTCTGCAGAACTGTGGAAGATTTTCCTGGCTGAGATATGAAGATGCAGTTTTTGGGTGTTCCAGACTGACAATTCAGTGTGCAGTGATGCAGTCTATTTTACTAGTTTATAAATTCTGTTAACCAAATACATTATGTGCTACTTGGTATCAGTATTATAAAATTTGCAGTAAAATACTTAATCTCTATTGATAGACTTGTAGAGAGAGATGTAAAACAAAATTAAGAAATTTTTTTCCAAAATACTTTTTCATATAATGCTGATTTCTTATAATTTTGTTATAAAACAGTACTTTTTCATGCACCTTGTCTCATATGGCTGCTATTTTGAAATGCAGCAATTTCAAATTCTTTAGTTTGAACAGCAAGAGGTCTAAACTTAGTGTGCTTTTGAATATGATTTTTTTTGTTTAGTAATGTTTTTAGTAATGCAGAAGCTGCTGGGTCAATCTGTCACAAGCCTATGGCCCTAATAAATGCAGCTCATGCAACTATGGAAAAAAACCCCCAGTCCTTCTAATGAGTTAAAAGGAATTGTACAGGTGACCAAAGGTTTTTAAGCATGAAAAATCTCTTTCAGCAGAGACAGAGACTGATGTATCAACACATTTGCTAAGTAGGTTTGATAGTTTAGGTGTCAAATTTTGATCCCCATAATGGTCCATCAGTCAGCTGGGATAAATAAAGAACGCAGGATATGTCACTGTGCAAAGCAGAGGGAGAGCTAGGCAGGTAAGAAAGCACTGATATCTTACGTGAGCAAAGGACACAGCAGCCTTGTACATGGCCATTCTTTCTTTAAAGGAGACAGCCTCCTGGAAATCCAGCAGTGCATTAGCAGCCCTGGGAGTGCTCTCTCTAGGTAGTCCTCTTACAAGTTTGCGAGACTCCACTGTAAGTACAAACAGACATTGTATTTTCTAAGAGGAAAATAGCTACATTTTTTCTAAATCTTGAAAGAAAAGCAGTATCTACAGAAAAAAATAGAAGTATCATTGATTTTTTGGCAGCTCTATCTTATTTTCAATTTGGAGCTTATAGAATAGGGAAAAATTTAGGTCAATGAAACTTTTCAACAACTGTCTGTTCATCTAGCACAGAACACAGTGTCAGGGAAGGTGTAACCCAGCAAACAGGGAAGATTTCCAAGGCACGTCTGGCCTTTCTGCCTGTTACCTGTAAAACTCTTAACCTGGCATAGGTGTTCAAGGTTCAGATATAGCAAGCAAAATAACAAGTAATTCTAATCTTTAGTAAAAATCAGATGCAGACATGCATAGAAGAGTGATCTCAGAGTAAATATACTCAGTTTCTTAGTATTTTTACCTGACCCTATTCATAATTTACATAAGAATAATTTTCTTTTTTATTATGCCTATCCCATGCAGTAATTTCGCATACTTCATCTTATCATGATAGACAAAGGAATTGTACAGTTCAAGAAATAATAACAGCAGCAGTGAAAGAGTCAGTGAAAGTCAGCTGGAAGTAAAAGCAAAAAATTTTCAAGGAAAGTAGAAATCAGGAGAGAAAAGTGCTGTTTTTCAAATAAGAAGTCTGTACATTAAACCAAAGCTAACCAAAACCATGGGCAAATTGAAAGTACACTTTGGCAACACAGAGGGATAGTCCACCACAGCCAAAAAGTGTCAGTTAATATTTGAAGGCAGATTAAATTATGTAACAGACTAGTACCAGAATGAAATTTGTAAGCCATTGCTTTAATTCTCAAGAATGTTTAGGAGTTTAAAAGCTTTCTTGGTATTGCTCTGGTTTAACAAGGGTTTTTTAGATTCTACATAGTCATAAGCATGTGAATGGTTTCATTAAGTGCAATGGGAATACTCATGTGCATGAAGTTAGATGTGATTTAATTCCTTGCTGATACAAGCCCAATGAATTTAATGGACTGTTTTAAAAAACATTTTAATAGATACATATTATTAACCACCTGGGGAGTGAAGGTAATAGAAACTATTCTCTTGTTAGCTTTAAAAGCTTTAAACAGAAAATTTTGTGTCTTAAGAAGCTAGTTGGTTTATAACATAGTGTCTAACTCTTTTTGGTGAAGTGAGAGATTATATGGTCTAAACCTTTGCTTATTCATTTTGTTCATTTTGCTCTAGGCTTTGCTCATTCAAGAGAACCTGAAGCTGTAATATATTGTGATATATTCTGATTGTTTCAGAGAGAAATGTATGTTTTGAAATGAGTTGGTTGGTAAGAAGAGCCTTATCTTTAACAAGATGGGGTATGTAAACAAAATCTGTTTGCCTTTATCATATGGGACAAGTACAATAGTATCTGTTTTCAGAGAAATTAATTCTTTTATTAGTCATGAGTTACATTAATTCTATAAAGTAAACAAAGCTTGACAAATCTGGGCATAATAGAACTTGAGAATTCTGGCTTTCTGCCATTTTTTTTTTCCAACAGTATGCCCACATTAGCTGTCCTGATGCCATGATGATTTTTTGCCTTTTGTTTTAAACCTCTTTTATACCTTTTTACAACTTCTGTATTCTTAGTGCTTCTTGCCTACATTCTTGTACTTGTTTGTTAAGCTTGGAGACTGAACATCTTAGAAGGTTCATAGTTGGTATCAGTGTGCCCCAGAGCCCAAGGTCCTCTCCAGAACACATTTTGTGAACTAAGATAGAGCCATCCAGGGGAAGGTTCCTTGCAGAGGGTGGCTCATTTGAGCCTCTCATTGGGGAATCTTTGATAGATATGCTAATTAGTAACACCTATAATGCAATACCAGATCTATTGTGGCTGTGCATTGCAGTGTACGGGGAGGTGCATTCCACCTGGACATGATGCACCTGAGGATCCTTCAAATAAATACCAAGGTAAAACCCCCTTTTCCCTTCTAACTGTGTTTGACTCTCGATTTTAAGACAAGGAAAAGGCGTCATCTGCTGGCGACCACAAAGGGACCCTAAAGACCTTGGCATTCACAGTCTTGGGTTAAAACATTTTACTTTGCCCCTCTCTCTGCCAGGGAACTGGAGCGATGATTCAGGACTGTGACCAGGACTTTAGGACCCAGCACAAAAAGGCATCAATCCAGTATGGGCTTCTCCAGGTTTTCATGGTAGGTTGAACAGCAATGTGAGCATTGCTTTCATTGTTTTTAGTGGAGACAACAGAAGTTGTTGGCACTCAGTCACAGAGCTTGCAGTTGTTCAATACCTCTTCTAGGAAAACAAGATTTTGGCATAACTGGGACATTTAGGAAAAACTTCCATAGCACTTTAGTGGTTTGAGGGTATTGTTCTCGCTGAAAAATTGAAGCAAGTTGACATATATTGTTATTGGTTATAGAAAACTCAAATCTCATGGTGATGGGAGAAATAATCTATGGATCAGCATTATCTTATTTTTTTCAGGACATGAGTATATATTCAAGTGCAGAGTTGCAGATTTCAGTGCCTGACTTCAGCTATTAGAAGTTTAAGGGTTTTCACCAGTGGTTTGAAACTGAAATGAGTCTATAGGGACTTTACTTCTCATAAGACTGTCTGAATGCAAAGTGGGATATTATGGTTCTCACAGGAACACAGAAAAACATTATCCCCTGTGGGTCTGTCACATTTCTGGAAAAAGTTTCATTTATAAGAGTATGAATTGTTGACTGTGCACTTTTGCATAAATCATATTCTTATTCCTGGTGGATCAAAAAATGCTTCTGAAACATGCTGTGCCATATTTAGACTCAGAGGCAAAGTGGATGTGCAATGAAGGATTCTGTTTTCTTGTTGAGAAGAAAAAGAAAAGCTTTGTACTAGAAGACCCTAAAAGGAGAAGGGAAAAACTTCCCCAAAATAGTCCTTAAAACCAAAGATACCTGAAAAAAAAAAAAAGAGAAGATGCAGAGAAGAGGAACAAAAAATACTGCCAAAGAGAGAACTGTAGCTGTATCTAGTTAATGGAGTAGGTGGTTATGGGGTGATATGGTCATAATGTATAATTATCCTCCCAAGAAGAAATGAGCAGGTATTAAAGGTCTCAATTTTGTAGGTAAAAAAGGAAAAAAAATATAACCAGTAGCTGAAAATTAAACTTGATAAAAGAGCAGGGCTGTAGTTTGAACAATGAGCTTAATAAACTTAGCAGCATTAACTAGAAAATGTCTTGTGCATTGAAATTTCCCTTTCCCTTTTAAATTCTGGAGTCTGAAATAGATAAACATGCAGTCTAAACATTTTCTGATTAAAAAAAGAGTGGAATCAATAATTGTTTAATATGATGTACAAGGCTTATTAATTTTATTGGCAGACTGGACAAGTCTTTTAATGCTATTTATTTGGGTAATCTGTTGCTTTACATAAGGTCATGACCTAGACACTCAGAAGTCAGTAAGCGGTTTTCAGTCAGAAAATTTGATCTTGCATATTCTTCCTCTGTTAAAACAAACCAAAGCACAGATATAGCCACTCTTTGATATCATCAAGCAGTGGTCTCCAAAGTGGAATGTGTGCACTCCCAGGGCTGTGCAAGACAGTCCTTTAGGGTACAGGAATCTGATCTTTTTTTGTGAATAAACTCTTTTAAAATATTTCTTATTTTATCCATCCTGCTTTAACTTTTACTTTGTTGTATGTTGCCTGAGGTTGTATTAGTAGTGTAGTACAGGTACATGATTTGTAAGAAAATACACAAACATTGGGAGGGCACACTCATAAATATTTTAATGGTAGAGGTGACCATCAAAAGGGTTTGGAGGGCACTGTCATAAAGCAAGAATCAGGTCAATGTGGTAATGCCAACCTTCAGAGCTGTTGCTGTGGCCATTTTCTGATGACATCTTTTCAAAGATTGCTCTCCCTCTTTTCACACTGGACTCCTCCAGAGAAATGGCAGAGTGGTTCCCAGGCTGACTCTTCAATGGTGATGAAAGTGAATTTCTCTCACTTTCTGTTTCCTGTTACAAGACATCAAGAAGAGGATATGTATTACAAGATATTGGTAGGAAGGAGATGTGGGTTTTGGGGCAAAAGGAGTGCACAGAGAGTCAAAGGATTGAAAGGAGGTGCTATTTTGGGGGAGATGTTCTCAAGACTGCCATAAGGTAAATTTCTGGAGTACTGCAGATTCACCTGGTACTGCCTAGTTTATTGTTCAACAGACTGTGGTGCTTGGAAGTTTTCTTTGCCATTTCTAGAATAGGGTTTCTTTGACGAGAAAAGAGTGATGATGGTGGTAAGGATCACTATAAAAGGTAACAGTTTCTCTTTTAAACACCTTTTGTGCATAGAAATTTGACAGAGGGAATTTTATTAACTTCATTTACCGTTATATAAGAATATGTAAAAACAACAAATTACATCTTTGAAACCAGATATACACGGACCTTTTTATTTCAGAAATTTTATTTTCAATTTTGTTTGACTGATCAACTGAATTTAGGTTATCAATATAGTGCTACTGCCACAGTAGCAAAATTAAACTTTTTTTTGCAAGGGAGTAACTTGAAAGGTTCACTGCATGTCCATTTTTGTCATCCCTAAAAAAGAAGTATGCTATCAAGAAAAAAAGTGACCAGTTGGTTGGTCTGGTGACTGTATAAATCTCTCCAGCAAGATTTTGCAGAATTTATCTGCTACAGCCCTGAATAACATAAATGGATAGGTTTTCAAAATGTACTAACTTCATTGGACTACTTCCTTTTTATTGTTTGCAGGCAGCTTTATTGTTGTATACAAATTTAATGCTACTCTTGTATGTGATCTCACTGAAGTAACTTCTAATTGCTTTTAGAGTTAGATATTATGTATAGTTTGTGTAAGAAGCAGAATAATTTGACCCCTGAATTGACTGTCCTATATTGGAGAGTGTTTTCCAGTAACTACTGAAATAAAGAAAAAAAAATGATGTATTGCAAATTAGTGAATCCTCAAATAGAAGTCTTACAAAGAAAATAATATACAATAAATTGTAAAGGCCATTTTTGCAGTAAAATGTAAGCAATTTATGTATGTTCACCTTGGATTTTATGAGACCAACAATGAACCAGCAGTGGAAAAATACTTTTAAAATGAGTGCATCATTGGCAATCAAGGATAATTGTGCTTCCCCCATCTTCAATAAATTTATGCTTTTCTCACAGCTGCTGCTAATTTTATCTTAAATGTGGGTTGTATTTCATATCCTGACCAGTAGTCATTCATTGCAAGAGTATTCCTTCCAGTACATGTACAATAGGCTATGCCTTGTGGAAATTCATCATTTTTTAACAGTCTGTCTGCTTCTGTGACTTACAGTAGCTCTTGCTTGACAGCAACAGGAAGTTTTTGCATGATGTGTCAGCATTGAAAAAAATGGTTAGACCATAGAGACTAAAGGTGTTTTATTACCAGAAGTACTGTAAAACCCACTTTTTGGAAGAAGTGCCTGAGGTATCACCAGTCATCCATTATCTTGTTGTATCAGTCCATCCCCTCTTCCCCCTCTGTTCCTCCCAACAACCACAGCTGCTCCTGAACTGAGCTTGAAAGGTGGTCTTGGGTATGGTGGGTAGTTTTAGCAGATAGGCCAGGAGGTACATCCAATACACTGGAAATCCTAAATAAATTTACCTAAAGATGGTCCAGGGGATCTTAGCCAATATGTGGGGTTTGTTGCCTTTTATTTATCAGTTTTACAGGACATAAATGGCTTAAAACTAATTCTAATTATTCTTGAATTGCTTTTACAGTTAGAAGCATATTCTCCTTGGCTATTATGATTATGGAAAGTCTTTTTGGAGGCTAATAGTAAGATAAAGATTTCTGGAGTGAAGCAAGTAGCTGTCCTTGTGCTCCAGGACACTTGCATGCTCCTTCCTCACCAGTGTGTGGATGTTCTCAGGCTATAAGGCCCAGTCAGAAGTGACACAGTGGCAGTGAGACAGGCTCTGTGACCAGGCTGGGTTACAACTCTCAGCAGTAGTGGTGGAGAGTTGCAGCACAGGTGGGAGAGAGAGCTTGGCTAGAATGTGGCTGTGCTGAGAGGAATGAGATACTTGTGTGCCAAGGGTATCAGCACACAGCACGTGGCTGAAGGGAATAGGGTGTTTTGTGTGGGAAGGCCTATTAAAAATGCTATTAATTTTGTACCCTTTTTCAGACTTGGTTATAATTTACAATTACAGCCCAGCATTAACTATGATACTTTGATTTAAAACAGCTCAAGAACTGACCATTATGTCTGAAATCTGGTATGGACAATCCAAGATGCAGAAATGGTTCTGCAAAGGAGAAATGCAGGATGGAGAGGGAGAGAAAAAATTTGAAGAAAATGCACCTGTGCACATTGTTTGATCATGTTTGTCTCCTCCAGGTACTGCAGGCAGCCAGTACCTGGCATAAATGAGAACAGCCTCAGGATCACATTGCCCCAGCATTGTGTGTGAACACCAGAGAATCACTTTAATGATGTTCTAACTTCTACAGTATTAGAACAGAATAGAGAACTCAAAATTTACTGTGTTTTCAATTACCATTGGTATTGCTGAGAACAAACTCCTCTATGTTGTGTTTTCTGGATTTCTTTGGTTTTTTTTTTGTTTGGTTTTTGGTTTTTTATTGTCACTTCTATTACTATTTTTTCTGTAGATACCAGTAACAGCTAAAAACTTCAGAATTTACTGTTTCTTATTCGTGCAAACTAAGGACCAGTATAAACTTGATTTGCATTTTTCTTAACTCTGTGAATTTTATTAACTTGTAGCATGTTTCTATGATGTTTTTTCAAATTTACATCTCTGTGGTAGCAATTCCATTACCTATAAAATTCAAATAGCTTAGTATGTTGGACAGGAATTTTAATAGGAATTTAAAAAAAAAAAAGTATCTTTCTGGGCCATTTTTTAGTATCAGGAATATTTGCCCTGCTGGAGATATTTTCATGTAAATTCTCTTATGGAGAGACTTCTGAGATGTGGGCTACTATGGCAGAAAGTACTTTCAGTCTCAAGCTCCTCTAACCCCATTTTGCAAAGAGCATCCCTGTTTTAGTGAGGGCTTTGGACCAATGATTTTCTTGCACAATGGCTCCAACTGCAGTTCTGGATCTCAGATTTATTCTCAGGAAATGGTATTTCCTGCTGTGAAAAAGTTATTGAAAAGTGTTATGATTACCATGAACTCAATTTAATCAGGATAAATTTAATTCACATTCATTTCTATTGGGGTATCTACCCAGATAACCTAATGACAGTGAATGTCAAAGACATCTTCTTAATATGAATAGAATTAACATTTTAAAAGGCACTGAGGTAGTGCCAAGAGGTGCTTAATTAGAGGCTAATACATGCAACTCTTGCAAAACATGCCAAATGAAAAGTGAAAGATTTTTTTCTTTCTGATTAATGCAGCATTCAGTTCATATCAAGCTTTTGCAACTGCATGTGTGGTCTTGGTGGTATCAAGCATTTAACTGGGATATAAACTGTTCTCTTGAGCACCCTGTTGACAGCATTTATACAATTTTTTTTTTGTTGGACATAATGTGTTGAATTCTGTACATACTCAAGTAACGTCCCGTCATGTAATTACATCAGTTTTATGTACTGGCTCTGATATTATATTCTATTTTTGCATGTACTTCTCAGAAAAAGGTGACACAATAAGCTATTTTGATTTTCTGATCTCATACTCTAGATATGATTAAAAGAATAAAGTGCTGGAGTGCCAAATTTCAAGGAATATGCCATCATTACAGTTAGAAATGCCAACAGTAAAGATTCCAGTTTCAGTGGCCTACTGAGTGGCTATGCTTCATTTAGATAGTGAATTTTCCACTTGCTATCAGTTCTGCACTAATCTAAAAGTCACTAAGCCAGAATACATGAAGTTTTAAATAGAGGAAAACTGTTTAGCAAATTACTAGTAGCTTTTCTGCATACACAGAACTACCTTGGATTGCAAGAAGAATTTGCATTCAGCATGGAAAGTAGATTGTCAAATCTACTGTTAATGTTCAAAGTATTTAAGATTTTTTAAAGGACATCTTTAAATGTATTTAAAATATGCACTCATCCTGTGTGTGCTAACTGCATTCATTACATGTGCTACCTAAAGAAAAGCTGTCTACCACCTAACTTTCATTTTATATGTGGTGTCTATTAAAAGAATGCATGTGGAAGAAAGGAGAAAGAGGGGTAGAAGGAATAGCCCAAAGAGAAAAGACAAAACCCTAAGTTGAAAGGAAAATAATAAATCCATAAATGTATGAGGAGGCAGGAAATGAATGGTGCAGTAGGGTAAGTGTTCACAAATCAAATCTATTGCTTTAAAGTTACATAAAATCTTGATCTGTTAATGCATTTTACTTGGGTTTTAGCTTTAAGTTAGGGCTGCTATTCAAATAATTGTTTCAATGGGAATTCAAGTTGTGCTCTGCGGAACTGACTCCTAACATTTACATTGCCTACAAAAGTTGGCATCTCAAATTCTAATTCACAACAAGAGTCTGCTTTGCTGGAGAGTACACAGAAATTATTTGAGCTTAATTCTTGTCCTGACCAAGTTGATAATATCTGTAAATCCCTCAATCACAGTGAAATATTAAAAAAAAAATTAAAACCATGAAACACTATAGTCTTGTTCTGTCTGGAAAAAACCTTTGGAAATACCAGCATGAGACAAGCCTCTTCCTGATATATTTCTCATCTGTAATTAAAATGATGGTGAGAATCCATTCTGGTGCAATGGGAGTGCATGGAATCATGTCTACCATCTGCTGGAATGCTGATAGCATTATTAAGATTGATGACAGAGCCCCTCAAGTGACTATTAGAGAGGAGTGCTAATAACACCTGCTGCATAAACTCTCTGAAGCCAGTAAGGAAACCATTGAAACAAAGCCATGGTTCTCAGCTGATGCTCTGCAATGCTCCATTTCACTAAGACAGAATTTCTCTGGAGGCTTTAAAAAGCTGTACCTGTAGCTGCCTGGAGCCTGCTCATTCATTCCATCTCCAGCCCAGATCCAGAGATGTGCATCCTTTTCAGCTGGAGACAGTTTTAAAATAAGACTATTTCCATTTGTAGGAAGGGTATAAAAATAGCTGTGTACATGAAACAGAGGCCCTGAAAAGAACTTGTGTCAACCTGAGGAAAGAAGATCTATTTGCAGAATTGCCATCTGTGCTGGTTTTGGCTGGGATATAGTTAATTTTTTTTCACAGTACCTGATATGTTTTGAATTTGTACTGTAAACAGTGTTGATTGGTGCAGGGATGTTTCATTTGTTTTGCTGAGGTCCCACACAGTTATATGCAGCCAATTGTACAATATTGATTTGAGATGTTATAGCACTTCTCATAGCATGATAATGAAGATTGTGCTAAATCAGCAGCTGGACAATGGATTAAATAGGCAACTGTTGGATATACAGTAGGTACAGAGACTTCCCTGACCTAAACCAGTCCTGTGCAGTGGCCAAAACTACTGGCATTCTTGGAGGTCAAAATACTTGTGTGTTTTATAAGCACATAAAGAAACTGAGACCACAGTCAAGTAATTTGACAAACTTTGACAAGTTTGAATGAGCCTTTTTTAGAGTATTATGATACTACAGTGATTGAGTAACGTTGTTTAAAGTAGGCCAGGTACAATATCTTTAAAAAACTAAATCAAGAAAAAAAATTATGAAGAATAAAATATAAAAAACCCCACCAACTTTGTAGAAATAAATATTTCTGCAGCATTTGAAAGCAAATTTAAATAAAATCAAATAAGAATCAGAGAGAGTTTATGCTAAGTGTGTACTAAAGCCTATATAAATAACTAGCAGTACATTACCAGAAAAAGATGCAGAATAAGAAGTCTGCATCTGAGACAGTTGTGTTTAATAAGAATTATATTAGAAAACAGCAACAAAAGACTATGGAGAGTACAGACAGCATAGCTTTCTAACAGACTGCAATTTTCAGGCTTGGTTCAAGTAATGGAAACTGTTTATTAAAACAGTGTGATTAGTAACCAAGAATAATATCAGAGGGTTTTTTCCAGAATCATGACCTGGGGCTGCATAAAAGATTCTCTACAAAGGAGGCACAAATTAAGGTTTGAAACACAGCAAAAATTAAACATAGCTTTCCTCTTCTCTCTCCTCCTGCCTTTTTAAATTTACAGATATATATCAAACATTTAAATCAAATATGATAACTGCCACATTCTGTTTATGTAATTCCAAAGTGATTGGAAAAAATTTACCACAATATTAAATAAAATCTACACCAACACTTTTTAATAGAATTCTGCTCTTTTTTAGTGCAATGAAGTTTTATTTAAAGTGTCCACAATAAACTTATTGCCTTTTTTGCATTGCACTTGTAAAAGGAACACTGCTGTATACTAAATTCATGTGTCAACTTAAATTTATCCTTTTTTTCTTATTTATATTTATCTTAAAGGGCATATTTAGGGATGTAATTTTTTATCTCTGTGTTTTCACCTATACAGTGGAAATTTAGTAATCTTTATTTTATCAGTGCTACTGTTTGAATGTATGCAAGTATGAAACAAACATTATTTATTTGGGGTTTCATGAGAGCATGTGTGGGTTCCAGCTTTTTTTTAGTTCTTACAAATTCACAGACAATATTTGCTTTCCTTTGCACATTCTTGCTGAAATTTACTTAGAAGCCTATCAGTTTAAACCTCTCAACATTCTTAAAATATCTCGGTGTGTGTCTCTGCTTTTCAGCGAAACAAAACAATGATTCTGAAAGTGGTGTTTTCTAACATAATCATTTTGTGCCTAGTATTGCTGCAGACATTTACATTCTTTCTGTTGTCATTTTCCACAGTCATTTGCTATTTCATGATTTTTTAAATTATTTTCAATAGCTGAAAATTATTAGAGGTCTATTGTGGTGTGAAACAGAAACAAAAAATGCAGAGACAAAAGCAGAGTGGGGAAGCACAGGGCTTACAAAAAGACCAGTATTCTAGTTCCTGGTAGGCCCTCTGTTTTAGCTGCACATGCACTCTTTCCTCAACCCTCCTCTTCATTTCCTTCCAAAATATTGCCTGGATGCTAAGATTTGACAATTTCCTGTAATGCTGGTTCCCAGATTTCACTGATGCCACTTTTTGAAGTGGACAGAAGTGTTTTCCTTTAGTTGTTCAAGCAACTGAGCCAGATCCCTCTGTTGTAGTCCAGAGCCAAAAGTAAAACACACAGGCTTTAGTCCAGCTGCAGTCTTTCCCTTATTACAAGCTCCAAGGAGCTGACACGTTATCAAGGCGTAAATGTATTTATTTCAATTAAGCGTACAGTAATTAAAAAAATGTATATATTTGGTGCATTCTTGCACGTTGCTCCCAAAATTACAGAAAGCAATATGTGTTCCAGTGCCCAGCATTTGTCATTTATTCAGTAATGATACAGGGCACCTTCAACATCATTTACTCTGTACATCACCAGAGAGTTGCATGCTGGGGATTTTGGTGGTCTAAGCACTCATGAACTTAAAAAAAACTCCTTGTAAACTTTTTCTCAGTGAGCTAAATTAAGTTTTACTCCACTGCTTTTTTTTATTATTATTTTTAATAGAATAGTTGAATAAGCTCTAGATAGCAAATATCTTTAGCAAAGGCTTTTTTATCTAATATTCATTGCATGTTTTTAAATTAGTTTTTTTCCCACAATATTACTATCTGTAGAAGCTGGTAAAATTATGGGTTATCAGCATTCCCTTTTTCTAGGAAATAGCATTTTATTTGGTCCGATAGTGGACTGATGGTTGAAAATGAGCAATAAGAAAAAATGAAACATATTCAACAATGGGTGATTAACAATAAGCATATAAAGAGGGTATTATGTAAGAGATGTAGCTGCAGGGAATTCAAGATGAGCTATTAATGATGGAGTCTCTGAGTCAGTGGGTATAATTAGGGAGAGTCTCAAATTTAGTATTACTGTGGACCATTTTCATATCCACAGTCCAGCAGTGATATTTAATATCTGTGACAGAACTTCATATAAACAGCTTTAAAGAAATACACCCTTGGGTATACAAAGCTCATAGACTGCCTAATCTGGAGTAACATCCATTATTCCAAACTTGTTAATCAGGTGTTACAGTTGAAACAAACATACCATCACACCATGACAGAAGGGTGAAAAGAAACAGTGTTCAAGTATGGCAGTGCTATTTTATTTTAATTTTTTATTTCCCATTTGCTAAATGCCTCACAATTGCTAGGCTTTAAGATGACATGCCATGTTGCTTTAAATCTAGGCACTGGGCATCTGGGGAAGGATCACACCTTTACAGGATGCTTTTGAAACAGACAACAGAGCAAGCAGAATTGCTGCCAACAGGGAAAAGGCAGAGCTAAAGAAGCAGAAACAGAAGCACCCAGGTGAGATCTTTGTAGTGAAAAGGATTCCAGAAGAATCTCTTCTATGAAGACGGCTGATGTAGTCAAATGTATTAAGCAGGTGATTTGTACCTTCTTCCCTATAGTGGCCAACATTGACCTCTATCCATATACTGGTACAATCTGTACCTTGGACATGGGAAGATGGGAAGTCTTCTATTCTGTACTTCTCTTTGAAAACACAGGAACTGTTCTGCTTTCATGAAGATTCACAACAGTAGCATGCAACTCCTGAGTTTGGCTTGTTTGGACCCATTCACTTCAACCTCACAACTTAAGAAACATGGTGAGTCCATTTCTCTTTGCATTAGATACTGTCAGAAAATAACAGAATTGTTAATGGTTTCTTCTCACAAATGCTGTACAGGTTGGAGGAAAGATAACAAAATAGACATACTGGAGGTTTTATTTTACGTATTTAATAGCCTGTTGAAATAGTAATTGTGAGTGTTGGTGCAGCTGCTTATTTGATTAACTTGATCTTGTTCATTTGACATATTACATGTTGTACTCTGCAAGCAATGTCTCTTTCACTCTTGTTTAATTTATGGCTATGCTCTCTTCTGCATACCAGCACCTGTATGCCTGATTTCTCAGGCTTTAGGTCACAAGCTTATTTCCTTCCTAATCAACTTAGTGTTATATTTTCCTACAAGTGCTGTTTCCAAAGACATGCTATTCATGACATATTTACTTCTCATCTTTCCACATCACTTTCGTGCTCCAAGAATTGATTAAGCTACCACAGGCTGGTAAATTGTTCCAGACAGAGCTGACAGAATGACAGTGGAAATGTTTTGACATTTGTTCTTTCTGACACACGGTACAAATACTCAAGAAGAAGTTATTTAGGATAAGAAGTATTGTCTATAAAATATTGCAAACTAAATTTAAACTAAATGTGGAGATGATGTTAAAGAACATGTTATAAATAAAACATACTTTTCCAAACATCATTTTCTGGCTACTGACTGTGCAAAGGAGCAGTGCCTTTCCAAGTGCTTTATGGTCAGTTTCCCACAGAGGTTATCAAGCTCTGATGCTGCTGGTTAATAGGTTGGAAACCAAACAACAAAAATAGGCTTGGCAAAAACGAGGTATTTACTGACTTATGTGTCAGAAAAGGAAGAAGTAAATTTTTTTTTGGATGATCTAGAAAACTCAGTCCTTCATCCTCAAGATCAAACTGTACAAAACACAATGCACATAGCAACTTGTTTCTAAGTTAAAAGGTTTTAACTTCACTGGTCTCTGCAGATTTTAAAATGTTGAACATTATTTCTACAACACCCAGTTTTTGAGTCATTTATAAGCTATCACATCTTTAAAAAGCCCTTTCATGACTCTGTGTGTGTGTGTGTGCATGCCTTTCTTCAGAAGTCCCAAGTGTCATATTCCTCAGTTCCCCACCCTCTGGGCGTGCTTATTTAATAACACACAGTCAGATTAGAGACAGCATCTGCAAGCTTCTTTGCTTTTCTCTGCCTTCTGGAGACTTGAGCCAAAGAACAGTCAGTCTGCTATGATCCTGAATTTAGCAGAAGGTAATTTCTGCTAAATCAGGCCTCAAAGAAATATGAAAAATATCAAATCTCCTCTCTGTTTGGAATGAAATTACCATTTTTTAAAATGAAGTTAGCTAGTTTCAAAATCTAGTTTCTTGTTGAAACCACCACAGCTTACAGTGCACTGTGAAATGTTAAAAAATGAAAAATCACACTCCTCTGAATCCTTCTTAAAAACAAGGAGAGAGAGCAAAAGGAAACATCATTATATTTATTTCCATACACCTTAGTGTTCTTTCATATGTTTCATGTAGAAACAAACACAGATACTTTTATTCTACAAATAGATTTATATTACAGTACTAGCACACTGAAAGAAAAACCCAGTCTGATGCTTTTATTTTTTTCAGTTTTCGTCAAGTGAATGAGATTCTTTTCTGGTTACTCTGTTTAAAAATTACAGGCTCATCTTTAATTTGGCACAAAATTAAATTATATTGCTCTTTAACTTCAATGGTCTTTACTGAAAGACCCAAAGGCAAAACTCTGTCACATCTGCAGTGATATGGGTAGAAGTCCTGAAAATCTCAAAAACTGTCAGAAGCCTTTTTATTTCTAAAAAGTCTTTTGTGTTATACACTTCTTTCATTTCCTAGACTTCTAAAGTACCTGTTCATCTGGTATATATATATTCAAGTTTGTAGGGATATCTTTTACCATGTTACCATGTAATGATGAAGTATGATGATGTTCAACAGTATGAAAGAAAATTGGACCTAATCTCCTAGAGAAAATGTGCTTTGTGGTTTTAAAAGGTCCTATTTAAATACTTCTCTGTTCCAGAAATAACTGTGATTTTTAGACTGCCTTGCTAGGAAATTCAGTCATCTTGGGAAGTGGCATTTTATGCACTGTCAAAATACATTTTTCTGTTATCTAACTGTACTCCACAAAATATTCAATTCATCATAACAAAATGAAAAGTGCCTCTTTAAATTAAAATTACAACAGCCAAAAAAACCAGATAAGAAATCTTTTTAAGGCTCAGGCAGACAAACAATAACCAGACAAAAACAAGACCCACACCTGAAATCATTGCAATTTGTGGATGATAAGTGATCCTAAAAATAAACCTCCCTCATCCTCAGCACATGATATATTGTGTATCTTTGTGGATTATGAATAAGCAGTAAAAAACAAGAACATTACAAAGCAATAAACCAGTATTCATTAATTCTTAGCACAAAGAAGGCTTTCTTTGGAAAGTTTGGTTGAGGGCATAAGACTATAATCCATCCCATCCTTTTGCTTATAAAAATGCAACCTGCTCAGCTGTGCTTCATATGTAAATGAGATTAAAACCAAATTTAACTTTTTGTAAGTAACTGGTGACACACAAGTTCCAGTTTTCCAACTGATCTGTCCCACGTTTTTTTTCTAGCAACCTTCATCATTGACATAGCTCAAACAGTAACTTCTGTCACTGTGAGGAAAAGGGGACAATTCTACTCTTGTGAGATCCCAGTAGAGACTGTTTTCTCTGCTGTCCACACCTCCAAATGAAGCACAAAATTGATAAACATGAATGGAAGGCAGAGGAATAAAAGAGTTCTTGAGGATCTGCTAACTAAAAATATTATCACTTGTTATTTGGAACACATTCAGATATTTGACCAAAGTGTGGTTGCTTAATAATTAGACAAGTAGTGAAACAAGTTGCAGGGACTTCTAGAGAAACTGGTTAACAGGTGTGGCAGAGGAGAAGGTCTGAAATGTTGATGTGTCCCAAGTGTGACTCATATGTGCTCATTTCAAATCCAGTTTTGCATAACATACCAACAAGTATAATGATGTGACTAACATGGAGAAAATAGCTCAGAGGAACTGAAGAACTGCAGGTGATAAGCAGGGATGGAATGTGAGTCTGTGAAAATTCACTGATTGGACAGGGAGGAGCAGCAGTGCTTTCGAGACCTTCATGTGACCCTATGCATACACACACACATGCATAACACACTGCAATAGTTTAGGAAACTCTTTGTGAACAAACAAGGTTTGGGAAGCTTCATTTTTACCATCAGAAAAGCTGCTTTTCCAAGTGTAGAACATTGTAAATACCAGAGAGAAGTCTGACAACATGTACACTTTCTAGAAAGACAAAAATCATCCAAACTGTGAAAAGCCAGGCCAATTTAGAGATGAGTTAAACAAGAGTACCTAAAGTGAGATGAGGATTGTTTCTTCAGATGATTTTTAAGTTCCCTGTAAAGTGCTGATACATTTACTTAGAAACTAAAAGTACAAGAAAAAGTTTTCCTCTTAAGGAAAAGAAAAGAAAAACAAAAGAATTTTTACCAAAAGCTATTCTTCATGATCTGCAGTTAAAGTTCCAGAGAGGATGTGGTCTTTCCTTGTGGAATCTTTTGACATTAGAAAATGTTGGTGGAAACAAAAGGTGGAATGCATGTGTCACAACAAGAATGAGTTAAGGAAGAGATGAAGCCAAAATCCAGAAGGCTGAGCATACAGCACTCCCTTGAACAGCAAGCTTTTCAACAAGGGGAGTTTTGGGGCCATCTTGCTTACTCATTCCCTTTCATTCATCCATAGCAAAGAGATAAATGATGCAAATGCTAACAGGGTACAAAACTGACCTACAGTTGTCATGGGGTTTCCATTCTTTTCCACATTCCATGGCTATGCTAAATTACTATAAATGTTTCTGAGAGTGCTAAGGGAAAAAAATGTTGCTTGTTTAGAGAATTTTAATGAAGGTCTAACCTTTTACATTAAACATCAGTTGCCTCCATTTACTTTCTGGCAGCAGTTCATATGTTTTCAGCAAAGGACACAATTTAATGACCATATACCAGATTATTTAAATGAATGGTTCTAATGAGTCTTTTGAAGAGGTTTCTCTAAGAAGTAAGCATGAAATTACTTTCTCAGTTGGGATTGTTTCACATATTTTAAGCAAAATGTCCATAATCACTTTAGAGAAAGCACAGGCCTTAGTTTCTTTCAGCATTTCCATGCCTTTGCATGCCAATAAACCAGCTTTTTAGTGGAAGTGAGACACCAGAATAATAAATTGATGTTTTAACTCTGTATTATTTCCTGAGAAATAATCCTTTCCCCCTTTCTATAGGAAAAGGGGAAAATACTTTTCATTTTAACAGAATGGGACATCAATTTATGTCTAAGTAATGAAAAGATATGAACAGCCTGATACAACAGACCTAAATTAAAAGGCCCCAAAACTAGACTTGATTATTAACTTATTAATACCCCTAGGAAAGAAATACATCCAAGTTCCACTGGGATAAACTCAGGTGAATTCAAAGTAATGTGAATTCATCAAGTAATTTAGCTTCAAAATTACTGAACTTGGTCCCTATTTACTCTTTTTTGTGTTATTTATTGCAATATGAAGCATTAATTTCATTCAAATAAACAGGATTGGGAAAAGTCTAAATACATTTACAGCTGTCTTTAATGACTTCTTTCACTTCAGAACCAGCAGAGTGTTCTTTATATGATTGATCTATTTCTTTAAAAGTGGCTTTATGGTTTAGCATGGTTTAATTGACCTGATTTTCTCTATTAATTTTGTACATATACAAATAACAGCACTGCAATGAAAATGCAACCTGAATGACAGATTTTAGAATATTTAATCATCAGTATTTTGCCTCAGAATAAAATGTGGTTTTCCTATGGAATAATGGAATAAAATGTGCCTAGTGTGGAAAGTCTGGTTAGTAAAGAGATTGTCCAAGCAGGGCTCCAACAGCTGGCAGTCTGCTCCTGAGTATGGAGTTAGTAAAGATATTCATTTGTGCAGAAGGTAACTGATAACTGATGTAGTTCACTGGCATTTTGCTTAGACATTTTGTTTAAATTTTTCAGATCCCACTGCGATTTCTATGGCTTTGACTTAGTTTTACATATTGCCATTGCTAATTTTGTTCTAACCTTCTTTATGGCTTCTGGGTGAAACTACTACAAAAATCCAAGGAAAATGTATCATCTCATTCTTCTTTCTTCACTCCTTCTGCCCATGGAAATGTACTATGGCTGAAAGAAATTGAATCTTAAGCAAACAGTTTGCTCAAACCTTTCCATGGCCTTTCATTATATTGAGATAATGCTTTTGTTTTTCATGGTAAGTTTTTTATCTCATGGTATAATATTTAACTACTAAAATACTTAGCAATCATTAATATTAATAAACACAGCTGTTAACTCTAACCTCTAGAGTCTTTAGCATTAGATGGATACACATCAACTGCTTAACAGGTACCTTTAAATACCTTCAGTATTGTTTAAGAAAAAGTCTTCAATTCTCTCAAGAGAATAGTGCTGTTTAAGTCCAAATATTATTTTTTCTCACTCTTTGTTTCAATAAGACTAAAAACAGAACCAATTTGCTCCCACAAGATTGATCCTATTTGCAATACTGACTGTATCACTTCATAGGAAGAAGAGGATTTTTTACTATTTTAAAAAAAATTCTAAGATCGACCAAAAAGGTCTCCACCTTAAATGCATTTGAGCATGCCACTTAGAAGCAGTCTATGGCTATTTTATATGGTCTTTAAAGTGCTCAATAATCCCATAAAGTTTTAACCTTTATTTTATTGGTTCCTGTTACTTTGTGTTATATGTTTAAAGCCAATGAAAAGATTTTTCATGAATCACATGAATTTTCATTTTACTGTTCACATAAAAAAGCTTCATAATACCTTTTAGTACCTCAATATTGTGTATGAATTATATAATTCTCAGCAGGCATTATTCTGAACTGTATTTTCTGGACCAGAAAACCATGTTTAAATCACCCTGGGCATTAAAATGTAATGGGTAAGTGACTTCCTGGACTGGCAGGGTCATCCTGCAGCAGAACACAGAGTTATGAAATCAAGTATTAGTATGTCTTTAATTGTGAAGCAGGGTAAAAGTTATTCAAAGGGGATATTTTATTTACCTTTTTTTTTTTTAATCTGGTAAGTGAAAAAAAGGTAAGGAATTAAAATGTGAAAGATATAAAATACTCCATCAGCAACCAAACCTTGCAGGGGCATTTCAGTTCTCATGCAGAAGAGGTAAAGCTTGGTGAAAAACTTTCTAGCTACAAAAATGAATGAAGTCATCCTAATAAAGATTACTAAACTTTTCAGTATCCATTACTTCTAAGAAGTATTTTTTAGGTTTCAAAATATTCTAGCTTCTCCCCAGATAGTTCAAAGAAATCACAGACCTTTCTCAGACAAAAATCTGATGCCAAATAAAGGCTGCAATTTGACCAAGCCTGTCATGTTAATGCCAGTGAAAGCCAGTGGGTAAAATGACAGCAAGCTTCCCGTCTAAAGGGAATCATTACTATTCTACAAATAAGAAGCAAATGTTTCAGAAAGTTTTAGAGTATTTGTAAATAGTTTTATTTGGGAATTCTTCTCTCAGGCCATAATATGAGACCCTGAGATGAGCTCAGTTGGTCAGAGTATGGTGCTGATAATACCAAGGTTGTGGATTTGATCCCTGCTCAGGCTGTTCACTTAAGAGTTGGACTTGATGATCCACGTGGGTCCCTTCCAACTCAGATTATTCTGTGATTCTCTGAAATGTCTTGGTTTTTTCCTCTTCTAAACAATACAAGCCAAACACAATTGCACACTTATTTACCTGATAGCTTGGCAATTAGCACCAGTCAGAAACCATTAAAATGAAACAGAGCAATACAATTATGCAATCAGGAAAGTTATAGATGATAATAGCTGATGACAACTACTATTAACAAACTGATGCAAACAGTCTACAGGACATCCATGGGGGCTGTGGCCAGTGCTCCCCACTCCCAGCAGGGTACAGCAGAGGGGCAGTGGGAGCCTGAAAAAACCACTCTGGGACCCCTCTCCATTCCTTCCCTCCAGGCATCCACCCTGCCCAGGTGCTTACCTTCCTACCACCCAGTGCCTCAAAGTGGCTCCGCAGCTCCTCCACAGTGACAGGGACATGGTCCATCAGCTGAGATCCATCTAGGGTCTCCTCCTTGAACACATCTGCCCTCCTGCTGTCTGATGGCATCTTCTCCAGGGTGATCTTATCTGGCACCAGGGATGGTGGGGCTGGCGAGTGCTGGAACATCAGGCTTGGTCTTGTAGCATTGGCAGACTCCCATCTCTGCTTGAGGACCTCCACGGAGCCCTTCTGCAGGGGCAAGTCTGCCAGCTCCAGCATGCCCTGCAATGCAACATGTGCCTGGGGTCAGAGGCCAGCTCATGGTGCCAGCAGAGGCCACCACGAGCCCTTGTGGGTTGGAGGACAGGCCTGGGCACAGGCTGGTGGCTGGGACAAAAGCCACTTCCCAATGGAAGATGCAAGATCCAGTAAGATCATATCCAGTAAGAGTCAGTGGAAGGGTTCACTGTGTTCATACAAGAGGAATATGTGAAGTACAGAGTGAATTAAGGGTGCTGTTCAGACATTTTATTCTTAAGCTTGACAGCAGAATTAGTCTATCATGAATGGAAAAGCAGCAAGCATGAAATTAGTGAGAATTCCAAACAAAGTGGGGTTAATGAATGAGTACCTGGTAATCAGTGTGTGCTGCATGAAAGGTGTTGTGACAGGTGACTGCTGATTTCTTTAAGACCTGATACAGCTGTCTGTGTTGTGGGTTGAGTCACAGCATTTTAAAGCAGCTGGCAGACAGAAAGGCTACTGCATTAGCCGAGAGAGTTCTTGGGTAGCCTGGAAACACAACCCGGGGCAGTTCACCTAATTGCACTGTAACTCTTGTCAGGTAAATTGCTAAGTGTTGATATCCAACCTTTCTGATCAATTGACTGTGCTCACAAAGACTTACTCAGTCTTTCTTACAGTACGCTTGGGAAGGAAAATTGCCATTCTGTTATTTTGCACCAGCTGATGAATTCTGCTCCCCTTTTCCTGAAATCAGCTCCCAACAGGTTTGATTTTGATATTTCTGCCCTGTAGCAAACCCTCAGTTGTAAGTTTTCACATCTTATTCTAAAGGAGATTTAAGTAAAAAGAATGTGAATGTAAAATAATAAAGCGAAAGAAGTGTTACCAAGAACTGAGGCCCAAATAGGAGCTAAAATCTCAATTAATTTGTCTCTTTCTTTTTGGAAAGGGATTATTGTATTTGTGTAGCTGTCCTTTAATATGCTTATGTTTGATAGAGTTTAATTTAATCTGCATTGTTGGGAGTTGGACTTGGGTTTTTTTGAGTAATTTTTTTAACCACAGTTAATGTGGTCTGTAATATTTTGCTTAGGAGTAAAAAACACAGGAGACGTGCTGGATATTTGGTGTACGCAAGAATAATTTTAAAAGGAGACTTCAAGGGCTGCCTTTCTTGAACAATATAAAAAGAGTTTCTAGACTCACAATTTTCACCTTCTGTACAACAGAAGTTGTCACAAGACTTGTTTCTCCTTTAGTTTTTTGGCAGAACTCTGTTGTGATGATGGTTAATTTCCTGCTAGTTTTCCTTATCTGACACAAGCTGTCTCCCAAACCCTTTCTGCAAGCAAAAGAGTGACATCCTTCTTTCCTCTACTGCACCCATCAAATTACCTGTACCATCAAAGATCCCAAATGGGTCTGGCTTCTGGCCCAAAATGAAGAACAGCTGTTAAATTGCCCAGCTGCAAGAATGTTCATCCTAATTCACAGCTGTAAGTTAGAAATACTCCTGATTTACGCTGTGTCTAAGGATTGACTCTAGACTGTGGAGCAGGCTTTTCCTAGTTCACTTGAGAGTGCTTATGAAATGCACACATTCTCTTATGTTTTCCTTTATTGCTGGTGGGTGCTTTTGTTGCTTTCAGTAATTTTCAGGGTACGTGTTGTGCTGTCTTGCAAAAATAGTCTGAAGTGCATCTGCTTCCCTCTTGCAGCTCTCAAAATACCATGAACTAATTGTGGTGGCTTCTTGTACCCTTGTCTGGTGTGGGGCCTGTGGCTGATAGACAATGGATAAAATGGGTATTTGCTTTGTTCACATGCATGCGTTGGATGAAGGGAAATTGTGTGGAAATTCAGTAGTTTATAAAATTGGATCCCTACCCCAAAAGAGAGATTTCATTGTACCATCTGCATTCATGCAGGAATGAAATTGAATGCAGACCCAAACCTGACTTTCAGCCACTTTCTAAAGATGTGTTTTTATGAAAATGTGCCTCTGAAACTTGGGGGAGGAGGGGAGAACCAAAAACCCATATCAGGTTTGGGTGTGTTTAGAGGTCATTTGATGTTTTCACATTTTTATTACTGGTGCCTCTGACCTTCTGATTTCTTTCCCTACTTGTTCATAGTAATTTCAACCAATGTAAAATACTAATGGCAATTTTTATAAAGTAAAATATTTAAGGAATACTGGGTATCTAGAATTGTAATTTATTTCAATCATGTCCTGAGCTTTTTAGTGCCTTATCCCTTCTGAAAATGTGGGAAGAAAACAGAGGAAATGAAAAAAGCATGGATTTTGAATTTGACCTAAATCATTGTTATAATTTTGTACTGGTTCTGCTGGTTGTATTTTTTAACTTTTACCATCCATCTTTAAAATTATCATATTTAAATGACAGGGAGAACACATACTGTTGCTTTTATCCTGTATCAGAGTTTTTTTTTTTTTTCTATTGTGTCTGCTATTTTTGCCTCTCAGCTGCCTATATTTGTCCTCTGGCCTATTTATTTCTCCCCCAGACTTATCTTGATTTATTATCTCATAGTGACAATAGGTTATTACATTATCCAATTAGCTGAAATACAGGCAAATTGGTGGGTCTGTGGCTATGCTTGTCCCAGGAGATGCATAATAGGAGCCCACCCGGGTATGAGACTGGTGGCAGGGCAGAACTTACAGTCTGTTACAGTCATGTTTTCAGTCCTATTGCACCTGATCATAACAGGTAAGAGCCCATAAAAATGAGCAACATATTAAAAAAAAATATTAATGTGATAGGATAAAGATTTTGGTCAGATTAAAATTCTGCAGGGAGCATTGTCCTCTCATTTTCCTTGGTTTGGCAACTCAAGTGTGCTTGTGTGGCAGAAAGTGATGTGTTGGAAAAAGGAAGATTTCAGTGTGGGAAAATTATGTTAGTGAGCAGTCATTCTGGCAGAAATGGATGGTGGATTTTTTGTGAAGAAAGTACCGAAAATGCTATATAACCATTAAACATAGATCTTTGTGAATGCTACCTATAAACCTTTTGCATTAATGTGTTTGTTTTATGAGGCCAGTGATGGTGCAGTGTTCAAACACTGCAGTCAAACTGTAAGTTTTCCTTTTCTTGTGTTACTTCTCTGGGGTCTTTTGTATCTCTCTACCACTGATTTTTTAAGGGGCCTACAGTAATTCTTCATTTCATGTTATAAATCTGATAAATTTATACTGTACTTGAACAAATAGCTCTGGGTAGGCCTGTGGATTTTGTGGACTCATGAATTGCAGATATCCAGTAAACATCAGGATTTTTTTGAAATCAGAAGCTGTTGATAAATCTGTCTTCACAGTAGGATATTGAATTGGTATTGTTTTTCTTCACTGTAAATGAGATATGCCCTCCTCTGCTGTTCACAGACTGTGTATTCTTTTAGTAGGTGAACATATGCATTAAAGGAAAGAGCTGTTGAGGAAAACTGTATCAGTTCTGCTGTGTGCTCCTTTGACAAAATGGCAACCTGCGTTTTCATCGCATTCTTGCTATATTAAATGTTTCTTACATTTCTTTCATTTGTTCACTAGTGAAGGACTAAATAGAAATTATAAAAATAGGAAACTGATACTTGTAGAACTATTTGTGAATAGTGTTGCTTGTATCCCCATGGGATGATACTATCATGGATGTTGTACTGTCAAGTCCTCTCCTAACTTTAGAAAACTGTCTGTTGTCAAATAGCTGGCATTTGCCACTGCATGTTGGGCTGGATTTCCTTCTCAATTTAAAAAACAACCCAAAAACCCAACAAAAAACCCCAACAAAACAAACCACAACACAAAAAGATCCTCACACCAAACACCTCAAAAATCTTTTGAGGACAGGATTTGATGAGTCCTTTTCATGGTCTGCCATACTACTTCATCCAGCTCTTGCATCTGAGACCTTCCTTTCTGTCTCACCCCGATTCCAGTTAATATTCACTGTCAGGAATCCCTGGCATGAAGCTCCACAGGACATCTTGGGATAAATTATGAAAGAACAACACTTTGCAAATGAACGTGTTCAACCCAATGTTTTTCACAAACCACTGAAGAAAAATCCCCAGGATCCAGAGGAAGCTACAGAACAACAAGCAGCTGACCCCTTACTTTATGGCAGTTCTGAGAAGGAACGCAGAGGAGTGAAAGAGGGGATCAGTATCTGCCAAAAAGCTCCACTAAATCTAATCAAGAATGGAATGAAATAGTTCATTTGGAAGGGATTGACAGCAGTCATGCAGCCCAACTGCAATCTTCACTGGCCACATTGCTAAATAATCTGTCTTCTGCTAAGGACTATCTATATGTGCACACAATAGATGGGCACGTGTTTCTGACACCATTGCTTGAAAAGCTTGTAATTTCTTCTGCAGGTAAGCAGAGCCTCCAGTATCTGTGACATTTCTTCATTTACATTTCAGACCCTTCTTAACAAAAGCAACTCAGACAAGTTTATGAAGAGCTCAAATAGTTCTTCATTACTACAAACTGTAAAGCACTTCCGAATTCCTAGTTACATTTTGAGAAGATACATTATTTGGGGCTATTGTTTAACATGCCAACCTTTATCCTGATATAAATATGCATAGGTAAATAATGAAATTTTGTTTCAGCTTTGAATTATGACAGATCCTGTTCTAGCTAGTGTAGCAAGGTTCCACTAATTTAAGGCAAATCACGCTGAAACATTAATTTCTCATATCTTACCAGCAAAAGCAACACATTTCATCATCTAATAAGAGGGGACTAGAAAGTGCATAATTCAAATTCATGGGATTGAGGAAAGACATCTTACTATTTTTTCCTTTTATCCCACCATTCTCATTTATTTATGAGCAGTATCAGGCCCCCCACTAGACAGCCTATTTACAAAAACAAAACAAACAAGCAAACAAGAGCAAAAATTGAGTATTTGCACTGGGTTTCTTACCGCTGTGTTCTTCTCTGTCAGCTTTTCCAGCTGTGCCTCTGCTGCACTCATTGTGTGCGTATTTAAAGGAAGATAATTTCAAACATTCTCTAATTCATTGGTCTCTCATTTGACTAACGAACATGAGGCTTGATAGACACACGTCTGGTAGTAGTTACAAGACACCAAATCTCTTGCGTGCTTGCGTTGCCAATGTATTATTTAGTGAGGCACGGAGGTAAGGTATGCTTTGTGCCGTGCCTCTGGCTGTGCTGTGTGTGCTCACCTTACACTGCTTAGCACTGCTAAAGGCTGCAGGCAACAGCTTTTGTTTCAGTGCTCTTTGGCAGGAAACAAAGCACCTTCCCATAAAAAACGGTTGGTTCTTAAGTACCTCGGAAAGGTTTGGAGAGAAAGTACAGTTGGTAAGTCACCAGTCACATGGATAATAAAGTACTATGTCTATTTGTAAAATTCAGACCATCTAAAGATACCACATTCCAATGCAGCTAGGTTTCTTAATAGTAAACATAATTGCTTTTAAACAGTTTCATTGTGGACCAAAAGTACAAGAGTATAAATCATGCAGGAAAAATGTTAGAAGGATTTTCAAAGATCTTCCACTCCCTTTCACTCTGTCTTCATCTGCTGTGTTCCAGGGCTGTTACTCTGCCTTTTTTCTCCCCTCCTGTCCCAGTCCACATCTGTCACAATTACGTGTCAGCAGGTGAAGACTCTGGTCAACAGATGCTGCCTTTTGACATTTACCCACCTCACCACTGTGGGCAAACAGAGCTGAACTCTGGGTTTTCTGGGCCACTGACACAGTGGGCAGCCATGTGCTACTCAGCACAGCCATCCCAGCCTCCAGAACTGCTTTTCCAAGGATGCCAGCCAGGAGCAGGCATGCAGGGACAGAAGTGTTCTGCAATCTCTCCCCAGGTTGGTGTCCTTAGGGACATATTTTTGGGTGGACTGTGCAGTAGATAATAAAAATACCCATGCATAGGCAGCACCTGTTTTTCATTGTTACTATCAATTACTTGGCTAACTTCAGGTTCTCTCACATAGCCAGCTGGGCAGGAGTAAGTGTTCAGAGAGCTCTGGCATGCCATGCTTGATTATCTTTGATTTACACTTGTTTTTCTTTTTTTAGTGCAATTGAAGCTTTTTGGACTTTCAGGCTAAAGCTCCTTGTCCCATAGAAGTTTAAAGGTACTTCAGCAAAGTAAAGGGTGCACTACGAGTCCCCTCTTGTTTCCACTGTTGTGCCATATTTTTTGTAACTCATAAAAATGATATGAAATCTTACTTTAAAAACAGAAGACCATTGAATGTACAGAATTAAAAAATTATCTAAAATACCTGCAAAGCTCTTTCAGTTTTCCCCCATACATTTGAAATAGTGACAAAACTTATACTGGAATAAAACTTACTGTGCTGCAAGTTCATTATATGTGACTCATATTTCAGTCTAGTGTTTAATGAGAGGTGTTTAAAAATCTGAGTGCAGAGTCTCCTCTTTCCTGCCCTTGACAGCTTTATTTACTTCTTTGTAGTTAGTACACAGAATTGCCAAATCACTGTGCAGGTTTTTCCCTCTCTCAACTTTGATCATGGCTAAATGACTACAAGGCAACCGGGAATTAGGCCTCTTGTTTCATGGTGTGTTTTAAACTGAAGGTTCAGAAAGCTCATGGCAAATATAGCTGAGCATGAAATCCCTGTTCTGACCCTCATCCATCTCATGGCTATACCTCTGTAATTCCTACACTCCCCCCCAGGTCTGTCCTTGTCAACTGGTAGAGTGCTTCTATATACTTTTAAAGCTCTTGTAACTGAACAGCCTAACTGGACTGACAAAGGAACTGAAGCAATTTGTTGCATTTAGCTTTTGCTTAAGAAAATCTATTTAATCCCTTGTATTTTTTAAAATTAGGATTATGTTTTAAAATAAGAATTTTCTTGATCGATATCTGCTTTCCGTCATTCCTGATAAGTCTTCAAGCAAGTCATTGTGAGGCTATTTGGTGCACACTTCAGTCCTCTGAAAGTGGCTTTCTTGGTTAACCTGTTGTTAGCAAAAGTGAGATTGGAGAGAAATCCTACACAGACCTTGTCGTTTCTATAGAGAACCAGGAAAAGAAGTTTGTAGCTATAATGACATAACCTGAATTACAGCAACTTGGTCCTCATGGTTATGATAAAAGGTGATCCAGAGATGCACATTACCTGTCTACATTAGTGTACCATCTGTCCTACCTTTGTATTCGACTGACAGCCAATAAATATCCTTGGGAATATATTGCAGGAGGAGGGTGCACAAAAAAATAGTTTTAATGTTGAGTTTTAACAAAAAAACCCTGATACTTGAATTCAAATGAGGAGTTTTGAGTTAGATAATCTATTTCAAAGTAGGATTCTGGGTTTTTTTCCAACACAGATAGAGCCAGTGAAATGGAAGTAAGGAGTTTATAACCTCCTCACTGTAGTGTTGCCTTTCCCTGGTCTTAAAATTAAGAACCAAACACAGTTTAAGGGAAAAAGGGTTTTTACCTTGGTATTTATTTAAGGATCCTTAAAGGTGCACCACTTAGTCCAGGTGGAATGTGCCTAAATGCACCCCAAAATGCACGCACAACCGATGATGGATCACTTATGCAATTTATAGACCTTGCAAATTGGCAAATCTGTCAAAGATTCCCCAATGAGAGGCTCAAATGAACGCCCCCATCCCCCCTGGATAGGCCTATAATAGTTTACAGGATATTCTAGGGAAGACCTTGGTTTGTCAGGATAGCACAGGGCTTTCTGGCCTCCTACTGCGAGAGCTCCAGGATGTTTGGTCTCTTGGCTTAACAGAATATTTGGTCTAAGCTAAATTATCAGACTTGAGGAATTACAAGTATGCATGCTAAAAGCACTGGGGATACATAAAAGCTCTATAAAGGGGAATATAAAATGTATATATAAAAAAAGGCAAAAATCATCATGGTATCAGTAGTCAGTGTTCTGGGAGCCCTGAACTGCAGCCACATGTGACTGTCATGGCTCCATCTTGGCAGGAATATGTGAATCAGCACAGAAAGCAGGATCGTTTTGTGAACTTGTGAGCAGAGCAAGCCTTGGCAACGTGCGCTAAATCCTGGGTGAAATCACCGGGATTATGGTATGATGCACTCCAGTTGGGTAACTTTAATCAGCCAGTTATTTTCAAATGGAAAAATTGCAACTGGCTAACTTGTAGGGAAGACTGTATTATGACTATGTTAGTAATAATTCCATTAGTATAATTCACTAAAAATAACCCTTATGTTATTTCAAGAGACAGTGGCATCCATTAAAAACACAGCTGATGGCAGTGATGGTCACCCCTTTAACTCCAGAGACCAGAGCTCACTGTGCTTAATCACTAACTCTTCATTATAGAGAAAAATATTCAGAATGCCTTAATTCTGCATTTAACATCTGTTGGGAATGGCTGGTGAAATGCTGTATGACATTCTTTTCAGCATTATGGATTTTTTCTTAATACTGCTGTATCTAAGCCAGAAGGGAGTTCCACAATGAGGGATCTTGAAACAAGTATATTGTGGTTACCTCACCCATCTTTCTGAGAGTGTCATGAGAAGGATTTCTGGTCAAGTTTTCCATATGAATGACAGTATTACTAATATATATTGTGTAAATTATTTCTGTTCTTTTAATGGGCACTGTTTGCCATGTGCCTTCTTCATATGAGAAATCAACGGTTTTAGTGGAGCAGTTCGTGCTATTTTGAATATATGAATACCTATCATTATTACATCACATTATTATGATGATGAGCATGTGAATATCTCCTGGAAGTAAATGCATCTTGAATTTATTCTCCTTGTAGTTCAGCATGTGGGAGCTTCAATATGTTACAGTTTGGTATGCTGGAATCAGTCAAGACAATTGTAGCCTTGGTTGTCAGTTTAGACAGTACTAAACAATTTGAAAATGACAGGGTGTTTTCAAATTTGATACTATGTATGAAACAGATGAAAAAGGTCCCACTTTTTTAGGGGAAGCGGAGATCAATGTGGACAGGCCGTGAGCTGACCTAAGCAACTCACCAAAGCTCAGTACAAAGACTATGACAGGCTAGTCCAAGTGCATTGGGTCACATCCAAGCAATAGGAGAGTGATCTGAATGAAGTATTAGTTTCAAGACAGACAAAGACAAAGTCAAGAAATAAAATGAGTGCTAAAAGGCTGAAGCAGTACTTTGAGATACTTGGTGGGCAGAGAAAAGGTGTATAACCTGACCAGTATAGGGAGTACACATGGCAAAATATACCTGACACTCATGTTAAACAAAATATTGATGATGCGGAGAAGGCATATCTGCTGTTGGCCATGCTTGTTTTAGGAATGAGATTTTTGTATCTTAATGTTGACTGATTAAAGGTACATAAGTTGATCTACTTTTGCTATCACTACATGTAAACATAGGGCAACAACCTCTGACATGAAGGGAAGGTAAAATCTTGGTATGGATCATGTCAGAATGGAATCTTTTAAAGTATGACAAGGTTATTAATTTTTCTTCTCTTTTATACCTGATTAATCTTTTAATCTCATTGCTGGGGTTTTATGGCTCGAGAATGTCTTTATCAGTGCCTGGGGTCTTCCCTTGGTCTCTCCTAAGCACAAAAATTTTCCCACTGGGAATACTAAGTGGAAATTTTTTTTTTTCTTTTTAAGAGTGAATTAGGGTTGGGGATTGGAAGGGGATATTCTTTTTTTGCCTTTGTTCCTCCACAGAACAGTAGGAGCACTATAATAACACATACTTTCAGTGAAGTTTTATGCCCACCAGGCACAAATAGGTCTGTGATGTTACTATTTCATCTTGTAAGCACAAGGGCCTGCAAAACCCACAAAAATAGGGAAGTTAATAAAATGTGAGACGTGAACTTGTGCTGCCCAGTGTGGACTTATAGACAGCATAGAATAGGATATTGCTGTAAATGTCTGCATATCTCTCTTTACAAGTGGTTGCAAAAGGTTATGGGTAAAGACAAATGGAAATGAGCTTAGACATTGTCTCTGATTGACACATTTTTGCTTATTTACCTCTAAGATCCATCAGAGCTGGGCGTAGTACTCCAGACAGGGTCTCTTGACAGCAGAGTAGGGGCCACATCAACTTACACAGGTTTCAGACAGACTAAATTATGTATTCTCTTTTTCTTCAACTTCTGAAATATTCATTATTTTCAACTTAAAACTGCAAAGAAACTGCAGTTGCTTTGTAAGTGAATCGTCTAAATAAAATTTACTCTACCAATATGATACTACAGGATATTCTGAAGGAGAAGGTGGTGAGAACATGCAGATATCTGCATATCTGTATCATATCTGCTCCTCTGCTAGCTGAGTCAGAAAGCTACAGCCCTTTTTTCCAAAGTAATAAGCTTAACAAAGACAGGCCTTACCTCCGAGGCAAGGAACAGGTTTGTAGCCTTAGGACTGGCAAGCAATGACTTAGAAAAACAGGTGTTATTTTAAAGATTTGACTATTCATAATGCCCAGTAGCTTTTAGGTTTTAAAGGTTTTAAAGAAACAGTTTTGGTCTACTGCTTTGCTTGTTTTTGCAAATGTAAAATCTTGTGTTTATGCAGTATGAATGCTTGTTATGATGCCCTTTCATATAGAGGTATACTGCTTTTTATTGAAAATGTAATTTAAAAGCAGGTTGACTTTTCACTTGAGACTCGAAATGCCAACACGAGTAAGATATTTTAACAAGGGTTGGGTTTCTTTGTTTTGGTTTTACCTGCCCTGGTGAGCCTTGAACTGATGCACCCCCACTCTTGCAGCTAAATGTGAACTACTAACTTCTATTCCCTTTTTCTCTATTCCTGATGATTTATGCAAAATGAAATTACAAGTTTTACCATGTGATGCCATAGTGCTTCTTCCAAAAAGCTTGAATGGTAACTGGCTTTTCTCTAGAGCCAGAGCAATCCCACCACCCTGCCCATTAAAAGGAGTGTTCCTTGGGCACAAAGGCACCGAGTTTAATTTGTTTCATTACTGGAACTATCTGAGTGGAAGTGACAGGGTTTGTGGAGTGCACCCTCTAGATGGTCCTGGTGGGGACCTTATTTGTTCATTCGGTCTTTCCACTAAACGGGTGGGAAGATATTTGGATTGCAGTGCCAGTGAATTCACTTTCCTGCCTCTGAGACATTTTGCTGCCTTTCACCTTCTTCCTCATTGAATAATTTCATCATGAGTCACAGTACATTTGTATGCTGGCAATGCTCTAACAGAGGACCTATTTTCCAGTATATGCAATAATGTCCAATATTTTTTCTGAATGAGATTAATTTACAATTTACAACAGCTGCTTATACTCCTCTCAATTAAGCCTGATGTGCCCTTATTGTCAAGAAAGGCAATCCTAATTTTTGTAATCTGTCTTTTAATTCATAGGGACAATGACTTCTTACTTCTTGGCTTAAGAAGACAAATTATTTTGTGATTACTAATCAAAGTTATGGCTAATTGATTTTTGTTAGCGCACCAAAGAAATATTAATTCTGTATAACCACTAGATAATTAAGGTGCTAGGAATGGGAGGAGTGTGTGCTCTGTGAGCTCTTACAGAAGAGCCTCCTGAGAAAAGACAGTGCTAACAGGAGATGGTAGTCCTTGGGCATTACATGTGTTTAGGGCCTGCCAAAGCAGGCTTTAAAGTGCTCTCTGATCTCTCCTTACACAGAATGAATATTTCTTTGGGAACTGGAGATAGAGGGAATAGTGAGCCTATCCTTTTTAACAGCATTTAGGTTATACTCCTTTAAGCAGGTCATGAAATAATATCCAGAGTCTCATTAATCTTCTGTAAGACCTCCTGCCTCACTGACTCAGTGCAGTGACTGTGTAGGCTTGAGTTAAAACTGATTGGATGAATGAACTCATTTGTAAGGCCTCACAGTCTGCTCTTTGGCATTTTTACTGCCAGTCCATGGTATTTTGCTTTCAACTCCCCTTCTGTATTGGAGGAAAATATTTTTTACAAGCATGTGATGAGTTTTCTGCAGTGTGTTGATAACCCCAGTAGTCCTGTTGGGATTCAGAATTCTTTCAAAATGTGAGGACTGTTGCTTAGAGTGCATTATTTCAGACATTAGCATTACTTTTTCTATTAAAAGGAAATTTTTAAAAGTATTAAAAAGTATTAAAAGGAAATCTTAAAAATAGTCCAAGAAGAGTTTGATATCAGGGTTGGGATTTTTATCATGCATCAAAGCTTCCCTTTTGGCCCTTCCTTGCCTTCCCAAACCATGCAGAGCAGCAGCAATATTGTTCTGAGGCAGCTGTGCTTTGAGCGTGTCTCCTAAGCCTTGTCAGCCATGGCAGGCAGTCCCCACCACAGTGCCTATTTTACTTATTTGTTGCTGCACTCCCTCTTTCTTTAATTGGAAAAACAAAATATTTGGATTCACACAAACCTGTTACAGAATACTGATTTCCTTGTTTTCTCTAATGGGGTTTAAGTTCAGAGTGGCTTTTCAACAGGGAGACTAATAGGGAGAATACTAAATAAGGAAAAAGTAATAATTCTGTCAGTATGGCTTTCCTTTCAGCTCAAGTTATTCATGGGCTGGGGTAAGCAGCTACCTGAGGATTGTGGCAGGGAGAATACACCAGAGTATTTATCTTAAGAAATTAAAAATAAAAGTCTGGCTTGCAGAACACAATAAAGCTTTTAAAAGTGAAAGAGACCTATGGCATTAATATGTAATATTTTCAGGTGAGTTTGGTGATTTTTATAATGTGTTCCTAGTCCTGTATTTGTGTGACAGCCATTTGTCCTATTAGGGGCTGTTTTGGTTTAACCCCAGCCAGCAGCCAAGCCTCACTTTCTCACTGCCCCACCAGCAGGACTGGGGAGAGAACTGAAGGGTAAAGGATACAGAGCACAGGGGTTGAGGTACAGGCAGTTTAACGTGTAAAGGAAAAGCTGTGCACACCAGCAAAGCCAAACCAGGCACTGATCCACCAGTTCCCATGGGCAGGCAGGTGTTCAGCCATCTCCAGGACAGCCAGGGCTCCACCACCGCGCGTAGCGGTGACTTACAAGGGAAACAAACACTGTCACTCCAAACATCCCCCTTTCTCCCTCTTCCCCCAGCTGTATATGCTGAGCATGGCACCATATGGTGTGGGATAGCTCTTGTGGTCAGTTGGGGTCACCTGTCCCAGCTGTGTCTCCTCCCAGGCCCCCCCAGCCCCCTGGCCAGTGTGGCCGTACAAGGAGCAGAAGGGACCTTGGCTCTGTGTGAGCCCTGCTCAGCAGTAACAAAACATCTCTGTGTTATCAACCCCATGTTCAGCACAAACCCAAACACAGCCCCCTACCAGCCACCATGAAGAAAATTAACTGTACCCCAGCTGAAACCAGCACACAGGGTACCTCATCCCCTCCCATCTGTACAGGTCCCAGCACCTCATGCTAAAGCCATTCTGTCACCAGTGACTCCCAAAATAGCCACATCTGCAGAGCTGTTGGGAAGTTGGGACTGTTGTCAGCCCAGAAGTTCTGTGCTTTTAAATGCAGAGTGTTTGAGTGGTTTAAAATTAGTTCAGTGCAACTGTAATCAGAACCATTGATATCTGTGTGAATAAGTACTTTGCAAGGCTTGACAGCAGTTGGGCCACTCTAGGAGCAGCCAAAATCCAAATCATCTAGGAGCAGTGTGTTCTTTTGTAAGCTCCCTGCCCTGGAGACTGTGTCTGTGAAGAGCCTGGTATAAAAGTGCTGTGAGCCTCCTTGGAGTTTCTCTGATTTGCTATTGCTTTTGTAAAAAGAAATGAAATCTTAAAATGGGACCAATAACATATGAAACCTGGGGACCAGTCTTTTACAGGCATTGTGATTTAACTTAGTATTCATAAAGTAAACATGTCATTAGCATGTTACTTCTAGAAAATTCTAGTTGGCTTCATACAGGAGAGATGCACTAACAGAAAAAAAATTGGCCTAGAATATCTGTTTTCTCTTTTATCAGTGGATAGGTAATGTCAATTTGTTTTCCTTTTTTGCCACCTTGGGAAATTCCCATGTAAAGAAAAAACCTGAAAGCCGGTTATGTGTACAGTCTTTCCAAGAAAAAAATGTCTCAATTTAAACTCCTGCATTTAGATAATTTAGAGGGAGGGAGAGACAGCATAGCATACATTCAAAGTTTGACCTTAATATGCCTTAAGGGAAAACATACTGATGAAGAGAGAGGTTTTTAGTCAAGAAGTAGGTTTCATAGGTTTCAGTGTGCCAAAGCAACGATTTTCAGTAGTGCTGCTGTTGCTGCCATCAGTCACTGCTGTGCAGTGACAGAAACACAGTGCTGGGGTGTGCAGAGCTGTGAGTGTCAGGGGGCATTCTCTGTGCATGCCCCCCACCACTGGTGTAATTCCTGTGCTTATTCTTAGCTGCAGGTGGATGTTAAACACATGAGCTGTAATAGGCGCTTTTTAAAGGAAAACTTTAAAAATTGTTTTTTTCTAAAGCAGAGAAATCCTCTGACATAGCTTCTGGAGTTGTTGGAAGTGAGAGACATCCTTCAGGCAACAATATTGTAGTACAGATTTCTGTGTGTCTTTGAGCTGTACCGTGAGCAAATCCCTTGCAATGTCAGCAGGATGTATGGATTCTGTGTGACTCCAGAATGTCAGAATTCTTGAATGCTTGAAATTTAACTCTCTCAGTAAAATGTTGTTCCAGTTATGTGTGCAATAAAAGTGTTGCTGCAATCTACTTAGCTGCAGCTCTGTGCTGTTTTCCTCCTCTTGCTAAACCTCCAGTGATGAGGTGCAGCCTCTCTGCTAAAGAACATTCATGTTTCAGCCTGATTAACATTTTTAAAATATTCATGAAAGAGACCCAGAAATTTTGCTGACACTGTTTTTAGAAGAACTAAATGCTCTGGAGCACATATTGAATTGTGTGTGGCTGCTGTAGTAGAAAAAAAAATACCCTGGAGATGTCTTTTTTTCTGGGCTCCATGACAAATTTTACATCCATCTGCACTTTAGTTTCACAAGAACATAAATATCAAACTATTTTAACTTGCACCCAGCTGGAAAGTATATACTTTATGAGAGAAATGACATTTTTTAACAGTACTGTATTCACAGGTTATGGATCTCATGTGGATAATAAACTTGAACCCTACACCGTATCTAGTATTACATTATGGAAAAACTTGTCTTTCAGGAAAGTTTTAGATTGTGTCCTTGCTTTATGAAGAACTCAAAAAAAAAAGGACAAAGTTCACCTTGAATATGCTAGTAGGTAATACTTAAAAGCCATCTGAATTT
Organism: Rhipidura dahli; assembly: GCA_013399225.1. Lineage (NCBI taxonomy): Eukaryota > Metazoa > Chordata > Aves > Passeriformes > Rhipiduridae > Rhipidura > Rhipidura dahli. The sequence continues at coordinate 148,323 of VXAC01000779.1, read as the reverse complement.
AGAAATTATGTTGATGTTTTCCTATGGAATTATGTATTTATACACATTGAACCTGTTGCATCCTCGGATGGGAGAGAAGAAAACATTCTGTGTGTTGGTTGGTCAGAATTAATTCTCCCTGCTTCACCAATAGAGTCATTAGCTCTGGGGTTGTCAACAAAATACAACAAATTAATTTGTGTTCCAAAACAATATTAAGTAAAAAATATAACACAAATGCAAAGTATTACAAAGTAACGTGGTGATTACAAATTTGGACTTGATGATCCCAGAGCCTAGTGTTAAAAACAGTGAGGTTGTGGCTTCCATCCCTGTGTGGGCCATTCACTTAAGAGTTGGATGTGATGATCCTTGTGTGTTCCTTCCAGCTCAGAATATTCCCTGATGCTGTGGTCTTGGGGGTCTTTTCCAACCTTCATGATTCTGTGATTCTATGAGAAAGTGATGCCAAATCATCTGATCTGGCAAAATGAGATATCAATAATTTCGGAAAATACACTTTAACATGGAGAGAAAAGAGAAAATGTTAAAAGAAAAAATAAAACAAAAAACAACAGTGAACAGGACAAGAGGCACTTTAAGTATGAAGAATAGGGACCAAGAAGAGAAAGTTAATTAATGAGTTAAGAGGCAGGCAGCTGTCATGCCTGTGAAAGTCCATGATTTCCCTCATGCACTAGCTTTCTTGTGAACAGAAAAGAAGGGCAGAGCTAAAGTATATGCCTGTTTAGGAAATTGAATGCATTTTCAGTACAGTGATAAAATATCCCTTTGTTGTTTTGTCTTCCCATTCCCCCCAAGGCAAAACAAACAATAAATTACAGAAATGCCTCTAGCAGAATTTTCCTGTCAGCATTCTAGGAGTCATGACTTCTGCAGACAGGTTTTGCTCCTCTTGCAGTTCAGACTTTTACCTATGATACTCATTGCCTAGGGAAAATACAGTGTGTCAATTGATTTCATTTTTCTGTAGTCTTTTCACCTTTCAGATGTTCCTATCTACCTCCATGCTCAACTTAAAATCCCCCTCTCCAGCTCTAGTTGCATTTTACTTTTGCTGATACCAAGCTGGGTAGTTCTTCTCCAGCCTCTGCATCTATAGGAAAGACTCTCTTGAGTTTACTCTGAATGTGTTTTAACTGTCCTTTAAAAACAGAAACCATGTGAAAGGTGTTCTCTCAGTCTGTCATCAGCTCTTCGAATGTAGCTGACAATATTTCCTTCATTCTGGTCTAAAGAAGATAAAAATTAATGGAGTCCAAAGTCTGTATCCGTGCACTGGTAAGGACTCAGATTGCCTTTGAAAGCCAGGAGGTTCAAAATGGGTGATTGTTGGGATAGTTATGTTATTACATATGTAAAGGTGGAGTTGTATCACACAGCAAAGAGTAATGTCACGTCAAGGTCATTGGAGTGTATATTTGAGAAATAAGTATTTCTGATATATTATATCAGAACTGATAACTCTGCAGCCTTAATGTGCCATTAATATAGATTTCCACATTTAAGATGTCCTATTTTTAATAAATGGGGTAGGAAAGGGCTAGCAGATGACATTAAGTTTCATGAAGGGCTTAGGGCAGCCTTAAATGTGTGTATGGAATTAAGTATAGAAGAAACTAATTTTATCTTTCCTTATTAAGTATTTCTAATGGATTTGTCAGTCTAGTATGAGTCAGTGTTATTAGATAGCATTAATAATGTCTTAGAGGGTCTTTTTTCGCTGTTCTTTGATATCAGTTCATCTGTATACTAAGAATGCTGCATGGGTAGGTGTTTCAAATTCTGCCTCTTACATCCTTTATCCTTTCTGGTTGTCTTTCATGATAGCAAGCAAGTATTCTGAAAACCTGGTTTTGTTTATATTAGCCCTATTTAATGTAACCCTCTTATAACGGTTTCAGGATGACATCTTGGAGTTTGACTTTTCCATCTTCTGCCTTCAATAAAACACAAAACCTTTCCAAACAGGGTTAAAATGATAATATAAAAGCAAGTCTTTAATTGAAAGCTTTCAAGGTGCACAATATGGCAATATGCACACATGATGCAGTATTTCTATAATTTTTGTAAGGTTATTTAATTTAATTATCTCTCAAATATTGTCCAATTAGAAGAGCAGGTGGTCAGGTAATTTCCCCAAGGGTTCTGACCCACTGGAGGTCATCCCCCCCACCCCTGTTCTTTTAGCCCTGCACCTTATTGTGTCTACGAAGTCTGGTGCTAGACTAAAAGTGTCCGTGCTAGACTAAAAGTGTCCCTGCTAGATTAAAGAATTTTAAGAATGTGTTACTAAAGGTTTGTTGAACTGTGTGAAAGGGCAGGAAAAGTACTACAACTATGTATTAACAGTCTACAAAGTTACAAATACATGAAAAATATGTAAAAAGCTAAAAATCTTTAGGCATCACATCCACTAAGTTTTTTCTGGATAATAACTATCTACATAGGTTTTGAAAAACCTGTCTCTTACAAATTCAGGATTTTTATTAAAAAGAAATGATGTTGACGCTGACTCCAGAGATAGGAAGCCAGAATCACATGACAGTGGTAGCTCAGACCTTCCTGAACTTCATACTTGGATTTGCAAGTGCTGTAGGAACTGCATTTTCTCTGCAGTGGTGGCAGTGCCCCCAGTGTGATAGCCTGGTTTGGTTCTGTCCGTGTTGGCAGCGTGGGGTACAGTGGCCAGGCTCTCCTCTACAGCAGAGAAGTTCTATTTTATAGTCAGCAGAAAGGGAAATGCATTTCTTGTTGTTTCATAAGCGGATAATCCCACTGCTAGATCATCTAGGGTAGATTCAGAGCAGTTCTATTTTCCTGGAAAGGAACCAGCCTAATCACTCCAGATGTGCTGGGTGATTTGGGCTGTGCCTGACCCTGCCACCAGCTCTGGCCCTGTCCTGGAGCTGCTGCTTTCCATCCTGGCTCCTGTTGGTGCCAGCCTTACTGCTGTGCTCATTGCAGCCCACTGCCCCTTGAGAGCAGCTGCCCCTTGGTTAACCAGTTAATATTTCTACAGTGCTCTGATATTGAGGGGGAAAATTGTGTGCACGATGTTACTGGCTGATAGGTGTGGTTCCAATCCATGACTAATGGCAAAGCACAGTTGTTATTCCCACACTGCCATTAGGGATGAATATATTATTTTAACATGTTCTCCACCCACAGAAATTTCTCAGTCTCTTTTAATTTGCATGGCATTTTACAAACAGCTTTTTAGGGAAATCGAGAGCATTGTGGAAAAAGAAGCTCACTGCAAAAGACTGATATTGCATTGCCAGCCACATGCAATAAAAAAATTGCAAGTTAGAAAGCAATCTAACTGTTAAGGTATTAAAAATAAAGGTAAGCATCTATTTGAGGGCTGCAGTGCATCCCATAATCGTTACAAATAACTGCCAGGCTGTGAGCCAAGCAGTGTTCCAGCAGAAAGAAAGGGAACAGTTCAGTATGTAGGGACAATCTGAGAAAAGACATAGAGGTTATTAAAACTACCTACAGAAAGTATTCTCTAAGTCTGCCTGGTTTGTTTGAGCTTAAAGCTCAAATGTGATGATTTAGGGGGGCACCTAATCTCTTTTCCTTATTAATATTTGTCTTTTGAATGAAGATAACTTGAGAATTCGTAGTAATTTAGACCTCCTTTATTAATTCCACTGTCAAATTTTCATATTCAGAGGGCTTAAAAGATCTTGGAAACTGAAGCAGGAAAAGAGATTGAGTGAGCAAAAAGTAGAATACCTGGTAAGTAAGTCTGAGGAAAAAAAAGAGTATTTGAGCTTTGCAGTCCCATTTGATTCCCAGGCTATATTTGTGCCAACTCACTGTGGTTTAGAGCAGTCTTGGAGATATTCTAAAGTCTTCCAACTGTCCTCTAAATAGCAGCCTGCCAACAGAGAAGGCAGAAAGTCCAGCAGTGCCCCTTGTGCTTCCTGTACTGAGGCTGGAAGCTGGGGTACAAGTGCCAGCTTTGTGTCTGCCAGAGGGATTCTGTACCAGTTCTGCAAACACAGGGAAGTTCTTGGCTGGGGAAAATGAGCTGGTTTCTGGTCTCTGTGTGGCTAGAACAACACAAAGGGATTCAGACACAATGTAGGAACGGAGATTTTTTATTTTATACTATTATGTATATTTGATACATTTTGTGCTGTCTTATTTGGAAATAAATTCAGGTGTGTACAGAAAGGAGCTGTTCCAACATGACTTTATTGCCAGAGCTCCAGCAGCTTGCTTAATACTGTGTAATATTTTATGAGTTACTGACAAATTCACGGGTGGAGTTGTCAGGCTAACCATATGGTTGGCTTTAGAGAAATGTACCAGTTTGTTTGCTGGGTCGATTTTTTGATTGATTAAGATAGTACTGGTTAGCTGACCTTCAAATTTAGTTATCTCAGAAACCATTGTTTTCTGGAGCAGCCTCTGGGTTGGCAGTGACAAGCACCTGAATTGAACTTAAGTTCAGCAATTTACCTGAAAAGTGTCAAGTGAACAACTGTACTAGGTCACTGTGGAGATTTCACTCATCTCCCTAGTGAATTTGGCAAGTGGGACAATGTTGCATTATCCTCCAGAGAAATAAGTCTTGGCTTCAGGTTTAGCTTGTTTTTCTTTTATATTTCTGTGGTAGTACATAAGAGGACATAATGTATGCAGTGTGTCAAAACACAGTGGATTTATTTTGACTGTCTGATGTGAAGCCTCTGTAGTTCCTCCAGCTTAGCAGCATTAGTGTTCTGACTACCAATTTAGATTCCTGGTAGGAAAAGAAGATCAAAGACTTCTATGCCACAGCTTTTCTTCTTCTTCTCCTGGCACTCAGACTGTAAGTGAAAATGGGCATGATGAAGATCTTGCACTTGCCCCGTGGCTTGACTTTTATCCTCCCCCTTCTCTCCCCTCTGTTTTGTGAACACTTGAAGGCTACTGAAAGTTGTCTTATTTTTCCCTGTCTTATTGGACCCCAAAGGAAGGAGGACACCATTTGTATGGTGGCCACCACAAATCATTTTTGCATTGAGACCCCTGTGCTATCTGATTTCAGTGGCCTGAGTGAACCTGTTCTTCAGCTGTCTGGGAAAGGCTTTATATTTCACATTTTTATGAGCAGCAACAGCTTTTCCATCAGTTATGATGTTCTGTAAAGTCAGTGCCAATTGCCTTCATGTAATCTGAGAAAATGTGCACACAGCCTAGGATTCTGTGTAAGGATGTTTTGAGCTCCACTGCTGATTTATTGTAGGCAGGTACTACTTGAATATCAGAAAGATTATAATAAAAATTAAAAGTATAATTACAAGATTTGGTGGGAATGGTCTTGGACAGCTGAGGTTTATTTGAGATTAAAGGTGACTTGAGTTGGCTACAGTAGGGCTACTCTTAGAATCTACTAAAGTAGAAAATACTATTAATATGAGTGAACTATTGCTTCCTTTTGGCGTTTCAGAAACATCAGTAATGTGTACTGTGAAGTTAGATACTATGTCACTTGCACTCTTGGAAATACTTGGAGATCTGCTGATTTATTAATATATTTTCTGCTGCTGTTTATATGATCTGTCATCTGCTCTCCTTGAATGTTTAACAGCCCACTGGGAATTACTGCTATATTTCTACTCATGCTAATCAAAAGTTGGTACACAAAGTATTTCTGCTGTCAGGGGAACTATAGTGAGCAAGAAACACTGAACATTATCTGTCTGTGAATCAGCTCCTGCATGCCAACTCCCTTTTTGCTTTTTCATCTTTTTTTTTTTTTCTCTGTCTGTAACAGTAATCATCACAAAGTAGTTCTTCAATCAATTATTATTTTAAAGGAAACAGGACATAAATGTGCATTTTGAAAGCAAGGACAAGAGACACTCGTCTCTAATTCATCAGAAATTTTGACACTTTCTGGTTAGAACTCTTATAAGCATACCAGCTCTGTGTGCAGTGATTTTGTCTATGGAGAATTCATTCCTAATTCCATGCTTCATGGTGCTTCTTATTGAAGCCCAAGTAGTGCTTTTTAGACATTTTGTGTTCATGCAGTAGTTAGCATGTGCATTGTGATAATTTCTCTAGTGCCACTGTTCTTGCCTACAGTGCTTTATAGATATCCTTACACAAACAATTTTAGTCACCCTCAGTCAGTAACTATTCAAAATACTGGGTTTGTTCCTACTATGGTACTGTCTTAGTAACCTTAAATTTTCTCTGCAAGGGTTCATTAAATTCATTGAATATTTTCCATTTTATTCTCATAAAATATATAGTAGTGGAAATATAATTGCTTTTGGTATTATATAGTAAAATAATTAAACTACTGTAGGAATTTTTTTAATGTCAGTTATGCAGAAACAGGTTCAGCATAACGTGGATCATGTTTACTGTTTCTCTTGCATTTTAAGATCTGTTCTTAAAGCCTTATGGTGTCTTAAAGTAGACAAACTTTTCTTTAAGCACTATTCAGTGTTTTAGCATTGGCTCAGTGGTAAAGCTATCAGTTATGTACCTTTAGAAGCACTTCTCTATTACGACACAGTCTACCAGGTATTTTGTTATTTGGACTTATTTACCCATACCAATGGAATATTAGTTCCCTGCATGAAGGTGCAATTAAAAAAACAGCTAACAAAATTTACTTTTTCCCTCTTTATTTTGTACTTTTTAGCTGTTGCTGGTTACTGCATAAAACAAAAGTTCTGTCTAAAGCTCCAGCCTAGAGTTCTCTCTAGGCTGTCTCTCACTGGCTGGAGATTGTCTTCAGCTTCAAGTGTGAAATTTTAACCCACATATGACTCAGAAAATTATTTCAAACTGTAGCTAAGCAGTTGAATAAATTTTTAATTAAATGGATTCAGTTCTTTTTGAGATTATTTTTTAAAGTACCTTTAAAGACTGTTTTATTTCTTCTCTCCATTCTTTCTTAGTCATCTTTTGGCCACCATATGGGGCAAAAAAGTAAACTTGACAGATTTTTGTTAATCCAGGACAGTTCTAGGATTTGCCCATGTTCTGGCTGTTTCCTGCTCTCTTTGACAAATGGCTTTTTTTATGGATTTTTCAGTGTTTCTTTACTCACTGGATGTTGGGAATGCATGTAAAGCATGTCATGCATCAAGTGAGGAGGTGTTTCAAGGGCTGATCTTAAAACAGTTCCAGCTTGTTCTGAAGATCCTCACAGGTTACAAGTGAACAGCAAGTAGTTTGCCTTTGAAAGTGTAGTTATTTTTGTATTTATGCCATCTGTCAGGGTTTTTTGGTTTGGTAACAATGCACTCAACTTTCTGTCAGTAAATAAATGTAGAAGAGTATCTTATTTGTGAAACAAAACCTGTAGATTCCTTTTTAAGTTAGGAGCCTTGTAATTTCTGTATAGGGGTATCATTAGCTTTGAGAGATATGGAATTAGCCCTTGATGTGTTATATTTTTTGTATTTATTGCTCAGTAATAAATTTGGACAATAAATCTGATAAGGGTTTATGAATGTTGTGGAATGGGCTAAGACAGTGAGGAGACTTCTACGTCTTGCTTCAGGACAGAGCTTGCTAAAATGATGAAAGAGATGGGGTTTAGGAAATAAGGGCTCGTGAAGCTGAAAATTAAAACACATATCTAGATCTCACAGAAATTAATAGTAAATTTAATAATGTGGTGTGTACATGGTAGACTTACCTGCCTTGTGCTTGAATTTGAATACATGGCTAATTCACCTATAGAACTACTTTTCTATTTAAAAAGCAAGTGCACAATAATTTTATCTTGTCTCCCTGCCTTAGAGGAAGAGCACTGAGCACTGAGCAGTAGTGTTTGCACTGGAGCATGTGCAGCATGGCTGGCTTTAGAAGCCTTTGACCAGTGTTGGCCAAGGCTGGCTTGGCTGTTAGCAGTCAGACCACTTGACAGAAACCTGCAATGATTCCTACTAAATACTTGCAAAATAAGTGCATTAAAAAGGCATACTGAAGGGAAGGAAATGGCCACTTGGTAAGTTCCAAACAATTGAGTTCAGAGATTTAAAACACAGAAAAAAGTTATCAGCTTTTAATGAGAGTCAGAGAGTAGAAACACTGCACTATAACGACAGAGAGAAGTACAAACGTTTAAGCAGAACCATTGCAAAGAAATGAAACATTGTTTACATTATGAAGCAGAAATAGTTCTGTGAGTAATGTATTTTACAGCAGGGACCTTTGTAACAGAAGTCCTCCACTGACATTACGCTAATTGAAACAACAGTTGTTACATAATGAGATGGCATCAAATGATACCGAAATGAGGTTTATGCCCCAAATACACAAAATGCAGTTACAATCTACTTTAGATCCTATGCAACATATAAGCTTATGGAAAACACATTTTATTTATTTGGTCTACATAGCAGCTGTGAAATAGAATGCATCAAAACATCATACAGTTTTCTCATCTAATTAATCTAGAAATCAGATAGACCTTCATACTAAATTTTCAGGGGACCATGAGCTCCTGACAAGAAGAGAAAGTAATGGTTGTAATTTCTGCTTCTGTTGAATCTCTAGAAATAACTTTTATCTTCTTGAGGTGTACTTTTTTATATACAATGCCAATTTCAGAAAAAATGGTGCATTAGAATGTATGTATTGTACCTGAAAATGTACATACAATATTGGAAACATTCTGCCCTTCAATTTCTTTCTTGTTGAATAAATTCCTGCTCTTTTCTACTTAAATAATATTATATTGGAAGCTGACTTTCATTTCAATGTGATTTTTATTCATAACAAAGAAAGTGTTCAAGGTTCTCTTACTGAAAGTAAAAGAACTGTAATTTTCTTTTTAAGTTCTTCATTTTCTTATTTTTTTCAGAGAGAGTTGAGATATAAAAATAGAGATGCATTTAATGGTGCTAAGTGCCCAGGGGCTTACAGCCTGCAATTAATATTTTATGCATAATTTTCCACAATAATTGTAGTTATTTGTTGATCTTCATACAACTCTTCTCAGGATTGCTTTGAATTTAAAATTAATGATGCGAATTTTTTTCTGGAGTTTCAAGATCAGTTTTCTAGTCATAAAACCAGATATCCATATGCAATTCACAGTGAGCATATTTCCAAAGTGTTCAACTGCACGAATTATTTAATACTTTACTTCATCTGTTTCTGTTTGCAAGAACTGCTTCCTTTCTGTAGACAGAAATATCCTTGATTTGCTTTTCATACATACCAAGTCTAACCTAGTACTGGTTTTGTGAACTGCCTTAGGTTGAATGACAAATAAAATAATTGTGAAGGTTATAAAGCAGAATCCCACTTTGAAACTTCCTCTGCAATACTTACAGTGTTCTTGGGGTCATGTTGAGTGGTAACTTTCCAAGAACATCAAAACTAGGAATCCATTTCTTTATCATGGCAAGATTCCACGTGTACAACAATTAAAGACTATCCAGACTTAGTCTCCTCCTAGAGCTACAGCCAAATGAGGATTCAGAGAGAGGACTTCTGGATGATGACATGAAAATTCATTAACACCCCAGGAAAACAGGGATACAAAAAGCTTATGTAGCTCTGTTTAAAGCATGTTAAGCTTGGGTGGGATCAGGCAATGGGATATCAACTCTCCCTTTCCCTGCCTTTTAATGTTTGAGTAAACAGAATGCATTGTTAGCAGTGAGCCCTGCTTGACTTCTTCAGGCAAGTCTTAGATTTGAAATTCTAGCTGGTTTTTATGACTGCACTGTTGAACATCTTCAGTGAGCTATTCTTAAAGGTGGAGATTTTAAGGAGAGACCATGATGGTCATTTTCTGTGATGTCTTGTATAACACAAGGCATATTTTCTACACGAGCACCACTAAACTGTAGTCAAAAAAGCTGTGCAGTTACTTTGAACAGTCTTGTTTATCTTAACACTGACATGAAATTGGCTTATCTCCACCCTTATGTACTAGTGTATCAATTATTTACAACCATACAGAGAACTTGTCAGAAAGGTGCTTTGGCACAATTTATCTGAAGGAGTAAAATTATCTGTATCAGTTGGAGGTAAACTGCAATGGTAGAAAGAACTGTCCAAGGATAAGAAGAAATTGGTAGAATACTGTGTATGAAATCTTACATCAAGTAAAATTGGGATTATTATTGTTATTATTAATAATCATACAGGTGTTTCATTTTTTTTTCTTTCTCCTTTTTTCCTCTCCCCCCTTTCTTTTCCAAGTGTGATAAATTTTGCATCATTGAGATGCTGAGGATGCTACAGCTGACATGGCTCAGTGATTAACATTTCAGTGATTAAATTATGACTTTTTAAATTGTTATGTTTATAGTATTATTTTAGCTCTGTGCTAAGTATATAATTATCTTATTTCTGCCATTTCTGAATGGAGAAAATGAAGACAGAAGAATAACTGTTCTTTCTGTCTCAAGCAGTGAAGTTCTGGGTTCTGGGGTTTCGGGTAAATACGTGGACATTAATCTTGTTTTGTCATAACCAATTCCTGGCTATAACTGGGAGTCAGAAAGTGATGTTAAAGGTCCTCTCTAGCAGGAAAACATATTAGTTAATCTAATAAACCTTCTGCATACAAGTACTTTGTACAAAACCAGTTATGAAATCCAAGGCTAACCTGAGCCATGTAATGTGCATTCAGTGTGGAAAACAATCTAATCAATGATCTATTCGTTCCCTGAGAAAATGATCAGGGAACATATGAACACATAACTCTTCCTGAATTAGATGTTCAGTCATAGAATACATTTCAAAGTACCCTTAACAATTGAGTAATAGTGAACATATGGTAAAAAGAAAATAATCATAGCAAGAGTAAGTACTGAGAATAGAAATTGGCAGATAATTTGAAAATGGAACTCAAAAAACCCCAAAATATATCTTAAAGCATCAGCAAGAGAACTTCAGTGGATGTAAAATAAAATTTTCTCCATTTTCCGTGGAGGATCATAAAAATATTGAAATCACTGTCACGTTTTAATAAAATGCAGCAAATGCCTCTTAAATTAAATTTTATCATAGGAAAATTGTCATTTTGAGCTTTATATGTGAAATTTTACTCTTAACTCATTTCTGTCAGCAGAGCTATAAAAAATTCTAATAACAAATTCTTCATCTTAAGAGTGCAGCTTTCAAAATGGAAAAAACACACAATACTGCCTAATTCTTAAATTCATGCAAGGTCTCTGTGTTTTCTTTTGCACAAATACTTCCAGAAAAGGAAGTCATTATGAAAAATAAGGATGGTTTGCAAAGACCTTGTAGGCGATGTGTGTTTACATGGTAGAGCAATATCAATTTCTTATCTGCTCTAGATTCTTTTTAATAAAGTCCCTAATGTTGAGACAGATGTGAGGGCTGTGTCCTGTCCTGTGTTATATTTGTATTATGACTACGCTGAATATATGTGCAGTGGTTTTTTGCTGCCTGATTTATAGGGGAGGGACAGAGCAGTAACTAGAAAATCTAAGAGAGAATTTACTTGTCTGTCTATTCAGAAGAGAAACTTCTCCTGCCCATGGGAAATCACAGGTGCCAAGGCAGCTTCTGTTTATATTCCTGGCAAGATCCTTAAGCTCTTCCATCTACAGTGGAGGTGCTTTTGATAACCAGAGGAGGTGCTTGTACTTTGTGGTTCTGTTCAGATTCCTAAAGAATAGGGGATTTTTTACACTTTTTTTTCCAGACTGTGTGTAACCCACAGCTTGAAAAGGTTAACATTTTGGATGTTTGGGAATGCATTCAGAGTATGTAGCCTAACTGAAGAAAAAAAGGTTATTATTGGTTCATTTCTTGGCTTTTTCTCTTGGAGCCTGCTCTTAGTGAAATGTAGTAGCTGTTAAATATATTGAACACTCTGAAAAGCATTGAAATAACCCATTGACATTAAGGATGTGTGCAGAAAGAAGCCTATCTAAAGATGTCTACAGCACACCTGTGTTTGGGGGGGGGTTTGGTTTTTGTTTTTTTGGGGTTTTTTTTGGTTCTATGGTTTTTTGTTTGTTTGTTTATTTGTTTTTGGGATTGTTTTTTGTTTTTTCTTTTTGCATTAAAAAAATGCTTTTAAGAATTAGTTGCTAAAGCCAATTTAGTGATCATAAAATGTCATTGAAATTATTGTTTTCTAAAAGCAATTGAGCTGCAAGGGTGGAATGTTTCCAAGATTTCATAAGGAGGTAAAAAGATAATGTTCAGACTGTAATCCTTTATGTTCCTATAAGCATGGGCAGAAATTTGACATTATTTTTCCTATAGTCTTTGACCTTCAAGCTTCTATTCTTTCTTTCTTTCTAGTGACAGTTATATGTGTGCAAAAGGAACTGATATATTGATGAAAACAAGCAGCCAACCTATACTTTTTGGTTGTTTTTCCAGTAGTAAGGAATGTAATTTTAAAAAGTCTATTCCCATTGTTATGAATTAATTGCTAAAAGTTACTAATGGCAAAATGGCTTTGGGAAATGTTAAATACATATCTTCGGTGGTTTGCTGAAGTACTTTCTTGCAGCCACAAGCAGCAACATCATCTGGTCAGCTGGGCATTTCCTCCTTCAACTTAGTGGGTAGCTTTGAAGTCAAATAATCATGTACAAGGGTCTGTAATATTCATAGAAATATGAATGAAATAATAGACTCTGACTTAGTCGAGCACTAGAATTTGAATTAGGCACTTTGGCAGAAGAGCTGAGGAGCCTCATGACCCTTCACAGATGTAGCACATTTGATCTGGTATCATACTCAACTTCATCCTTATTCTGTGCTGCATTTCTTAAAATCTCTATTTTGTGTTTATCCTGAGGATGTGGAAAGAAAAAAGAAAAAAAATCCATGTGTTTTGTCTTGTAATAAGAAAACTGTTTTGATACATTTTGCATGACAGAAGTTGTCAAATGGAGTGAGTACACATTTATTTAGCTGAAATCTCTATTGGAAATTAATTGTGAAAAATACAGAGGTCAAAGTAAAAAAAAAAACCTAGCAACTTCTTTACTTGGTATTTAATTAATTTTGTTATGAATAAAAAATATCAGTATTCCTTTTAAAATCCTGCTACTGAAACTATTAAAAATCAATTAATTCTTTGAATGTTTGAAAATTATCCTGTATTAGAAGGATTTTATAAATTACTTGGTTAAAGAACTATTCTAAAAAGAATTATTTACTCTACGGCCAAGTAGCAGTTATTTGCAAGATATGAAATACTTGAGTATGCAGATTTGAGATGACTGATGCTGACAAGAAAATGCTTCAGTCATCTTTCCAATTTGGCAAAAAGAGAGGAGGTGTCAGACACTGAATTGTCAGGGTCCTTGTCTTCATGGTCACTGTAATACAGAGAACACAACGAATGCTGTTTGTAATTATCTGTAGAGACAGACACAGATGCAGCAATGATACTTATTTCGAGTTGAAAGGTAGGAAATGGACTTTGAGCAAACTGCTTGGAGTCCTTAAGCCTCCCCACAGAGTATAGGAAGGTACAGTACAGGAAGCTTTTCCCTTCCTAATGATGAGAGAGAGAAAGAGGGAGAAAGAGGGGACAGAGTTGTTTATAAAGAACTATAAAGAGAATAGAGAAGAAAAACCCACAGTCATAATGTATAAAGTGCACATCCCTAGATATAAGGGACTTGCTGATTGATATAACTGATGCAGAAGGGCTGGTCTGTCCTTAGTGGCATTTGTGGGGTGAAGGGAAGAAATTACTATGCATAATATGCAAATCCTATGGTATATAATCCAACTTAATTGTCTGCAGTGCATTGATGCAAGTCTGATAATTCATTCAATGTATATTATTGCATAGGTAACTGTAAGCAGAGCTAAAGTAAGGACAGGATTGCTGTTTTTGTAGCAAATAATCCTTATTTAAGGTGTGTATCATGGGATACAGTATATTAAGAGAACAACAGTTTATTTAGGAGGAACGAAGTGTTTGCTAGTGCTCAGTTTTAATTGCAGCTGAGGAGTGCTGGAACAAGGTGCATAAAACAGGTGCTGTTACCCTCCCACTTTCATCTCTTTGGGTTCAGGCTGTGTCATCTTCCACGTCACAGCATAATTTGGAGTTATTGCAGGGCAGGGAAATTACATGATCAGTAGTCTGCCCAAGATCAAGGTCATGCTAGAGACTCTTCAGGCCTGAAATGCTCCCCAGGTGCCCTGTAAACTCTTCAGTGATTAGTTGGGACAGACATAGGCAGACTCTGTAGTTACCAAGGATTATCACTGTATGGTGGTCTTTTCACGTTAGTGTAATTTTTTTTCCCTTAATAGGATGTAACATCTGTAATATATCTGCAAATGTGTCATATTTTTGTTTGGGCATTTTTTGTTCTTCTTTATTTTCTTGGGTATATAACGATTTGTTGCAGCTTGTCATGAGTCAGTGAGAACTTCTTAGCTTATTTATAAGTAATATATATTGGTACCTACTTATTTTTCAAAAATTATGAAATAATAAACCCATAAAATACAATTTTAGGAAGGGTTATTTTTTTAAGAAAATATTGTTTTCACTAGATTTTGCCAAAAAAGCAGAAAAAGAAACCAATTTTGGAATCTTAAAAGATTTGAGACTGAATTAGAACAGTGTATAGAGTAAATCTCTATGTGTACTTTGGGTTTAGTTTATCAAATCACACCATAACTTTAAATGGAAATAAATAGATCTCATTTATTTTGCTGGCAGATAACACAAAAACTACTGATAAACTGAAGTAATACATAACTATTTATAATGAGTAGGTATACAGACGTGACTCTTGGGGATGGTACTATGCAGGACTGGGAATTGGACTTGGAGGTCCCTTCCAACTGAGTTCATTCTGTGATGTATGTGATACTTAGGTAACACATAGCTGCTTATAATCTGTGTCAGAACAATTACTAAAACTTTAGTGGGCTCAACTGGAAAGGAAGCTACTGAAACACTGATAAAGCACCTGGTTAATAGTATTTAAAATGCAGCCTAACAGTTGTGCATCTTCATGCACAGTGTAAGCAGTGGTTTTCACAGGCTTTAGAAGGTTGAACTTAACAGTAGAGTTAGATCCTCATGTATGGGAAGGATGATATAATCCTCTGGAGGATGTTAATACAATATGCAGAAGTAGTTCAACAAGTCTATTTGCCTTTTACGTTCAGTGGATAGTCATAAAACTGATTTTTTTGTTAAAAATATATATTTTCAGGGACATGTGAATAGACAAGATACAGTGATGTAGTTTCAGTCGAGTATAATGAAGGTTTGACTGGGTCAAGGATCCTAGGAATCCAGGCATGGCTCTGGTTTGAAGCATACTGAGTATGAGGCAGCACATTGTCAGAGTATCTACAGCTTTCACAGCAATCTAATCTAACCATTCTTTTTGTTAGTATTTCTCCAAAGAACTGACCCAAAATTTAAAAGCTCACTTTTAAGTACTATCTGCTAGTTTTTCTGTGAAAACATGAGGGTGGATTACTGTTCTCCATAAAACCTTGTTTAGCACTGATGCATTCCCCTGGCCACATGCTCTCTGATCTTCCTGCTCTGGTAAGCTTGTCTGGAAGCTGATCTGCATTGTAGCTAATCAAGATGCTTCGCTTCACCTCCCCTTTGCCAGCATACAAAAGCTCATGTCAGGAAAGCTTTCAGAGGTAATCAATCCAGAAAAATAGATCAGCAAAAGGAAAACATGGTGAATAAATATTTCATTGCACTATGTAAGCCTGTTGTTTTAAATAGCAAAACAAACAGCTTAGGCTGTTTTCTTCACATATTTTAATTATTCATTAATTTTGTATAGAGGCAATATTTATGTATTCACATGCAAGTGTCATTCCAGCAATGGGGATGATTTGTGCAGTATTCAAAAGCATTTAAGTTCCTTGACCCCTGCCATATGTTGGTAACTGCTTCCCAGGATGCAGTGACATGTCATTTCAAGATATTCATGTTAACTCGCTAGAACATCCTTTCTCATTAATGATTATTATGGTTATACCTTATACATTTAAATATGTCCATGGGCTTGGCAACAGGGGTTATACCATCTTGACATCCTAAATACTAAGGATTTATGCTTGAAACAGTATTTCCCTGCCTTGCACTACTACCAGTATCATTCACAAATTGGGACTCAGTGGTGGACATGCACACATATGCCTGATGTTTAGCATAGATGTTTCTATGGCCTCTGGAAGATCATTGTGTGGGTCTACAACTAATGGGAACATATATTTTCCAAGAATTTAAAAGTGAAGTGTCGTGTAGTGAGTGACTTTACACCAGTGTAATCTGCATATGACATCAGCAACTCAGTCAAAATTAAAACTGGAATCAAAGTGATTATTAATGCCTGTGGAATAATGGCTTGTGTTTATCAGCTACCTGTTCAGTGAGAGTGAAATTTGATCTAACTGCATAAAGATGGGAGCTCTGAGTTGAGATTGTCTTTTTTTCCTAAAGGAAATCATAAGGTAGATGCATATACATTCTTTTCCAGTTTTTTATCAGATGTGTTCAACATTTTTATGATGTTCCTACAAACAAGCCACTAGGCATAAATAATTTTTTTGTGAACTGCAGGCTTTCTTTTCCCAAATCTTGAGTAAGAATAATTTAAATGAGTAGCCATGTACCCACACAATGCACAGTTAGATCCCTAGAGACAGCACTTGTGACTCAATAGCTGCAGAGTTATGTATACTGTGGCTATATACTGTGAGCGTTTTGACGTGTCCTACCCAGAAAGCAGAAGTGGAGCTATGGCTCCTTTCAAAGGTTACAACAAAATTTTAAATCATAAACATTAGATTTTAATGTAAATATTCTGATGGATTTAAAATATATTGCTATTTTCTGAAGGCATCTTCTGTTTTGTATGTTTTGTCTCTATTATAAAACAGTATTTTTACCTTTTGCATAAACTTACAATGAAATAATGAGACTAACTTTTTTCATAGAATTTGATCTTTGAGCAATTATTTGATTTTATTTGTATTCAGTGGTCACAATTTTAAGATCTTTTCCTGTGTTCTTTCCCAACTTTCTTGAGAGTATTTCAGATTATTACTAAATGAAGTAGAGGTAGTTCTAATTTTCATTTTCAGAAAGAGATTCAGTCATTTGAGCTTTCTGTTTTAATGCTCATTTTGTATCTTTCTTGTTCATTTTACATTTTAAGTATGGTAATTTCAGACAGGGTAGGAGTATGTACACACTCATTCGAATTGCAAAAGTCACTCCATCCGTACAACTGACTTCTTTAAACAGACATAAATTAGAGATTGACAATTTTTTCTGGAATTTTGTTTCCATTAATGTTGCTTTGTTTCTAACAGAACTCTTGTAGAAACTCCTACAGAATACCCATTCAAAGTGTGAACGCCGCTGTTCCTTTTTTAAACATGGAAAGTCATTAAATTGTAACTGTGTTACATCCAGCTGGTGGCTGGTCACTGGTGCTGTTCCTCAGGGCTGAGTACTGGGTCCAATCTCATTTAATATTTTTATCAAAGGTTTAGACCAGGGGATCAAGGGCAGTGTCTGACAGTTTGCAGACACCACCACCAAGTGGGGTGGGAGTGTTGATCTGCTGGAGGGTAAGAAAGCTTTGCAGAGGGGTCTGGATAGGCTGAATCCATGGGCCATGCCTGAGGTTCAGAGAGGTGATGTGCATTTGGGTTCCAACAACACCAGGCAGCACTACAGGCTGGGGACAGAGAGGCTGCAAAGTGAAAAAGGCCCTGGGGGGTTTGTTTGACAGCAGCTGAACACGAGCCAGTGTGTGCCCAGCTGGCCAAGAAGGCCAGTGCCATCCTGGTCTGTATCAGGAATAGTGTGGCCAGCAGGGCCAGGGCAGTGACTGTCCCCTGCACTCAGCACTGGGGAGGTCACCCCTCGAGTGCTGTGTCCAGTTCTGGGCCCCTCAGTTCGGGAAGGACACTGAGGTGCTGGAGAGGGTCCAGAGGAGCTCTGGATGGAGCACAAGTCCTGAGAGGAGCAGCTGAGGGAGCTGGGGGTGTTTAGCCTGGGGTAAAGGAGGCTCAAGGACCTTACTGCTCCCTACAAATACCTGAAAGGAGGTTATATCCAGGTGGGGGGTGGCCTCTTCTCCCAAGTAATAAGCAATAGGAAATGAGGAAATGGCCTCAAATTGTGCCAGGGGATGTTTAGATTGGGTCTTAGGAAAATTTTTTTCATAGAAGGTGTTGTCAAGCATTGTAACAAGCTGCCCAGGGAAGTGGTGAAGTCACCATTCCTGGAGATGGTTAAAAGACACGTAGGTGTTGCACTTTGGGACATGATTTAATGGTGGACTTGGCAATGCTGAGTTAACAGCTCAACTGGATGATCTTAGAGGTCTTTTCCAATGTAAATAATTCTGTGACTCTAAGTTCAGTTGCTTATATTTGTATCTAGAAAGAAGGATTTTTCTTTTAATTGAAAGGGGAGGAGGTTAGAAAGAAGAACATCTCCATTCTACATTTTTAGGAAAAGCCAATATGGCACCCACATCCACACTGGGTGACACAGCAAAATTTTGACTAAATCCTTCATGATCTTTTAAGAAGCTGAAAACCCTAATTGATGGTTATGTTTTGATAAGAGGTAGAGGTAATCTTCTCTGCTGAAATTTTCAAAGGTAAATATTATCTTCTACTGAAATGACCAGTTATTGTGTTTACATTTTTAGTGGCTATCAAGACTCAGCCTTTGCTCTGCAGTGCTCAAGTCCCTCTGGTTTTATGTTTGTTTTAGGATTCCCGATCAAAGAATAGTATAGACCTGGGGTCATGACAAAGGTGGTACATGAAGGATGTTGTATATATAACTGATGTTGTATATATAACTGTAATATTTGTGCTTAAAGGTGAAGGATATTACCTTTTCCAACTGTGTGTGATAAAAAGCTCAGGCTTTCCTTGTTGCCTACCAGCATAAGTTGGCTCATGTATTCTTGTCATGTATTACAAGTATGTCCTCCAGGCCTCTCTGGAAACATTTGCTTACTTGCTTGCTTGCTGAGTGGGTGGAATAGGATTTTATGGTCATTTCTGCTGTTCTCCAAATACTTTAATTTTCACGTGTCTTAGTCACACAAGAAGTAATAAGAGCTGTTCTGTTCAATAACACCATATTTCTGGCTTCATCTTCTTTCACTTTACTAACTTCTGCTGTAATGTGAGTTGTGATGAACGTCCAGTGATTTTAAGAAAGCGTTTTCCTCCTTTTACAGCATGAGTGGTTTTAGGGGCCACACGTGATTCAAATCCTCACAGAAAGTCAGCACATTCTACTTTGGCAGAAGATGTCAGAGCAAATAGTTTCAGCATGGTTTGAATTTCAGCAAAGACAAATTCTCTGCAGATAAAGCAGTCTAATACACATAGTGTTCATTAATATTATTACAAATTCACACCATTTTACTACTGTTTGGTTTCACATGTCTGATGGGATTCGACTGTTGAAAACACTGAGGGACCAACTTGATGGATTTATTTCAGAAATTTCCCCCATATCAAAAATAGTCCAGAAACCTAACTGACTTCCACAAATACACTTTTTCTAAGCTATATTTCTTAAATGTACATGCCTCTTAAATATGCATTCGACTGAACTATCAAATCCCTTCTCATTTGAAACATGTTATATTCTCTTTGCCTTTTTGAATCATTATGAGTGAATGATCCATTTTGAATGAACTTCCTTCCAACATGTCTGACTGTCTTTCCAAACTCAGAAACTATTTCTTAAATTCTTCAAACCATCTTCTACTACTTTCCCTCATTTTGCCTTGCCTCATGAACAATGTATGGTACTATAACTTCAGGTTTTAACTACTGCCTCTGTGGCTTGCTTCTCTTGTGATACTGAGGGCCATCATATTTTTATATAAAAACTATTTTTTGAACCAGTGACTGATTATTTAGGGATAGTTTCTACTCCCCCTATCTGTCCTGTGGCATTGTGCTGGAATTTGTAACAAGCAGTGCTAGGTGAGCAGCATGCCTAAAAATGACTGAAAGATATTCAGCAGTGGAAGTCTTCATTTTCACCCCTTTAATATTATCCTAAGGTTTTACTGCAATGGTATAGGCTGTGTGTTGCAGTCTTATCTGCTGTTGCCCCTAACAGCAAGCTGTTTCTTCTTCCCTGTTGGCATTCCCAGTGTCGAGAATTGTTATGATCGACATTCACAGGGAGTTTGGGGAGCTCCCAGTGTTGTGAATAGGGCTGGATGCTTGTGAGTATTCAGTGTGTGTTTTAGGGCCTGCACCTGTATTCCACTGCCTTAACTTGTGGCACCATTACCAAGAATACTTGACAGTTGGGTTTAGTTAGTGGGAAATCTGGTTGTGACCTGAAGAGCGCTTGGAAGACCAAGGATTTTTCTGTCAAGCTGGGGGGAAAACAACCTGGCTGGTGCTTTGCACGTGGGAATTCTTTCATAACTTCTCCAAGGACAATGGTGAGACTGTTCATACAATTGGAAACCAGAGATTTTTAGTGAACAGTGTAGCTTACTTACACTTAGCCTCCGTGAGGTGGAACTGAGAGCTTAAGGATCCAATCTCCTCTATTCCTTTACTCAGGACTATCTGTTAGCTCCTCAGCAGTTTTATGCTGTGCCTCGGGGCTTTGATCTGTGCTGATGTGGACCTTGTGTGCTATTTCAGAGATACAAGAGCACTCCATTTTGCACAATTCTTGCTGATGATGTGAAACTGTGGGGAGTGGCTGATACACCTGAAGGCTGTGCCACCCCTCAGCCAGACCCTGGTAGGCTGCAGAGCTGGGCTGAGAGACACCTACTGAGGTTAAACAAGGGCAAGTGTAGGGTCCTTCACCCTGAAGGAATAACTCTACTACCAGCACAGGCTGGGGGCTGACTTGCTGGAGAGCAGCTCTGTGGAGAATGGAGTCTTTGTGGATGGCACCTGGGAGTCTTTGTGGATGACCAGTGGACCACGAGCTGGCAGTGCCCTTCTGGCTAGGGGGGCCAGTGGTATCTTGGGCTGCATCAGGAAGTGTGGCCACCAGGTCAAGAGAGGTGATCCTGCCCCTCTGCTTGGCCACATCTGGAGTACTGTGTTCAGTTCTGGTCTCCACAGTTCAAGAATGACAAGGAGCTACTGGAGAGGGGCCAGTGGAGGCTGCAGAGAAGAACTGGGGTCTGAAGCATCTCTCATGTGAGGAGAGACTTCAGGAGCTGCACCTCTCTAGTCTGGAGAAGACTGAAAGGGGATCTCATTAATGCACATGAATATCTCAAAGGGGGTTGCCAAGATCATGGTGTCAGGTCCTTTTCAGTGGTCCCCAGCAGCACAAGAAAGAGCAATGCCCATAAACTAAAACACAAGAAATTCCACCTCAACATGCAGAATAACTTCTTTACATTGAGGGTGGCAGAGCACTGGAACAGGCTGCCCAGGGAGGACATGGAGCCTCCCTCTCTGGAGACATTCCAAACCCACCTGGACATGTTTCTGTTGGCAGACCTGTTTTAGATGGCCTTGCCTTGGCAGCAGGGAAGGGGGGTGTGGTTGGAATAGATGATTTCCAGAGATCCCTTTGAACCTTGATGTTTCTGTGATTCTTGGAAGGCACCCAGTGCATCAACATAAGAGTGTATTTGTGTGCTGGATTTAGTATCCAGATCTTACCATATCAACAGTTGTAGTTTCTATCTTCTGCTGTTCTCATACTCTTCTCTTTTCCTTCCAGCTGCAGCCCAGTGCATTGGCTATCTTGAATTAAAGGATCTAAGATATCCCATACAATCTGTCATTCTTGTCCTGAAGGTTAACTTGGACATTATTCTCACTTGAAAAAAATTGTCTTTGGGAATTACCTCCTCTTCTGGACCTTATGTTCTAGGGCTTGACAGATTTTAGGTTAGAGTGTAACTTCTATCTACTCTGCCACACAGATTAATTTTAAATTGCTTCACCAGGAAGGGTTAAGGAACATAAAAGAGTCTTATTGTCAGTGGATTTTAGTGACTTGGGCTTTAGTGATTTGCACTAATTAGAATCTTTATGTGAGTAAACAGTAAAATGAAAATGTTTCCGGACTCCCAATTATTCATACATTTTCTCTGGGAATATGTCTACCTTCAACATGACAAATTATTCTGCTCAAAATTTTCTTATGGCACTGTCTGAGCCAGTTAGAATCTCTTCAGGAGACATTAATACATTTATCCTATTTATCCTCTAGCAATCCTAACCAGAAACGCATATCTGTGGTTGAATGATGGGGTTTATTCTGGTAACCAAAGGGCATATATCCATTCAAAACTTTCTACTTAGTGACCATGGGATGGCTGATCACCCTAAAGCACAGGAATTTAAATTCTGTCAGGTACAGAAAGTGAACTGTCCCCAGAAGTGAGGAGCTATTGACTTAATTCTTTGAATCAGTTGCTGAGGTGGGGTGATCAGTTTGAGACTTGGATAAAGTATTGTCTGAACAAGGACTTTATGCTTTTTATCATTTGTGTACAGGCCACATTTAAGATTGGGTCTCCAAATTCCAGAGGATATGATTTCCAGGTGTAGTTAAGTGTTTTCAAAACCCTAACAGACACCTCTGTGCATCTTAAAATATCTCAACAGCTTTGCAGTGTTGTCTAAAGAATCTTATGTGGCTCTAGATGAAGTTGAGGGCAGAACTGGGAATGGATCCAAGATCATTTGGGGCCCAGTCCAGCACATCAGCATAAATCATCTTCCTCCTGAAATTTACTTCAACTGCGCCACAATTCTGTGCTCAATTCATTAATTTTTAAAAACAGGTACTATATACCTTAGAGTGAGTTTAAGATTTAATATCTTATTATTTATTGATCACATTGAAATCTTCATTGAAAACATGATATGGCCCTGAGTGGGCCCTTAAACTTACTTGAAACCAACATATTTTAATGACTTGGCATAGTTGCTCCCAATTTCTTCAGTGAGAGAGCAATTTCATATTTAGTATGTCCACAGTATTATTCAAGCACTTCACTGACAACACTTCACTCCACTAACAACATTCTTAAACAAAAGAGTACAGGAGAGAGCATTTTTTTTTAATACAAGATAGTCCGGTGACACCAGTAATTATTTTCAACAAACACACATTCTAAGGGAGAGCAGACATCCACAGAGGACATCCAAGTTTTTTTTATTTTTTTTAATCTGGTTATATCCTGTTTTTACAAATGGTGCCAAGTGTTTTGCCTTCCATTTTTATGCTTTCAGGATTAATTAGAATGCCCCGGCTAGTCCTTTTGGTATTTTAATCTTCTAAAAAATCTAAGTACATGAAAGAGTATAGTTAATACTACTATAGTTTTCTCAGGAAAAGTCTTCTGCTTAGAGAAAATTAGGTGAGAGGTACTGACTTTGTACAGTCCATGATAAGTGTTATTGAAACTGCAATAAGCATTGCAGCTTCATTCATTGTGATAGTAGCAATCTGAAAGCTAGATACAAAATGAGGAACTTCTGCTGTCAGGGTCAGGTGATAGCCCAGATTCTATTTTTATTAATTAGTCAGTCTGAATGCCTAAAGAAATTGTGACCCTGCAGAATTTAAAATTCTGGACTGAGCTCTCCAGGACAGTGTTTCATTCCTGTTGCTGCAGGGATAGAGAAAGCTTTTCAGTTGGGATCTCTCTCATTCTCAAGAGAAAATATGGTAATTCCACAGTACTGGAATTACCTTCATAGCTAGGGTTAATAAATGCCATAACTAGACTCATGAAAATGCAGAAGGAATCACATGAATTTCTGCACCACAGGACATTAAGGTATAACTGACGTTGGGAGAAAATTCTCATTTAGAAAAAGACAAACATTGCAAAGGCACCAAATATGGGAAATCTGAGTCGGTTTGTAATGAAAACCACAGCTTAATAAAGAGGGCACATCCAACCAATGATGTAGCAGGACTTTATTTAATGTCTGCATTTGATATATAGATATTTTAATATATTTTACTAAATCTATATAAATTGTATATTATACTGAGTTATATATTTGGAAGTCTGAAGGAGTAGTACTGTAAACTTTTACATATATACAGTTGGAGAGAATTTAATAGACTAAGTTGTGTGTGGAAGATTTCCTTCAGCATTAAAAGAAATTGTGATTTCATTGTTAACCTCAGGTGGAATTGGATTAAGACTTCATTTGTCATAAAAGGCTGGCTATTCCCAGCTCTCATGTTCCTCAATACGTCTGTGTCACAGGAGATATTGCCTGACAATTGCAGAGTTTGAGGCTCCTAGGACCGTGTAAAGCTTTTTTTCAACCTTGACAAAAGCTGCTCAGCTTGCTGACACTTTTGTTTCTTTTTTTTTCTTTTTTTTTCCCCCTTAGATTGTAGTGTGATTAAGAGGTTGGTTTTATCACATATGATTTTGTGCCTGGGTAGAATTGGAAAGTTCTCTTGTGGAGAATATGAACATTTGATCCTTCTTCCATTCAAAACTCTCCCTTAAATTCCTTTTATTCCTTTTGTGATATGGTTGAATAATAATATTGGATTGAAAGTGTGTGGGGTTTTCAATATTTCCTTTCTCCCCCTTCCTGTTTTCAGATACATTCAAAACCTGAGACCAAGAAAAACCTGGATATTTTTAGAGTCAACCTTTTAATCAAAACAAGGATGTTCTGGAATTTCAGTGAACTTCAATGAATTGCAGAAGCATCGACTGGGTAGTGCTGAATTAAAGTGTCAGCTCTATTGTCTTCTGATCAATAAGATCCCTTAAAGAACCCAGAGAGAGAGACAAAAGAAGAAAAGTCATTCATTTAGAGAGCAACACTGTAAATGCAGCAGTCATGATGGTTTGAGTGCAAAGTCTGTGACTAGAGCTGCAGTAAAAGAAAAGGAGGCAAACACAGCCCCAAAAGAAATAAAATATCCAGAAAATGTGGGTTTTTTTTCCATCAACTGTGCCATATATTCCACAAATTAGCAATAAATTATTTTTTCCAAGAATACTAAGTATGATATGAAACAGGGAGTAACACTGAATGGTTTGATAGATATTAAATAAAAGTTTACTTAGACAAAGGATAGTAACAAAGGGTAGTAAATTGCGCTGCTGTTTTAAGAGCCTGTCACCAATGGGTTATACTGAGGCTATAGTGGGTATCTGTGGGTGAATGCTTTATCCTTTTCTTTTTTAAGAAAGAGAATGTAGTTGGATGACTCCTGATTAAACTTGTCTGTACTTAACTGTTAGCCCTTTCTATGTATCAGTAACAAAACTCTCTGTCCTTGACCTTTCTGTATATTTTTCATTTAATGTTTTTGCAGGAGAAAGGGGTAGGAGGGAGCGACAGGAGAGAACAGAAATGGAGGGGGAGGATAACAGCAAAGGAGATGGTGTATTTAACAGATACTGAGAAAACAGAATTTTTTTCCCATTTCTGCCACTAAATTTCAATACATCTGGGCTAGTAAGATACTGTGTTGGGCTCTAATGTGCTAGATTCTATGTCTTGAGGATAATTTGCCTCTAGGTACAGGAAGTACAGATGAGATGTAAATACATTAAATCTCTTACTTGTAAGTGGTTTAGACTACCCATCTTTTTAATGGCTGCTCTTGTAGATTGAAATGAACCTCTTTTGGGTTGTGAACCAGCAAGGTTCTGAATTTTATTGTTGTCTTCAGGGAAGAGTCGGGTTCAATGGGTCCATGTTCAAACTTAGAGGTATGCCCAAATGAGTGCCTGAATGACAGCCTCATTAGCAGTATTTTGAAGTGCTTAAGAGCTTCAGTATTTTGTGAGTCACAGTTGAAATAGTTACATTTTTTAGAATTTAAGCATTTTGTTCCATCTTGCATGTAAAAAAGAAATAGACCCCTAATACTATGCAAATACACTATGATTCATACCTGCAACAATATCAGCAAGGAAAAAAAGAACTGTATAAAATGAAAGACACAATAAGATACGTCAGATAAGATTTTAAAAGCTTTGCCAGGGAGGCAGAACTGAAAATCCTACACGGGAAACCTAATGATAGAATATTGGCTCAAGTGTTGGAATTACTCTGGCAGTATATTTTTCAAATTGTTACTAGAAAAATATGACTGTTCTTCTTCCTAGAATCTGCATTACCTTGGTGGTTCTCTCTGCTCTGCATATAGGACTGACTGCTGAATTTTAAGAGATCTGAATTTGGCTGAGGATGAGCAAACAGCTGTAGCCTGCGAACATTCTTCTCAAGGCTTCAATAGGAGGTCTGAGCAAAAGAGAATATCTGATTAATGACCCTGTCCCAAACCAACCACAGGAAGTCATTGCTTCTGGTATGTCTGGGCTTGACAGATGTTTGTCAGCTCATTGTGCGTCACTGTTCAAACATCTCTGAAATTTTCAAGGTACAGCTCTAAGAAGCAACATAAAATGTCAAAGTGACACTTTTTTGTAGGACAGAGAATAACTGAGAAAGTGACATGAGACAAGAGCCCTCAAGATACTTAAATTTTTCTTGAAGGTTTGACTTTTCCATGTGTTAATATTTCAACCTGTAACTCACAAACCAACAGCACGAGACACTGCTTGATGTTGGCTACAGAGAGCAAACTTGGAAAGCAAAGCACAGCAGCAAAGATCCTTATATGACTTCATGGAACACAAACCTCATTTTTAAAGAACTGGTTCTGTAGCCTTTCTCCATCTTGACAAATGATTTAAATGAACCAGCTGCTGGAACTGAGCCCAGCACCGCTGGAGCAGTGGTGTGACCCTGACTCGAATGGCCCAGCTGCCAGGGGGTTCTTTTGTCTTTGCATTGTTTTCAGGCTGGGGTGGCAAAAGCCAGCTGCAGGATCTGCCCCACCAGCTTGCCCTTGTTCCCAGGGACCACGTGTGCAGCTCGCAGGAGCAGCCACCACACTGCCTTCGGGTGGGGAAGCCACACAGATGCGACCTACGGGGAGGACCCACCCACCATCTTGCCAGTGATACACCCTCCAGTGGTAAACACCTTTTTGTGGGTAAAACACCTCCTCTTTTCATAAGGGTTTTCTGTTGTGTGTGTGTGTGTGTGTTTTATCCTTGCTTTGTGCTTTCAGTAAATCGTGACCCCGACCCAAATTCTCTGCTTTTTGTCCCTGCTTTACCAGAAAGGGCCAGAGAAAGGGACTGGATTATTTGGAGTTTAATTTCTGTCTGATGCTAAAACCAGCACAAAATGCCAAGCACTGCTATGAATTCACATGTACTTTTAGTAGTCTTTGTCATGTTGGCCAGTGGGCTTAAAGCAAATGGGACAGAAAGAAATAAATGTTTGCCTTTTGCAGTCTCCAGTGTGAATCTTTTGCAGAAGGAAGGAGACAACTAATTTCAATCTAAATAGCTATTACTCTCAATGTTAAAATGTCTAATGATCATGGATAGTTTTTTCCTTAATGTATATTCTTAGAGACATTCGATCCATTCTTTCCCACTCTCCCCTCTTAGACACTGTATGGAATAGATTAGAACTAGATTAAGAATTTTAATGAGTTTGTGTTTGCTTTCACTAAAAGCCCTGCAGATTTTGTCGTTATTTTTCTTTCCCTGTCATCCTTTTTCTACTTGCACTGAATATTGGTTTGTAAAGAACTTTTCTACTAGGCTTGATCTATTCTGTGTAATGATTTGATTTATTAGGTAGGATATAATTTTAAGTAAAAGAGTCCTGAGCAATGGTTATTTGGTGAGATCCCTAGAGGGATATTCCTGGGGCAAGAATGGGGCCTGAACTGTTCAAAGAGGGTATCAAAGCAAACGAGAACTCAAACCCAGCACACTTTGCAGTTTGAATTTAGATAAATACTGAAACAACCACAAGGAACAGACAGAAGGACTACTGTTTTTCCTGGCTGAGTAGCAAACCTTCCCAGCAGAGGCAAAATATCACTGATGTAGTGATGGCTTCTGATAAAAATGGTAGCTGCGGGTCTGAAGTTCTGAAGATGCCTTTATTTGATGCCTTTGTTTAAAATTGGATATACCACAGAACCTGCATATCTCTACCTGTGCATTTTTTATTCTGAAAAATAAAATATATGCACTGCCATACAATGGCAATGAAAATCTTTATTTCCAGATGTTCAGAATCTAAGTATTTTTCCAAATCACATTCAAGTACCTGCATAGTACAACTGAATGATTATAATAGAGAAGAGTCATTTAAATTCAGAGATTGAGATGGTGTTTTAATGGCAAAAATCCATTTGAAAGGGAACCACTACTTTCTGGCCCTGTTAGGGGAACAATTTCTGAGAAAGGACAATTTGGTGGCTGAGTAAATGCACATGCCAGTAAGAAGTTTGTGTAGCTGCTGCTTTGTAATAAAATTAATGAGCCCTGTGTTGCTCTTCTCTGTAAGTATCTGATTAAAGTCTGGTAAATTCAATTTATAATTAAAATATAAATCATCAATAGATTGTTTGCTACTGTTTTGTATTTAGATTTCTTTTTCTAAAAATTTCTTATTAGCATTTTGTTTTTAAAATCGTTATAATTAAATTTAAAGTACTTTTTGCAAGCTCAGGATTAATTCCTGTTCAAGCAAGAATGCACAAGAATAGTTTGGATGTTCAGCTTTTTCAGCAAACATTAGATCTTTTTATCCAAACATCCTATGTTTATATTTCCTGTGGTTTTTTTTTCTCAGTTCAACACAGAAATACCTATGTTCAAGGTAATCAGCATTTAAGTGGTGGCTCTTGGTTTGAGAATCCTTCAGTCTGACCCTCTGGTAAGATCATGGCTTGTTCATAATGGGCAGTACTGTTCTATGAACAAGATACTGAGTGCAGCATTTAAGGTCTTAGAGATGTACATGAAGTTCTCTTTGTGGAGCTTCTTCACCCAGGCATGGGATATTTCAAGCCTATAAATGCAATACTGAATCTTGAGAAGCCCTGGATTTACATCTGGTTTTGTAGATGGGTCTGAGGCCACCTATAACATTTAACTTCATTTTTATGCCAGTCTGTATTCTGAATCAAAACAAATTCAAGCAGAATGTCTCAAAAGAATGAGATAAGGTTATCGTCTGATCAGTTTTAATCATACTTCGACTTGAAAAAAATCACTGGCATAATTTGTGATGCAGATACATACTCCCTATGTCCTTACAAACAAAATTCCTGTTAGCTTCAGTTGCAAAAGAAATGCTGAAGGGTGAGAATCTTTATGTGAATACAGAAATGTTGGAAAAGAATGCTCCTGGGAGTCTTGAGGATTTTCACAAACCATGTATAGTAGGAAAACAAAATTTAGGGGGTAAATATTGTAAATGTGTTCTTTTGAGAATTGGATGTTTGCTGGGGGGCTCTAAATCTCAGTGTTTCTCATCAGCTTATGAAAAATTATGGTACTTAAAAAGCCCGACTGCCTTTTAGAGATATGAAGGGCCAGAAAATCGATTAGTGAATCAAGATAAACGATGGTAAGTGTCATCAGCCTGGCACTTCATTGGAACTTCAGTTTTTCTATACCTATGTTTACAGCAGAAACAGTAATCTCAAATTCACACTTTTGGTTTAGAAGTAGACCTTACATATCTGTAAGACCCAGAAAGAGCTCTTCTTCCCAGGCTGTTGGACTGGGGGACATTTAGTCCCAACAAACAGATTAGCCTTAAACTCCCAGGGCAGTGAATGAAGTTAATGAATATGACAATAAGCTGAACCACATCTAATCAAATTGAAATGAAATTATTATTAACGAATGATAGTGTATAACTCCAATTTTTAAATGAAATTACATCAAATATTAATTTAACATAAAACACGGGTAATTTCTTTTGGACCATGGTCAGAGTTGAAGGTTTTCTGTTTTATTATTCACTTTCACAAGAAGAGTGTCAAAATTCGATCACCCTTTTGTTTTATTGATAGCTAGAATTCCATTAGACCTGGCCAGAGGAGAGGGAAGATGAAACATGCCAGCTTTTTATCTCTATGTTCATACTTCTTGCAAGTAAAAGCATAAAATGGGATTCTGCAAACCTCCTCAGCTATCTGCTTTAAAACTGCTGTCAGGGTTTGTGTATGCCTTTCTACAATTTCAGCTGCTAATCTACTCCATGTGCTAGCTACAGTTACAAATTGTTGTTTGCATGTTTTGCTATTCTAGGTCAACTTCACTGATACGCACAGAAATGTTTGCCCATCATTTGGCAATATTCCTTCCTGACAAATTCAGCATTTCATTGGGAAGAACAAGAATTCAAATCCTGATACAATCAGGCTATTCAGGTAAAAATATTTTTTGCAGCTCTGGTAGCTTTCTTCTGATGGCAGCACTGAACCAGCCATTTCTGATGTACTAGGGACGAGAGCAGAGGTGTTGGGTAGAGCTGCTGAGGGCCAGTGTAGTCGAACAATTTAGTGCTCTGGTGCTACTGAGCACTTGTTTTACAGTATAGCATAGTTTAGGATTTCTCTGTGGCACCAAAGCTTTATTTAATTTCTTGTGTTCTCTTTAGATGTTTAAAACATAACCTAAAACAGTTTTGCAGTTTGGACCACGTAGTATGTTATATAGTTTTATCAATATTATCTCATCATAATCCCCTTCACCCAAGATACTGAGATATCAAATCTCACAAAATGCCTTTATAGAAATTTCCATGTAAATGCCAGTTTTATATGCAGGTACCTGAAGTCACAAAGCTCATCTTAAGTATAAACCCCATCCCTTGATATCATAGAGGTTTTCTTTTTCTTTTTTTTGTTTTCTTTTTTTTTTTTTTGGTATGTTTGGCAATCTTCTTTGTAATTAGGCATTTTAGTTAGTAGGACACATTGCCACATGAAGTGGAAACCTCTGAAACTCAGTACAGTTAATGGAGACAAATAAGTATAAGGATCCAGTGGCATAGAAGACAAAGTGCTTTAGTGGATACATATCAGGTGTAACATTGAACCAAGTTGAGATTGATTTTTTTTTCCCGTAATTTGTGTGTTTGGTGCCCAAGTTGTGACAGAGAGTGAGCAATACAAGCATGCTGACAAGCAAGAGGGGAATCCTGCTGCCAGAGGAAGCAGCTTTGCTGCTGCAGCCCTGCTTCTGGCTCTGCAGCACTGGCACCGCTCAATGGGACAAGGGAAAGAATAGGGGAAAAGCCTTTTTTTTGTCTGCTCTATATCTCTTACCCTTTGCTCAGTGTTACAGTTATTTTATAACTTACACATCCATATTTACTAGATGCAGAAGAGTAATTGAACCATTATTTGTTTAAGGACTGAAAATATTTTCTGTCTGTGATTTCTAGAAGAGCGTTTAAGGAATTTTCAGGCTTAAATTTAAATTTCTAATCTTCAAATCACTGCACAATCAAATATATGAATACATAATTACTGAAACTTGGATATACATTTCTGTATGTATCTATTAAGTGTTACAAGAGAAGCATTAACTCAATGGGTTTCTTTAACGTGATTTTGACTGAGATACTTGACACTCAGGGTTTTTTTGTGCCTAGCAAGACCACTTATGTATGTGAAAGAAACAGCAGCTGTTTGCAGCTTTTCTAAAAGATTATGAATAAATAAAAAAAATATTTTTCATCTCTCATATAATCTCCAAATGAATAATCAAGAACAATATGAGGCAAAGGGCAGTGGATGAAATTCTTAAACATCTTAAGTCAATGGGAATTGTATTATTGACTTTACAGGGACCAATATTTTAACTTATACATTGAAGTTCCAACTCTTATGGAAATGCAACAGGCAGGTCATTAATCATAACCATGTAGGGTTACACTAGTGCAAAACTGTACAGACTTCTGATATGAAAAGTTATTGTTTTCTTTGTACCCATGGGAGGATGTGGTGATAGTACTCACAGAAAAAGTTAAATTAAAATGGGCTTCTTACTCAGGATGGAAAATATATGCTGATTGCAGCACGAAGTGGTTGGTGGTTTTTTTTTTTCTTTTCTAGAGAATACAGTTATGAACCACAGCCTAAGCCTGAACCTAAGAACATTAGCTTAAGTTTTTCATATGTCCTACAGCTCTTATATCAACAGCCATTACTTTAAGGCTAAGACATATACAACACTAGATATGCAATTAATATAGATTATTTGAAAAAGAAAGGTTATTTTAAATTATGGGTGTTCACAAATATGTTAAATCTTTAAAACTGAAAATATGCACTTTTGCAAAAGAACTGTGAAATGCTGGTAGTAATTTGTAAGCATTTCCTACTGATAGCCAAAATATAACAAGGGAATATTAAATATTTCCTGAATAACAGGGTTCATACTTCATCTTCCATTGCAAATTTTTGAGGTACAAACTTGATGATTTTCAGTTTTAAGAAATTGCTTTAAAATGTTTTATTGAATGCTAATAGTAATTACAGTATTTCTGTAACTGCCAAACTATAAAGCTAGGAGAAAAATAATTACAAAAATAAATGCAGAGAAAATTAAGAGAATATCTCAATAGTTTTTCAAGCAGAATTTTTAATATGCTGCTTTTCTAAAGAGTCATCTATTACTGCTTTTACTATTAAACAGATTCTTAGATAGCACGACGATCAGAATGATATAATTATCCAGGATGACAGACTGAACTTTGAAAGATAAGGATGACTTAAATATTTTTGTTTGTTTCCAAACTTAAAACAAGAAAAAAATCTTTATTGTGCTTTGAAGGCTAGAAGGATATATCCTAGGGAAAATATTTTTCCTATTAAACTGGTATGGAGTGAGTATACTGGGATATAAAAAGAAGTTCTTCTCCACCAAATGGTAATTATTTACAGCATTCTAAATTTCTTTTATAACGTTCAAATAAAATCATATTATTCACAGAAAAAAGTATTCAAATAAGTAAAGTTTTGTCATATAACTTGAAAATTTTAGGTCAGTTTTGAACTGTTACTAAAACTTTGAGGAGACTATGTCAGCATATTGCAGGAAGGAAGTCAGAAAAAAAAATTAATCCAGTGTAGCTTTATGAAACCCTTTGAGGGGATATAAAGTAAAATACAGCCAAATCCTACAGGTGACCAGTCAGTCAGAAAAAATGCATTCGTCTCTTATTCTGTCTACAGATTCGTCTACAGTCTTCATCAGTCAGCCTCTTCACTTACACACAGTTGTGCAAATAGCTTTTAGTCTGAAACACTGAAAAAGCTGACAGAGCCAGAAGAATGAAACTTGCTCAGTGATTCTGTGATTTTAAAAGGATATTATATAAAATTTCCAATGCCAGTGGGGGGAAACCAGTCTTCATTCTGCCCCACTTCCTTCAGGCAATAATAAGTTCTGTAATTGTTTTATTCCTTAGTTTACCAATGTGCATTTCTGCTACCAAAAAAAAAAAAAAATGACAGAGATATTATACTATTGTGCTTTCATTCATAAGTATAGATGCAGGAGTCATACCAATATACAAGTATGAAATGCTTTAGCCATGAACCCATAGAGGAAGATGCCTGCAGTGAAGCCAGCTTCAGAATGTGACAGCAGTGTTTCACTATGGCCAGGCAGATGATGAAATGTCATCAAGTAGGAATAGTAAGAAGCAAATAAGATAGATTCAAATACCCAAAATAACCCGTGGGACGAAAGTTCTTTTCTGTGTATGTATTGTTGTTTCTCTCCTTTTAAAAAATGGTCACAGGGAAAAAAATCAGGCAGAAAGCACTGTTTTAGTTTTGGTGTAGGTGACCCACTACTTCCAAGATGTGTTTCTGCTCCAGTTGAACTCCCTCTTTGGAATGCTGCTCAGGCAGCAGGTGTATCCTGCCACTGCATGACTGCCACTGCAGCCTTGCTCATCCATCAAGCTCAAGGAGAAGGCCTCTGAGATTTCAAAGTCTGCTGCCTTAGGTGCAGACCCAGCTTCAGGGATTTGATACAGTTTTTAGGTAATGTTACCTCCTCCTCTGGCACATCTGCACTTTTATTTCTTTTTAAAATATACTTTAAAATATACTTTATTATTTGAACATTTTTATGGTTGGCCATAGAAGTTCAGCAAAGATACTGCAGTGTTGTCATTCTGAGCCATGGCATTGCTCTCCTAAGAGAATTAGGGTACTTCACATAAAAGAGCATAGAGAGGCTGCTTCAATCTTCATACAGGAATTACATGATAGTTACACCATGAAAAAATTTGCTTCTGTAGTTTTTCAGTAATGTGTTTCAAAACAGTCTCTTGTGAAATGGTCTTTCTCTGCTGTTGCTTTCTTGATGGTTTTTTTGATTGCGATGTTAAACAAAAGATAGGCATCAGCAAGATACGCAGTTAAAATGAGCACATAAAAGGGGATTACTTTAAAGGAGGATTATGAGGGGGATTCTAAATCTAGCTATATAAATAAGGACTACAAATGTAACCCAGTGCATTCATTAATCTGATTGGCAGAAAGAATGTAGCAGCCAGCTGACTAACGTTGAAATTGTTTTCTTATACTGTGCGCTTTATCAGATATATGCAAAATTTTTTCCAACTCTATCCAGTGTCACCTTGACACATATGTTGGTGCAACTGGCCTGAAGAAAGGATGTTTGGGAAGTGCAACTATCAGCTTTGTTGTAAAAAATCTGACAGTCTTTCTGTCCTTTATTTACACAAACAGGCTGATAGAAATAGGACAAAGAATAATTTTGGTGACTGACTTAACTAATCCTCTACCAACTTTAGATTTCTTTCTGGTCTTTGCATTATTTCACCTCTGTGTATGGCTGTGCCATCTCCTCTGGAATTCTGGACACACAAGCAGCTTCCCTACCACTCTACCTTGCCTGCTTTATCTCCCAAGATGATGCCAGTAAAAGGCAAGAATTCACAAAGATACAATTCTAGCACAGAAATCAACAAAGATGACATCAATCTGCGTAACAATTCTGGAGCACGTGCTGCTACGAGGTAAATGGCTCTGCATTTTAGGTAATAGTGGAGAAAGTACAGATACATTCTTACTGTCAACTAAATCCGTGTCCCTGGGCATCTGAATTGCCCATCCTGCAGTTCAAAATTCCATCTATGTAAAAGATGAGAAAAGAGAAGTCACAGTGATTTGAGAGGTGTATTTGAATAGAACTGGCCACCCATGTCCAGCCTGGAAACTGGGGTAGCCACAAAGATTGATTTCTCCCAAACATGCTTCTGTCAGTAGGAGAGGGCAGCCTGAAAAACACTACCCTGCTATTTGTGAAGAGCTTTCAGAGCCCCATGCTCAAATGCTTTGAAAAGCAAACTAGCTGTGCTACGTCTCTGAGTGAAGCAGAAGGCAACGGCAGTTACCTTTGAAAATTTTGACCTTAGGAGAGCAACTTGAATAGCAGAACTCAGAAGCAAAGTACTTGATGAAGTATTTTGATGCACCTTTTTTTTTTGTCTTGATTCCTATAATGTAAATGGTAAGATTAAAAAAATGAACTGAAAGATACAACTAGCCCAGCAATTAATGAGATACAGGAATCCAGCTGCTGACATTGCTACCTGTGTTTTGCCTCTGTTCTGGCAAACAGATTGGCAAAGTCTTTAGTTAGCATTAAATTCAATTGGGTGGTTTAAAAGACTCCATGATGATTATGTAGCTCAGGACCCATTCTAATATTATGCAAGCATGAAACAGTTGCACAATGTCTAAGAATGAAGATTCCTGAAGCATTAAAAGTAATTTAATCCTGACATTCAAAAAACATGGAATGGGTCTATTCCCAAAGACAATTTCCTTAATAGCCCAGTAGCTGTAAACCACTGTAGTCTGTGGATTTTAAATCCAATTTTCTTCCTTTTAATTGTTACATAGCTGTAGCAACAGGTCATATGGTCTTTCTTCTCTTTCCTTCCATGGCAAATAAACCAGAATATATTTATAGTGATGCCGTAAGTGCCTTAATGACATTCATGACACTCGGCTGAAACCAGAACTAATGGAAGATGGAGCTGGAAATAGCACTTCTAGTTGTCTTTCTTCCTGTAAAGTTTCCTTTCAGAAGAGGGACCTCAGATTGTCTGTTTCATCTTGCACTCTATGTGTACAAATCTGAATAATCTAAAAAATTATCATATGCCTATTTTATGTGAATACTTAGATACCTATTGTCATGGAAACCATGCTCAATATATAAAAAAAAAGCTGTATAACTTCACAAAGTAATTTCCAGTGGGGATTTTTAATACTGGAAATAATAGAACTTAACATATTATGGCTTTCTATATTATTTTTGCCTTTGAATGAGATACAAACTAAGTATTTTCAGCAGTTCTGTCACATCTGGATGCTCTGGTGACTAATGACTCCTGTACTCAGGCTCCAGTCTTTCCCTCTCTAGGGGGGCCACTAATAACATCTAGACCCTGTGCATAGTGGCC
Organism: Rhipidura dahli; assembly: GCA_013399225.1. Lineage (NCBI taxonomy): Eukaryota > Metazoa > Chordata > Aves > Passeriformes > Rhipiduridae > Rhipidura > Rhipidura dahli. Next base: position 111,999 of record VXAC01000779.1, on the reverse strand, counting down.
TGTAACTTTTGGATTCTTTATAGCTGACAGGTTTAGTTTTATCAAATCTGGCTAAGATTAGTCTTTGTGTTTAAACAAATCACTGTGAGGAGGGCAGGGAAGCAAAAACTGTAGAATAATTTTTCTTGATAGCCTTAAGAAATAAGCGTTAAAACAATGGTGCTAGCACCATATTCCCATAGCCTGTTATTTATATATGATGACTGACTTTTGGACCTTCTTCTTTGTGGAAACTTTGTTCTTGGTGTCTTTGAAAACCTTTCACATTTTCATATTCTGATGACACCAGTGATCTTTTCTGTCGACTTGCTGGCAAGAAGCTGTGCATCCAACACTTAGGAAAGGCAAGGCTGGGAATTCCTTTTCCCTCCTTACTTTTCCTGTACCTTACAGCTTCTTCTGGGAAACCCTTGCTGCAGAGATCCTTCCTGTCTAGTTGTATCAGCATGAACTTTTTAGGCAGGTCAGAAGGGAGCAAACTTTCAGTTAAGTGGTAATGTGTTTTGTCAAGTGATGTATTTCCTTGGTGTATGGGGGCTGTGACCTAAACTTTGACATTTAAATTTTTTACTATTCATCTGTTTTTTGTGTAAAGCTCATGTATTCAAGTAATTTCTAAACCATGTGGGTTCTGCTGTTGGAATGAAAGGTGGTGTTTTTGTCCTTTAAGTATTTCTGCTCACATAGCAGTTATCAATAGTTTTTGTGACAGGTTCTTGCCACAGTTCTACTGGAGATCGACAGTCTTATGTGATGGTCCCAAACATGCTTGACACGTCCTTGTTTGGCAAGTCACCAGCAGAAATACAATTTCTGTTTTGGATGTGTGATGTGCTGAAGTTAATGGAAAGCTGTGTGTGTTTTGCTACTCTCAAAAGTCTTAAAATAAGCCTTTAATGCAGCCCTTTAAAGTAACTCTTTAAATGTATGAATTCAAACTAAAACCATATGTTGGTCTATATTTGTAACTGTTTTTCATAAGACCATATGCAGAGAGAAATTCTACTAAAAAAAAATGTAACAACAAATATATCTGTGTGCTTAGTTGTTGGGGTGTTATAAACCTAATTTTTGGTTTATGTCAGTTTAGCATTCATTCTTGCAATCTCTTTTCTGGTTACGTGCATTTTTTTCTTCAAAAAGTACCAGTAAAGACAGTGAACACTTTTTTTTTATTTTTTACCCTGTAAGTAGACCATGAAGCTTTGGTGAGACAGCCTGCCAATCTTGTGTACAATTTTTTGTGAGCCCCTGGTTAAGAAGGTCAGTGTTGAAATTCTACTCCATTTCACAAATGTATGGCCGTGTGCTGCCATCTGTCTGCTCTGCAGCTGGGAGTTAATAGTGCACCATTAATGTTATGTAGCAAATTGCAGATATTTTTTGTGTTTCTGAAAAGCTGCTAACACTTCTGATTCACTATTTTATCTCATTTTAAATTAGTTTTTTGGTCTGCTTTGGCTCTTTGTAGGAAAGCAAATTGTAAGGCTGAAAGGTTTGACATCTCTAAACAGGTTATTTTTTCTCCCCAAAACAATGCCATTCTTATCATTTTATAGAATGCAAGAAGAACTGAATTAGTGTTGTCTGTGGTATCTGTCATTCTCACAACTATTATTGTGTCAATGTACCACCCCATTCCAAAATACTATATGATAACTTGAAATGATAATTCAAGCCAAAGCCTGCGATGGACTTTTTATTGACTCATTTATTGTAAAGTCTTGAGACTGAATTGGGACTGACTAGCAACCTACCAATTCTGTGTATTAAAGACTGTTACACATTATTATTATGACAAAGGTTGTAAGGGAAGAAAGAATGGCACACTGTGGTTTAAACCCAGCTGGAAACTAAGTACCATGCAGATGCCCTCTCACTCCCTTCTGTGCCTACCCTCCCTGGTGGGGAGGAGAATTGGGAAAAAAAAGCAAAACTCATAAGTTAGACAAGAACAGTTTAACAATGGGAAAATTTGTAATAACATTCATTATAATAATAATTGCAACAATAACAATAATAATGATGAAAATGAGAGAGGGCGAGGAATAAAACCCAAGAGAAAGAAGCCACACTTGCTCACCACCTGCTGATCGATGCCCAGCCCATCCCCAAGCAGTGATCAGCCTCTCCTGGCCAACTCCCCCCAGTTTCTGTACTGGCTGTGCCCTCCCGTGCTATGGAATATCCCTTTGGCCAGCCCGGGTCAGCTGTCCTGGCCATGCTCCCCCCAGCTCCTTGTGCAGCTTCTCACTGACAGAGCATGGGAAACTGAAAAGTCCTTGACTGTGGGTAAGCACCACTTAGCAACAACCAAAACAACAGTGTGTTGTCAACATCATTTTTGTATTAAATTGGAAGGACAGGATTGAAACAGCTACTATGGAAAAAATTAAGTCTATCCCAGCTAAACCCCAAACATGGCACAATATTTTTGGTAAGTTTCATAAATTTATTCCATTTTTTTTTTTTTTGCACATATTGACATTTCAATCTTGCTTAGGTGCCATTTTGTCCATTTGAAATTACAGTGCATGACCAAGTACACGGTGAATACAAAATACTTTGTATAGCTCTCATCACATGTTAGACCATGTCAACAGTAAGAAAAAATCTGATAATTTCAAATTAGAAAAATAGATAATTTGACAAATATTGAAATTTATCAGTTTCAACCTTGAAATTGTCAATATTTTCTTTAATACTTATTACTTATAATTGTACTGTATTTTAGTGAATTAATGTCTTCAAACAATAAAAAATGAGGATATGTATTTTTCAGGCAAGAGGACTAGTTTTGATGTAGATCCTGTGTCTGAGATTTTTATTTATACTCCAAACTATGTAACAAAGAAAAAAAATAAAGAATAATAGTTACATTTTCTAAAATAGAAAGGCAACTTGGCAAACTGTGCATATATTTTCCTTGTAGTTGCCCATTTCATGACAGTAAAACAAATCAAAAGAATATATCTTTTGTAAATGCTGTTTCATTATTATTTAAACTATAATTTTCCCACATAAACAGTATTGTGCAGTTTACCCATAGGCAAAAACACTTGTAAAATGGACTGATTAATGGAGGATCATCACTGACATCAAAGTGTAGGGGAATGAATTCTCTATCATTATGTTCCTGTGAGGAGTATGAAGGTAATAAAATTAACATTTATTCTGAGGTTTTTTGAGGGACCTGTGCTCTTAATAGTATTGCTAAGTTTAATACACAGGGTGTTTTAATTAGGAGATTAAACAGAGATTTTAATTTTGTTTTTTTAAAATGAGATTTATCAATTAACATGAATGCTTTTTAGTGAAGACTGGTTTTGCTTCAAAATAGTCCTGCTTCCTGCAAATAACACAACCAAGTTGTCAAAGCACCTTGATCATTACTGGCTTAGAAGAAGGTAATTTATTAAATATAGGATTAAATATAGTAGGTTTGTTGTTGATGTTTAATATACTTTTTTCTTTCCAAGTAGATCATGTTCCTTATGTTTCCAGTATAGGCATCATGAAAAATTCACAACAGAGACCTGTGAAGCCTGGGGAAGTGTTATTCAAAACAGACTCAAATGGTATAATCTTAAGTAATCTTTTTATAAACCATATTTTTGTGGTACTCACCCAGTTACTCTGAGTCAGTGTATTTTTTCATGAAAATCATGTGAAAGGTATTTCTTTCCTAGTTAGAGCTTGATTCAGAATGCAGTACCTCTAGCAATAATAGCTTAAGCAGTCGCTTGAATGCCTTCAGTGTTTAAACAGCTGCACAGTCAATTTAACTCAGTATAAAAGTATCCATCATCAGATAGTCTATTTTGGTTAAACAGACAGGGGATGTTATGCAGTCTGAATTGCTGGGAGGGTAAATCACATAATCAAAATGTGATTCTAAATAATATGACTCATCTGAATCTGCTTAATCCTGTCTACTGAGGCCATTGTAACAAAAATGATGATTATATTGTGTTTATCAAAGCTACTGAGAGTTGTACGATTTTCTGTGGAGATTGTGTGCTTTTCCTTTGTTCCAGATTTTATTTGGTAAATCCATGGGAAAATTTGCATCCTTTCTGCTCAGTAGATTCTGCATGTACCACTACTTAAATTTACCGTGAAAACTCAAGTCATGTCCAGCATTAAAGTCTGAGTGAGGACTTCTACAGCTTGAGGGATTCCTGCTGCCATGATCTCAGTGAAGATTCCTGCATCCTTAGCCTTGTCTTTATCTGTTCTTCATTTCTAGGTTGCCTTTTCACAACAGCTGTCTAAGTACTCTTGCTCATGATGTGGTTGTAGTTGTCGATGCAGTGTTCTGCAAATTAGGGATCACAGCCCTACTAACACCTCAGTAGTGGAGTTTTTTGGTTTTTCCTGGGATCAGAAACTCTGCTAGGAGATTTTCATCAGTACTAGGAATTAAATCAGCAGAAGGAGTTACAAAGGCGGGATGAAATGAAATGAGACAGAATAAATGTCATACTCATGAGAAGCTTCACAATTTCTGGGTTTTCTCTTGGATTCAGAGTGAAAACTTTCCCAGCAGAATGGAATTTGAAAAGTCCGACCAGTTTTGAAGTCATCTTGAAGTGTGTTCTCGAAAAGGTTCCCAATTACATGGATTTTTTTTCCTCATATCTTCTGTTTCCTATGAAAAAAACTGTGTATTATTCTTTAATTTTCCTTGCAGTCTTCCTTCTGATTTGTCTCCTGAAACTTGCTCCACAATTTTCCTTCTGCCTCAGTACTACAACTTGTCCTTTCTTTCACGATGCAATCAACTTCTCATACTGTGTTGACAGCATGATGAGTGAATGATACTGTTTAATGTTCTTATAAATGTGTAAAATTTTATCTGTGAAAATAATGCAATTTCACTGATCAGAGGAATTTATGTTCTAGTACCAGTAAGGGAACTCTCTGATTTGTGTCTGACGGGAGTCCACAAAGCAGATCAAAGTGCCGTGTTGTTCAGAATGGTTGAATGCATCTTTCTGCTCAAGAAAAGAAAGAAAAAAAATAGAAAAAAGATCTGTTTTCATCTAACTGTATTTCAGCAATCATAATCCTTTCATGTTAATCTGGATGCTCAGGCTCTCCAGCAACACAGCAATACCCTTTGAGGATCTAACTGTCCTCATAACACAAATGCTCCATTTATTTTTCTGTTTGGTTTCAGCCTCTGAAACAAACGCTAGACTAGAAAGCCCTTCCTAGAAAGAAAATCCCTGCTGAAGAGGAACTGCTAAGAAATAGTGTCTTATTAAGTTTCCCCAAGACTTTAATCTTGCAGTTACTAGCGGAAAACTCAAAACAGCTCACAACTCTCCCACACTCAAGCCTTTAGAAGTGTAATCCATTTATAAAACAGACTTGGTTGCTCCTGTTTTCTTTAATCTGGGTACTCTCTTTGTCCCATGACCTGTGAGTCTGCTTTCCATCCATTTGTATGCTTCTCTCTGAAAGTGTGAGATCAGATTATTAGTAAATTAGTGTTCTTGTCAGGCTTTCCAGAAATGCTGTACCGATGAAAGTTTAGGTCTGTTATATGAAGGTTAATACTCCAGCCTGAAATTATTGGATGAGCTGGAATAGTAAGTGCAACAAACAAACAAAAATATCCCGGTTGTACCTTAAAGTTGTCAGAAACAGAGTGGTTGTGCCACCAGTGTGAGTTATCTAGTGGTGTGGTAAGAATAAAGAGCCTTGTCAATATGGAATATATTATACCTGAGAGGCACTTAAAGGAGGATGAAGTTCACATTTGGTAGATGCTATTAGTAAAACCTCACAGGCACTATTTAGCCAATCCCCTGCCATATGGCTTCCTGTCCTACTGCCTGAATTCAGTGGAACTAAGTTAAAATTTTGAATGTTCAGTGCTGGAGAGAGGAAAGTCATAAACCAAGAGAGGGGCTGTCTCTTCCCTGTCTTCATTCTCTCACCTGCCTCCAAATTCAAATTTTATAGTATAGCAGTCATTTCAGCTCATCTGTGAAATTCCTGTTATTTTTATCTGTCATGTTTATATAGATAAGGTGTGTAATCCACCTCTGCTGCTTGAAAAGAAGATGCTACTCGTCTCTGGGTAAGTGGGTCAAATTCAGCTTTTTATGATTATTGACATTCTCTTTATGGCCCTGTTGTTGTACTCCTGTCAGCTGCAGTGCACACATGGAAGCACTCAAGGTAACATTAAAGACAGATGGGGGAATGGCAGCAACCTGCTTCTGCACTGAGATGTGGTGCCACACATGTGTGACACCACATGTGTGATAGCACAGCTCAGCTTCAGTGGGCACACAGAGCATCGGCACCGTTTATTCGCTGATCTCTCTTTGAATAAGAATTGAGATTGAACTGCATGTCTGCCCAAGGTCCCTCCTTATCCTGGAGATAAGGAAAGCTTGCTTCGCTGTAAATTGGAGTTTTCTATCTTCTGGAAAATCAGCCCAGTGCCTTCCAAGACAAATAAGAGCTCTGTGGAAATACATGAAGTAAATGTACTTCATAAAATTACAGGAAGTGAATGAAGTACATTATTGATTGCTGGTTTTTGGGTGTTTTGCCTGTTCTTCTTGAAGAAAAGGGAAAAACATCCCACACTGCATAACAAATAATTTGTTTCATATTTATAGTAATAATAGTTTTAAATTCCTTAGACTACTAGTATCTTTGTCCTTTTAATGTAAATACTGTATTATTTATGTGGTTACCTACCAGGTGTTAGTAGTCATATTTTTTGACAAAGGTGTAACAAGGATAATGATGGGAAAAAAATACACAGGAGGAAACCCAATACAGTGTGTCATCTCTCACAAATTTTTGAGTCTCAGGTGTCAATTGCTGCAGGTCTTATTCATCATAGATAAAGTTTCCTATTTTAAATACACAAAGTTCCCTAAAACCTATTTATTTTTGGTGCTGCAAGGAGGGACCTAGCTGGTTCAATTTCTATTCCTATAGAAAAGAGGGAAATCTATCAAGGAGTCTAAAAAAGGCTATGATCTCAGAATTATAGATATTGATATAGTAAATATAATTAGTAAATAAATACCAGTTTTCTCTACCAAATGTAGTTTTAAATGGTTCTGTTTTTCATGTTTATTTGATTTGGGCCATTTAAACTAATTATGTGCACCTTGGTCTAGTGAGAATGTAATGTGGAAAATAAATCAGGCTAAATAAAGATTGAGACAGAGAAAAGTAATTAACAGTACTCTGCTAAAAAAAAGTGAAAAAAGGTAAAATAAGCATCTAAAGAAACTGTTACCCAGCTTAACACATCAGGACATGAATTTCTTTTCATTTGACACATATTCTGACAGCAAATGGCAGCTATTGGAATTAATAATCCTTAATAGGATATTAGCTTGAATGAAAATAATTTCCCATTAGAAACTGGTAATTCTATTCCTAAAATGCATCAGAGACAACCCGCATCTTCTGAAAACAGTACAAAGCAATCTCTGACACTAGAAGTCATGAAATTAATTAACAATTCAAGGTCAAGTCATTGAACTTTGTTCTCATGTAAAATTTTTTTCAAAACATTTACTATTCTATTCACACAGTATGTTTAAAGTTTTCTCTCCTATTAGTTATGCCTGTGACTTAAGACATGGAAATGACTGTCAATTTTTTCATTTTCTTCTTCTTAGATCATGATGTTATTTTTTGAACTATTGCTATTCAACAGAAGTGAATCAGGGAGTGATTCAGAGAGGGTTCCCTTGGTATTTCATAGGAAAGGTAGTAGTCTCTTCTCAAAAGTTAGCTACAGTTCATAAATGAGCAGTAATTATGTACTCCTCAGTGCAACTACATCTAAAAAGATAAATAAGATCAGATTCTGAGTGTACAGGGAAAGAGACTGGGGAATGGCTACAGATCAGACTGTGTTTTAAGGAAAGAAGCAGAGTGGATGGGGTATCTATGTAGATCTCTGTAACTACAGATTGGCAAAATCAGAAAAACAGTGGAACCTTTTGAACTTCAACAAAAGCAAATGCAGGCCCTGCACCTGGGAAGGAATAAATCCATGGATCAGCACAGGCTGGGGGCTGATCTGCTGGGAAGCAGCTCTGTGGAGAAGGACCTGGAGGTCCTGGTGGACAGCAACTGTGCATGAGCCAGCAGTGTCCTTGTGGCCAAGAGGTCAATGTTGTCCTGGGGTGCATCAGGAAGAGCACTGCCAGCAGATCTCAGCCCTGGTGAGGCACATCTGGAGTGCCGTGTCCAGTTCTGGGCTCCTCAGGACCAGAGGGACATGGAGGTTCTGGAGCGGGTCCAGCAAAGGGCTGCAAAGGTGAGCAGGGTCTGGGGCACCTCAGTCACAAGGAAGGGCTGAGGGAGCTGGGCCTGTTCAGCCTGGACAAGACTGAGAGGGACTTCATCAGTGTCTGAAAGTGTCTGAAGGGAGGGTGTCAGGAGGATGGATCCAAGCCCTGCTTGGCACTGCTCATCAATAAGGCAAGAGGCAATGGCCAGGAACTGATGCACAGGAAATTCCACCTGAATGTGAGGAAGAACTTTATTGTGAGGGAGACTGCACTGGAGCTGATTGCCCAGAGAGGTTGTGGAGTCTCCCTCACTGGAGATACTCAGGAGGCACCTGGACAAGATTCTGGTAACGTGCTCTAGGGCACCCTGCTTGGGCAGGCGGGTGCACCTCAGGACTCGATGATCTCCAGTGGTCCCTTCCAGCCCTACCCATTCTGTGATCCACGGTGGACTTGGCAATGTGTTTGCTGCAAATAAATGATACATCTTATCTTACCTTCAGTGTTATGTATAGAAAATGCTGGTAAATACTTCTCATAGAATGACAGAGTCATAGAATTGTAGGATGGTTTGTGTTGGAAGGGACCTTAAAGACCATCTAGTTCCAGACCCCCTGCCATGGGCAGGGACACCTCCCACTAAACCAGGTCAGAGCCCTATCCAGCCTGGCCTTGAACACTGCCAGGGGCGGGGCATTTGGTAACTTTTTCTCTCACTGTACTCTCCAGAGGGTTTTATTCCCTCCTAAAGCTTTTGGACAGGTCTTTCTTGTAATTCAGTTGTGCTGTTAGGTGAGGGTGCCCTCTTATGGAGACTGAGCACAGAGTCCTGGTGATGCTTCCAGGGCTGTTACATGGGCTTACTAGACTTGGTGTATTTTACAAAATAACACAGTTGTCACAATGACTACAGCACGTAGACAAGTAACAAAATGTTTATTTTTTTCACTTGTTTAGTTTAATTAAATGTTTAATTAAATGTTTAATGTTTAATTAAAAGTAGAGACTTTCTTTGAAATAAGAATTTTGTTTCTTCACAGCATGGTCCTATGAAAATCTTTTTATGGTAGTTTTGTCTTTGACTTCAATAACAATTAAATTTGTGTTTCAATTTCAAGTATAAATTGTGAAATTAAAAGTGATGGAGAGAAACATATGAGGAAAAACGACAGTAACTGTGAATGGCTAGGGTAAGACTTGATTTAAATAAATAAATTTTGAACAGCACCTAATCTTTGCCCACATTAATTTTTCAATATTAATTTATTAACACTTGTGTTTTAAGCCAGAATACAGATATGCATTTCATATATGTACAGCAGATCCAACTTCATCTGCATTACTATGTGTGTTTTCATGTTGGAAAATGAGATAAATGCTTACTTACATAGATGTGGCTGTGAAATGGAGATTTCTGCAAATCCATTTTATGAGTAGAAAGATTTTCTTCATTTTGTAGTAAAAACTTATTTATTATTAAATTTCTATTTCTTTGTTTTCTTTCTACTCTAAAAGTGCTTATAAAATGGCAAGTAGAATGATAGTAATATTTTTCATCTACCCACAGTTTTCTGGTCTTATATCCTTTCAGGTATGATAGATGTCACAGACATACACAGCAATGCAGAGGATTTTTCTTCTGGACACATCAGGATAATGTGACTGGAAATATAGCTGCAAAAGCCATGTCACATCCAGGTGAGTTTTGGTGCTCTAGTACAGGACGAGCTAATCAGTTATAATACTGAATTACTGTATTAATATTTCTATTAATATTCAAAATTAAGCAGTGGTTTGAATATTAGTGTGCAAATGAATTGCTTACCCAAGGTTTAACAAAATACACTTTTCTGCAAAATACATTTTTCCATCCACTTTGCCTCATCTTGTTTTTATTGTGAAATGGCAAAAGCATGTGTTTCAAAAGTGAAATCAATAATCAAATATGGCAAGCGCCAAGCTATCCAGTGATGTTTTATTATAAATCCTTAGTTTGATCTGTCTGCAGTGTTGGCTTAGTCACTCATATCAAAACCAAAAACAAGCAATACAAAAGATATTTTAAAAATACTAATTTTCTTTAAAACTTATTATAGTCAACAAGAAGTCAAGAAGTTCAATTCAGCCTCCTGTAAACAAGATGTATTTGTAGATGGCAATTCCAGTAAAATAAGATAAATAAATCAATATGCAAGCCTTGAGCAGGAAGTTGGAGACCACTGTTGGTGGGCTGTTGAAAGAGGTGAATAAATGAAAGCAGGACATTAATTCCCTTAATTCAAACCATTGTCCTGAAACAGTGTTTTCTGTGCATCCTCTGAGTCCACTGACACTGCAGCCCAGTGAGACCTTTCAGGTACTGCTTCTACATTGCTTTGGAATGGGTGTACTACAGGAAAATCTGTAATTGGAAATTTTGACTGCTGCTTATTTTTTTCTTTTTTTTTTTTTAATAAAGTTAGATAATTTCATAGCCATATTCTAATTCATTAGCAGATTCTAGAATATCTTAATGTGTCACTGATAATAGTCCACTATTTCTTTAGTGCAAGCCAGTGGTAGATACACTGTGAAAGAGAGGAGGAATCACAGAGCCAGTAACACATTGCTTTCTACAATTAGTAAGCAGTTTGGTGAAACTGTGCTTCAGAACACTGTACTTTTGGCTTTATGGATATTTATTTACATACCATGTATTTGGGGACATATATTGTCTATGACAATATTGACTAATTTAATCAGGAAATATCTTGCACTGAATTTAACTTTGAATTCTTAGACCACTGTCATCACACGTATAACAACTCTTCTATAGAGTGCCATCCAAATGGCACTTATCTTAAAATACAGGATATATGGTAAAGGAAAGTCAGGAGAAGATAGACATTGTAATGCCAGAAAGAAACACCTGACTGAACAATGGTGGTAGTGAAGTCTGATGGTACAATTTTTAAAGAAAAATTTACAAATACCAATTAAGAGGAAGGGAACATTAAAATAAAATCATGTTAAAAAATTCCAATGGAAATTTGTTTTGGACTGCTGAGGAAGTTGGTGATCTTGGCACACTGCAGAAACATCAGTGAAGCAGCTTCTGAAACAGCAGTATTTCATTACTGACAGAAAAAAGGATTGCTGGAGAAGAAAATGGGACTGTTTTAATTTCCCAGATATCCAATCCTTGTGAGGAGACCATGACATTAATATAAGCATTGTGACTTTTACATGGCAGAAAGCCAAGCCAAGACTTTCTGAAACCAATTATTGACCATCTCCTTGCTGATGATGTTCATGAATAAAAAGTCGGCAGATTATACGGTATAATGTTCTTCCTTGGGAAGCGTGGGCAGAGGGTCAGTCTGTTCTGTTCTTCAGGGTGATCTATTGTAAGTAGCAAAGCAGATAAAGAACTAAAGGACTAAACAGGTCAAAAACTGTGTCTTAGCTTTTAGAGAAAAGATGCTACAAACTATGCTAACAAACTGGAGTGATTTCCATTCTGTTAGTGCTCCCATTTGGGTCATTTATATCAAGATGGGTATTAAATATTTTTCTTCCAGTATCTTTATATTCAGCACATGTTTGCATCTTTTGCTTTACTTCTCTCATATATAGGATTAATGAGATTTAAAATAGTAGCATCACTGTTTTTATTCAGGTGGCAATGCAGCTGCTAAGAAATGTACTGATTACAAAGCCATATCCACTTTGAACACTGAGTGGTGCTATCATATTAAATATTGTAATTCACTCTTCTCCCTTGGAAACAGGTTGTACCACTTGATAAACTACATCAATTTTCACTTATTAATTAGTGGTCCTAGTAATAATGGTGGTATTATTGTTGTTGTTATTATTATTATTATAGTTTTATGCACCACTAAAACTTTCTGAAACAAGAGACCAAGTAAGTACAGTAGCTGTAGTCTGTTCTCATTATCTGTGCAACTCTAGAACTGAGTAATTGTAGCCAAGTAATGAATTGCAGTAGATATTCTTATATAAACAGATGAAAAACAGGACTGCTGTGTAGGGATGCTTTTGAATGACCTATTTCCATTTAATATAAAAATTACATATTTAATATTAATTTAGCATTCTGTGTTGTAAGAAAATCTATTGATTTTGTAATGCATGTTACTTTTAAAAGCACTGTCATGATTTGCTGACATTCTCTGGAATATCACAGGGCTGTCAGTCCCTAAGACAGGTATGACTATTCCAGTAATGTATACTGAAATATAACAGATTTTAACATGGACAAGGCATTCAAAAAGCAATTGTGCATCATCACTAAAATGGGGACATGATGAGAAAAAAAAAAAAAGAAATTGGAAATAACTTCAAATAACATTAAAAAAAGGGGAAGCTTTCTTTATGTGGGTTAAGCTTTGAGAGATGAGGGAAAAATAGAGTTTTGCCTCTGCATGTGAACTCTGTCAGTTTAACATTCAATTTTAAGTGCATACAGAAATTTAAAAGATTTCATTTGTAGTAACTAAAATCGGGTGTCTCCTGTGCTAAGTTACAGCTCCTTAGGACATGTGTTATCAAATAGTGTTACAATAACAATACTGCAGGGAACGAGTGCATTTTTCTTTTTAATTTAAAGGAACTGGTTTCTTGCAGCTAGTCTGGAATAATACGGATACTGTTTCAAGCAGGTTCCATGTGGCTGGGTGCTGCTACCAAATCAGGTAATGGGGAAAAGGCTTAAGCGTGCTAAAGAAGCTTGTAACCTGCTGCCTGTGCTAAAATAATAGAAGTGAAGAGGAAAATGCCTTCTCAGCATTTCTTCCACCCTGTCATGGTATGCTAGGGCTGCTTCAAAAAAAAAAAAAAAAAAGAGATTTTGGGCAAGAAAACATGAGTACAGAAACCGGATCACATAAGAACATTTTCAAATATGCTTGTGACTTTTGATAATTTATTGTTCGAAAAGAGGTGAAGAATTATTTCTAAAGATTGAAAAAGCAATTGGTATTATGGAACTGGCATTCTGTTTTGACAGATGTGGTGTATATGGAATTTTCATGCTCTGTTGTCAATACTGCCTTGTGTTGCCCTTCCCTGCTCTGTAGCAGCAGGGAATTCGAGGTATTTCCAGTGACTTTTTATGAGCTAATGCTATGACCATGGGCAAAACCTACAAATGTGATCTATTTATACAGCCCTCAAGATACACCAAAGTTTTATGAATATTGGAACAAGACAATGTGCCCAGGCCACAGCAGGAGGCCTTCAGGAATAGTGAAAATGAAAAGTGCTGGGAAGGAGTGGTAGGCTGGCATTTAACTTAGGGGCTAAGTATTTTAACTTAGGCTTAGTTGTGGATTTAGTTGCAGCTAGTGATCTGTGAGGGGTTTAGATACACATTTTAAAAATTATGCTCTACGGCTCTAATGCTTAGTGCTCTTCAGGTGCCAACTTGCCCCTGAAATCTGCACAGAATTATTGTCTGTTGTCCACATCCAAAAGCATGGGGGACATATTTATTCTCTAAGCAAGAACGTGTGTGTGCCTCCTCTGAGGCACTTCATTGAGTAATGTATCACATAAAACACCTCTTCTCTCGCTGAGCTGCAAAAGAGCTTGGTTTTCGTTGCAGGTTTCCAAGAGAGATTCGGAAGGTATTAGAGTTAGTCATCAGTAGAAAAAACACACATAAATGCTTTTAAAAGCTCCTAAGGAAAACATATAATGTTACTACCCTTGAATTATAGACTAGGACACCATGATTTCCTCTCGGAAACCCGTTTAGCATTGGACGTGAATGAATAGCAGAGGGATCTGTGGCTTAGCGCTTACTGGAACCGACCCCACCGCGCCACGGGAAGGGGCGCCAGGAGAGGGAGCAGGCGTGAGGCGCTGCGGGCAGGACCGGGGGCAGCGGCCGCCCCTCGCTCTCCATCGTCCCGGCCCTTTTCATCCCCGGCTCCCCGCTGCCGACGCCCCTCGGGGCTGCCGCCTCCGTGTCCCGGCGGCGGTAGGATCTCGCTCTGGCTTCCCGTGGGACTGGAGGTCAGGGGCGGGCGGCGGCGGCGGCGGGATGGCTGCCCGGAGGAAACGCCTTGTCCAACTCTCTCGTTTCTGTCTGGTCGGCAGCAGCCTCCCGGCGGCGGCAGAGCAACAGCATCCCGGCGGCGGCAGAGCAACAGCATCCCGGCGGCGGCAGAGCAACAGCATCCCGGCGGCGGCAGAGCAACAGCATCCCGGCGGCGGCNGGGCTCCCGGGGCGGCGGCGGAGCGGAGCGGGAGGCACCGGGCGCGGAGCCGGCGGTGCCCAGGCAGCACCTACCTGTGGCATGGGAGAGGTGAGTGGGGTCTTTCGCCTGCGGGTTTGCGGGGTCTTGGCCGGACTTTGGTCTAAGCTGCCTGGGCTCTCCCTGGAGGTCGGCTGGAGCACTTGAATAAAAGTAGGTAGGGAATTCGGTTGAGTCTCTTGTATTTG